>OZ004704.1:23507823-24040323 GCA_963924515.1 Vespertilio murinus | reverse complement strand
CGCCCCTTCCCCTGGGTCCCACTGCTTCCCCTGGTACACACGGCTCGCCCGGGGCACACTGCACCCTGGGACACTCGGCTCACCAGGGGCACTCGGCCCCCTGGGACACTCGGCTCACCCGGGGCACTCGGCCCCCTGGGACACTCGGCTCACCCGGGGCACTCGGCCCCCTGGGACACTCGGCTCACCCGGGGCACTGGGCCCCCTGGGACACTCGGCTCACCCGGGGCACTCGGACCCGTGGGACACTCGGCTCACCCAGGGCACTCGGACCCGTGGGACACTCGGCTCACCCGGGGCACTTGGCCCCCTGGGACACACGGCTTACCCGGGACACCCTTCCCCTTTGGGGGGTACGGCTTACCCGGGGCACATGGCCCCCCGGGGACACTCGGCTCACCCGGGGCACTCGCCCCCCTGGGACACTCGGCTCACCCGGGGCACTCGGCCCCGTGGGACACTCGGCTCACCCGGGGCACATGGCCCCCCGGGGACACTCGGCTCACCCGGGGCACTCGGCCCCCTGGGACTCTCGGCTCACCCGGGGCACTCGGCCCCCTGGGACACTCGGCTCACCCGGGGCACTCGGCCCCCTGGGACTCTCGGCTCACCCGGGGCACTCGCCCCCCTGGGACACTCGGCTCACCCGGGGCACTCGGCCCCCTGGGACACTCGGCTCACCCGGGGCACTCGGACCCGTGGGACACTCGGCTCACCCGGGGCACTCGGCCCCGTGGGACACTCGGCTCACCCGGGGCACTCGGCCCCCTGGGACTCTCGGCTCACCCGGGGCACTCGCCCCCCTGGGACTCTCGGCTCACCCGGGGCACTCGGCCCCCTGGGACACTCGGCTCACCCGGGGCACTCGGCCCCCTGGGACACTCGGCTCACCCGGGGCACTCGGACCCGTGGGACACTCGGCTCACCCAGGGCACTCGGACCCATGGGACACTCGGCTCACCCGGGGCACTCGGCCCCCTGGGACTCTCGGCTCACCCGGGGCACTCGCCCCCCTGGGACACTCGGCTCACCCGGGGCACTCGGCCCCCTGGGACACTCGGCTCACCCGGGGCACTCGGCCCCCTGGGGAGTGTGCCTCTTTCTGTTCATGTCACCTTAAGCAAGGTCCTTTCAGCTTCCTGGACCTCAGTTTTCATGTCTCTACAATGAGGGGTGTGAGAGGGAATGGTCCTTTCCTGAAAGGAGGCTTGTAGGATTGAAAACAAACTGTGTAGCAAATCTGGCTCGGAGCAGGGGCTTCAGAACCAGTAGGCATTACCCAGCACCAGCTGGTTTGAATCTGCAGTCACGTAATCATGGCAAGCTTCCTGCTGACCAGAACAGGCCTCTGCCCTGGTTCATTGGAATGGATTATTTACAGTTTTCCGTCATTCATTCCCGTATTCATTCAACGTGCCCGTTCATAACCACTGGCAATTGAGCATTGATTATTCAATTTAAAAATTATCCTCCCGATATAAGCCCCAACGCTAGGAGCAGAGGCGGGTAAGGGAGGGTGTCTGATGATCATGGTAGAGACAGACACTGCTGGACAGGCCTCATGGAAGCTAGATCCCTACAGGGTGTAGCCCCCAAGAACAGGTGGGCATTTAATAAGTATCCAGTTAGTCTGTGATTCCATACTGTGTCGGTAGAGATGGAATTTATGAACCTAAGCTCCTGGCATTTTTCCAGCGCGTGTATAATAGAGTGACATTTCTCGTGCAGAAATATAAATTAAATTAATTGGCATCTACAGTTAATTGGAACTTCCTGGACGGTAGATGGATCCTCCCCCAGCCCCACCCCTTACTCAGCAAGGGGCATTTCCTTCCGAGAGGCCAGCCGGGTCCCTGGGCTCCCCAAGGAGCTGGCTTTCAGCAGCGTGTGGAGCAGAACTGACCCTGGAGACAAGGCATTTTGCTGCTCAAAAGCCATGTTGTTTAGGTGGGAAGGTTTTCAGAGAGGAAAGGATACAACATTCTTATCTTATTTCTGTCTCCTTACTCCCCTTCTCATTTTGACCATACAATGTTTTGAAAAAAGAATATTTTATATATTTTATTTATTTCAGAGAGGAGGGGAGAGGGAAAGAGAAATACAAACATCAATGATGGGAGAGAATCATTAATTGGCTGCCTCCTGCGCGTCCCACAACCCAGGCATGTACCCTTGACCGGAACCGAACCGGGACCCTTCAATCCGCAGGCCCATATTCTAGCCACTGAGCCAAACAGGCTAGGGCCGAACATGTTTAAGTCCTCCTTAAAGTGTGTAAATCATCAGGAATTCTTTTGAGGGTCCCCTATCATTGCTGCCAAAATTATCTTTTATTTGATTTTTTCTCCTTTTCAGATAGCTGGTGTCTGGTTATATGCTGGTAACATAAGGGGCCAACGAGGAAAAGATCCTGACTGCCACCTGCGAGGGGTCAACTAAGTGTCCTCTGTCTCGGGAATACAGAATGCACACTGGACCTTGGCTTGCAAACACCTGCTGCGTGTTATGTGAGAGTGAGAGCCAGGGAACGTGGATGTAACAGACACAATCAGATCTGCAGCATGGAAAGTGAACTCCACGTTACCCACTCCGACAGCAAAGGGGCCAACGGTGTCGTCTCCCTAAATATCAGCGTTCTGTGTCTGGCACTCATGTGCCCTCAGAACTGTGCATTGGAGTTCCTTCTGATTTTATCTGACCCATCATCTGACTTTATCCGACCACTCATTCTGTGCCATCACTCCACCTCATGCCGCCTTAGCACAGTTTTGCAATCAAAGACAAGAAAGGAACTCATCCTTATCATCTCTTTTGGCGTTTCCATTGGAACTGGGTTTGAAATAGAGATCGTGTCTGTAGCAGTCTGCAGGGCTGTTCCAATGTAATATATCCAGCACTAGGATGCGGTAATTCTTTCGTTTATGTGCCATTCTGCCTCTTCCATCTAGAATTTACTTGGCAACCTCCGCCCTCTTGAAGACTGGAAATCTTCAAATTCTTAAGAAAGCATATAAAGTCAGAAAGTCTGGCACCAAATTTAGTTTACTTTTTTTATACAAGAGAGTGCTTTACACCCTCACACAGGGTCTATTTTCCTATATCTCTTCTATCTATCTGTCTTGGCTTTTCTCTTGGCCTGAGCATACGTCTGCGATTGGCAAGCACATGCTTTGTTCTCTAAGCTTGAAAAGGGCCTGTGACCCTCCCTTTCCCAGCTCCACCTTGGCTCTCGGGGGCTCTGTGGATCTCTCTACTCGGCCCTCCCCTCCTCAGGCCTGCTTGCCACGAGCAGTCTATCCGCAGTCCTTGGCTACAGGGTGAATCGTCCTCAGTGTGGCAACCCCGCCAGCCAGCACCACCAGCTGTTCTCCCTGTTGCGTGTATAGCATGAAAGACCCTTTGCGAGTAGATCCCTCTACAATACACAGGAGCCAAGAGAGGGTCCCAGTACTAACCTAATATATATACTGAGTGGCCAGATTATTATGATCTCTGAATGCATAAGAATCTGGCACTCAGTGTACATCCTATATAATAAAAGGCTAATAAGCAAATTGCCCCCTCAACCAGGAGTTATACCAGCAGGCAGGCCAGTCAATTGCCCATGTCCCCTCCCCCTGGCCAGGCTGGCTGAACCCCACCCATGCACTGGGCTATATATATATATATATATATATATATATATATATATATTGACTGGCCAGATTATTATGTGTTCAGAGATCATAATAATCTGGCCACTCAGTGTATGTCTTTGCCTGTCCACCCCTCACTACCATTTTTAACTGGCTTCCTCACATTGGAGCAAGGTCACACACTGTGTTGGTCTCCACCCAACAGTCCCATGCAGAGAAAGAAGCAAACCCCAGCCTGCCTTTTTATTTTTAATCTTCACCAGGGGACATGCTTTTTAAATTTATTTTAGAGGGAGAGGAAGGGAGAAAGAGATAAACATCGATGTGAGAGTGAAACATGGATCAGTTTCCTCGAACCCGGTGCCATGGCCAGAGATTAAACCCCAAACCTAGGTATGTGCCCTGACCAGGA
This sequence comes from Vespertilio murinus, assembly GCA_963924515.1. Taxonomy (NCBI): domain Eukaryota; kingdom Metazoa; phylum Chordata; class Mammalia; order Chiroptera; family Vespertilionidae; genus Vespertilio; species Vespertilio murinus. The sequence continues at coordinate 24,036,276 of OZ004704.1, read as the reverse complement.
ATCAAACCCGAGACCCTTCTGTGCATGGGAGGATGCTCCCACCAACCGAGCCCCACCAGCCAGGGCCACTCTGCTCCTGATTTTATCCTGGATTTTCTGGCACTCTCCCATCTCCTCACTCCCTCTGTACTTGAGCTTGGTAAGGAGTAACCACAATACACTTGTCTCTCTAGTGCTTCTTAAATGTGTACCCCTCTCTTACCCATTATCCACGGGGGGGGGGGGAGGAGGAAGGGGGCAGAGTGCACATCTTTCCCTTTTCCCAGGGGTCAGGGGCTTCCCTGTGGGGGCCTGATGTAGCGGGATCTCCCTTTTCCGCATCCCGCACGGAAAGAGAGATGAAGGAACTTGTTCTAAGTGGAGGTGGCCAGGGATTGAGAAATAATAGAAATAAAGAGAGAAGACACAGAGATAGATTTTAAGCTGGGAGCTGGGAGGGCCGCCAACCTCCTCTGCTGGAGAGGCAGACGATGACCTCCTGAGCACGCAGCACATCTATTTATACTCTGATCTAACAAGGGGGTTTCACAGAAAAACAAGGAGCCTGGGAGGGCCCAGGGCCCACCCACTCCTTCCTCCTGGACAAACACAAGCCAGGAACTAAGAACATCTCCACACTCCCAGGGCGGGAGTGTAACTGGCATGATTCTGCCAATATCCCGGCTCAGTCAGCAACAATCTAAACAATGTCCAGGTATCTTCCCATTTGGCCCTCTACACTTCCTTAATATCATATACGGGTTCTTTCTACCAATCGCTTTTCCCAAGCTTGAAGTCACATAGGCATAGCCTCTAAGTAAAGAAGAACTTAAAGAATTTAGAAAATCCTCAGATTCTTAAGACCATTGTCTCTTTATGTACTTTTTTAAAAAATCCCCTATTGGTCATCTATACCTGGACATTTGCCTTCTCTTTCTCTTTCTTCCCTACTTTAACAAATTCTGAACACTATTGTGTAAATGGATGCCTTTGGCTGGCTAAGGGGAAGGTTACAAAAAAAATGAGATGTGTTGTTTAAGTTATTGACATAATTTAATAAATATTATCCTTCTACAAGGAAAATTTATGTTCATAATTATCATCACATGTGGTGGTCAGCTTGAAATACACTTAAGTATTTTAAATACTTAGTGTCTGTAGACATAAACACGCATACACATGCATTGTTGGCTTTTCCACCGTGAGATTTGGGAATAATTCCTCACCATTATTTATAAGAGTGGGTGGGCTTTTATAAGCATAGAAAGAGCCTTACTTTCTCATGCTCGGTCCAAAAAAAAAAAAAAAAAAAGTAATTTCAAGGCAGAAGACAAAGAAAATTTATTCTTCCAGACCAGTGGTCAGCAATTTTTTTTCTATAAGAAAACCAGATAGTAAATATTTTAGGCTTTGTGTGCCATATGGTCTCTGTCATTACTACTCGACCGATGTTATAGCAGCCATGGATGAATGTAAATGAATGGACATGGCTGTGTTCCAATAAAACTTTATTTATGGACACTAGAATTTGAATTTCATGCAATTTTCTCTTGTCACAAAACATTCTTCTTATGTGTTTTTTTTTAAATTATTTGAAAACATACCACCTTTCAAAATTGTGGGCTATGTAAGATGCAGAGTGGGCTAGATTTGGCTTGCAGCCAGGGTTTGCCAATCCCTGCCCTAGACCCCCATTTTAAATTTAGATGCTTTATCACCGGCCCCTCTCTTCTGTCGGCACCGAGAGGACACATGCTGTCTCAGGCCTGCACGGAACATCAGTATGTGACCTGGACATTCTGAGCTACATTCTTCCAGATTTTTCAAATGGAGTCAACTGGCCCACAAAACTTTTGAAGACACAGGCCATGGTTCTTAAACCTCCCCCCCATTACTACCCACCCCACCACCACCACCACCACCATCAGCCCGGTTGCACACAGGATAGCAGAGGCCAGATCCTGGTGGACTCTACATGAATGGCTGGAGGAGGAGGTGGTGCCGGGGTCTCTGCTGAGACCCCCATCTTTGCTGATGTGGACAGTATTCCTGCCAGAACAATGTCCTGGGACAGGTCATGGAAAGTATCATGTTTTGTGTTGTCGGCAAATTTATACGAAGGAAAGTGAACCCAGGAGTGACATGGAGGGAATAATTCAAATCCTAAGATCTGGATTGGATTCGTTATCATGAGTCATTAAGAAAAGCTCGCATCCTAATCCACATAAAATCCGTTGAAGGAAAAAAATAAGTGCATTATACACTCAGAAAATGTTCCAATCCAAACAGTTGACATGTTCCCTGTTCTGTTACTTTAAATCTGTTATCTGGAGCATTTCAGCTATCCACAACTCTCGGGGAGGCGGTCTGATATAGCCCTGTTTTACGGTAAAAGTGCCCTCTGAGAGCTCGGCACCATCAGTCCGTGTAGGATTTGCAAGACTCATTTATGGCAGTGTGTGTGAGGTTAGATACAACTGATTTCTATGCAACACTATTTTTATTGCCCCAAGAAAATTCTAACTAAATAAACCGATGTGTGAAATATAATTTCCCACCAGAACTACACTGGCCATCCGCCTCCTGGCCGGCAGTCATGTTCACATTACATAATTTAAGTTAATTGAATGAAAATATTCTAACATCTTGATGGTATTGCTAGACCTCAGCGGTTTCATTATAAGAAGGACAAATAAGTTATTCACACAAGAAAGACTGTTTAAGAAAACTTCATGTATAGTGAACATTAGGGTTTTTGATTCATTAAAGCTAGCTCGATGATCACTTTTTTAAATAGATGGAACACAGACTTATTTTTATTAAGTTATTCTTAGAGGTTGAAAAAAAAATACCCTGAATATGAAGGTCACAAAATGACAGTTGTTTTTATAGTACACTCATGGGTAGGGAAGGTCTTTCAGAACCGGTTTTTAGGTTCCCACTTTGTTAGGTACTATGGTAGGTGTTTGCCATGTGTTACCTTGTTTAATGGCCGTAGGCACCCTATGAGAAGATTCGGAATCTAAGTAACTCGCCCAAGACCACACAGCCAAATGCATCAGCTCCGCACTCATGTTCTCACCACCTCCAGGGTCTAAATCCATCCCCTGGGTGGTCTACTCGTTCCCTGTGAGACTGCTGCGCCATGAGAACAAGGAAAGGATTGATTTAATCAATTGGTTGTTTTATTATATGATACAAAAATTCAGGTTGATTTCTTTTTCTCAATAAATCCTCTTCGTTTGTTTTTATTCAATCCACTCACACAATTTGAAATTTAATAGACTGAACCAGTTCTACACAGGTCCCGAGTCACCTGGCAGACGTGCAATCAGTGAAAGAATCAGGCTTCTTCATCAGCCCCTCCCCAGCGAACATTACACACCCCTTAGCCTGGCTGACTGTCTCAACGTGTAAGTGTTGGAGGGCGTGTCATTCCATAGTTTCATCTTTTTTATTAAAAAGCTCAGATTTCAAGGGTCACGAGTGCATTACACTTTCATGTTTGGATATTTTTTTCTGCAGTTAAAAATTTAGTAATAAACTAGTTGTGTAGTATATTAAAAAATGACTTTGTAGACTTCTTCTTTCATTCACACTTGTGTAACACTCAGCTCTCACTAAATATTATGGGCTTAAAAAGGATCGGCCTCTGGAGCAGACTTTTACGTAGGAGGAAGAATAAACGCACTTCCAAGCAAAGGGATCTGATAGCACAGCTGTCAGAAATCATCCTGTCTTGCAAGAGGGCAGAGAACATTCTGTGAAAGGTCGGGAGGTTGGAAATACTGGAGCTAGGGGTGTGTAGAGCACCTGAGGAGAAAGGAAGAGAGAGAGAGGGAGAGAGAGAGAGAGAGAGAGAGAGAGAGAGAGAGAGAGAGAGAGAGAGAGAGAGAGAGACCTGTGTATACCAGGCTAAGAAATTTTAATTTTATTCACAGTGTGGTGGGAAGCTATTAAGTGGTGTTTATCAGGGAAATGGCACAGTGATATTTACATTTTTAAAAGGCCCCTCTAGTCTCTAAGCCTAGTGATGCTGTAGAGCAGTGTTTCCCAAAGTGCGGTACGCGTACCCCCAGGGGTACAGGAAGAGTTTGGTGGGGGTAGGCGTTACACCGGAGTTTGGTGGGGATATGCACTGCACCGTGCTTAGCTGCGCCTAATTCTACGTTCTCATGAGTCAAGTCAAGACAGTCTTGTGAGGCGTGAGATGGTCCGGTGTGCAAATAAATGTTATTTATAATATAACTTTTATTTATATTTTATTATGAATAATTTTATTTTTTGTTTATTATTATTTTGTGTATGTACCAAAGAAAGAGAAATATATTTTGATTGTTATTAAAATACATCCTTTTTTTTTGACGAGGGGTACTCAGCGTCACAAAAATTATAGAAGGGGTACACATATGTCAAAAGTTTGGGAAACACTGCTGTAGAGGATACATTAGAAGGTGTGGAGTCAGAGAAACAGACTGGGTAGGAAGTTCTTAGGACCCCCAGAGAAATTACTTGGGCCCAGCTGAGGGAGATATTTCAAAGTGTATCTAGGATAACAGCCAGCCCATAGAAAAATGCCATGTCCAGGTACAAATCCATGTCCTACATGGTGTGCTAAATCCTCTTCATGGTCCTCCAGTACGAAACAGGTAGGTCACATGAAACTGTTTTCTGTGAATTACTGGGATCATGCATTACTGGGAAAGTTTTCAAGGTGGGTGAGAGAAAAGAAAGATGTAGCAGTAACCACAAGCCGAACTGGCACTCAAGTCTTGAGGGAGCTGCAGAGAGAGAAGGTGGAGGACAGGGCAATGAGCCGGCAGCCTCTGAGAGCTAACACGGCAAGGGGACAACTTTCCCCTGGAGCCCCAGAAGGCATGCAGCCCGATGATCCCCTGGACGCGTCTGATCTCCACAACCATTAGATAACACGTCCATGTTGCCTTAAGCTGCTAAATTCATGGTCACTGTTACGGCAGCAACAGGAAATGGATACACCTGAGAAGGAGCCAGGAAGCTGGGACAGTGAAGGTCTGCACAGATGCAATACTATTGCTTAATGTGCTCATTCCCAAGTTAAGTGAAGGCTGCCTGAAATTCTATTTTTATGCGTTATAGCTCAGCCAGTGTTGCCCAGTGGTGAAGCACTGACCCACGAACCAGGAGGTCACGGCTCAGGGCATACGCCCAAGTTTCAGACTCTCTCCCTAGTAGAGGGCATGCAAGAGGCAGGCAGCCGATCGATGTTTCTATATCTCTCTCCTTCTCTCTTATCGTCTCTCTCTAATATATATTAAAACTGTTTTAAAAAGAAATAAAATAAAATTATGCTTTATAAATTACATAAGTCATTATATTTTTTAGGTGTCGAATACCCTGTGTATGAAAAACATACACACACGGTGAAGACAAAGAGCAGGGGATTTGGGGAGACAATAATGAGGTGTTTTCTTCCCCTACATAGTGCATTTAAGATACTGATGGAACATCCAAGAAGAGGGCTCAGAAGGCAGAAGGAGGAATCGGGAGCTTGGGAAAGGTCTGGAATCCTCATCCTCCACGGGTAATTGCCTGGAGAAGTGAACTGCTGAGCCCTGGGGTGAGTGTCAGTTAATGGAGGATGGAGAAACCCACAAAGGCAATTGAGGAGTGTGCTCAGGTGGAAGAGAACACAGAGAGAACAATGGACATGTTATTTAAATACTAGAGGCCCCGTGCATGGATTCATGCACTGGGGGAGGGGGGTCTTTTGGCCTGGCCTGTGCCCTCTCGCAATCCAAAGGATTTTGGGTTGCCAGCTTCAGGTTTCAGCCCGATACCCTCAGGTCAGGCCAAGGGACACACCAGTGCATGAATCCATGCACCGGGCCTCTAGTAAGTATATAAAATCTTTGGTTAATCTTTTCTAGCCCTTCCCTCTCCCACTTCCCTCAGAGATTCATCAGTCTGTTCCATGTTCCCATGCCTGTGCATTGAGCATCTGCCCCCTGGTGGTCAGTGCAATTTATAGCGAACGGTCTAACGGTTGCTTAGGCTTTTATATATATATTTAGTAACTTATGTACACACATTTTTAGGTTCATAGTGGTGTTATTCTCAAGAAATTCAGTGATAACTCTTTTGGCAAGGTGTTGGCCATATCAGATATACCAAGACCTGGTGGATCTTCCTGATCAGACTAGCCCTGCTTAGTTCTTCCTGAAACTGTAGTCACAGGCTCACAGAGGGAGAGGGAGACCGGGGGATGGCCAGCACTGTGGTTGTCTGCTGTCCTGCTCCACTATAGCAGGACCCAGTCCCTTGGAAAGCACCCGCTTGCTTACCTTTGACCAGTTGCATTTATCTGCAGGGATCTAGCCACATTTGAGGTAGAGGCTTCTTGATGAGACAAAAGGAAAAAAAATCCCTGTGGGAGCAGCCCTTTTCTCAAATTGTAGGTGAATCACACCGTGAGGTTGTTTGCATGGCCGCTGTCCCATCTGGGACCAGGACTCCATGCTCACGGAGCTGTCAGGCTAGGCTTTTCCCAGCAAGGCCTTAGAACACGTCCTCTCAGCCTCACACCTGCAGCTGAAATAACGGGCATGGGAAATTATGGCAATTGCAACCAATGTTACAGAAAATAAAAGTAATTGGAGGTCACGGAGGGGAGCACTGTTTACATATGGCACTCAAAAGAATATTTCACGCTTTGGATGTGCAGACCATATGGGGGGAGGGGTTGGTTTTTTTTTTTTTTTTTTTTTTTTTTAAAGCACACTGTATGCTCCTTGCCACTTTCAGTCTGAACACACCGGAACTGCAAAAAGGCAACGGCTGCTCTCGAAAGCAGCGATTTTCGCCCGGTGTGCCCCAAGAGTTTTTAAATATGCAATACCTGACAATTTAGTCGGGGCAATGACCTCCTTTCCTTTAGATTTATCAGTTTTGTTATTTAAAAATGACAACAGCCAACACAGCTATCCAGTGTGAATGGATCAAATTTATACCCTTTTTTTTGTGTCAGATCGAAAAAATATGTAATCTGTTTTTTGGTGTGCCACAGAATTTCAGTAATTAGTGCTTGTGCCATGAGATGCAAAAGGTTGAAAATTGCGGCTCTAAAGCATCGTGGCCGTGCTCCAAACATATACAAGACGTCCTTGGTTTCATAGGCGCTGAATGTATTAATCTCTGAAGGGAAATGAATTAATAACGTGACTTTTCAGTGTTCACAAACATTTTAATAATGATAACCTGAGGATATTTCTCTTCCCTTATCTAAAGTCATTCTCATTCCCTTTCTTTTAAGGTCTGACCTAAGGAAAGGCTCTAACAGACTTACAGTAGGAACACAGACACTTATAATAAATACATACAAATGAGCATGCTTTACCTATTGAATTATAATACTTGGAGTCACAAAATATATTTCCAAGGATTCCATTTTCTCCCTTAACCAGCACTTGAATTTAAGAATTGAATGTCATTTCAGCATTGTCTCTATATAAGCTCAGATAGGAAACAGTATGGTGCCATCTGTTGGTGAATTATTGGGTATTGCTAGTCCCTTTCATATTTCAGGATATTGAGGTATCTTCACTCATTTCCTTCAGTTATACTAAGCACTTTCTACCTTGGCACTTGTAAGTCTGCATTTCCATGCACTTATCCTGCACACAGAAGATGTCACAGTTCTGAATTTAAGAGAACTGTATACAATCCATGATTAGTCACTTTAGTAATCCTAAAAACAGATTCGGTAATCTTAGACCTCTTTGTTCACAACAATTTCATGGGCCAAATCAAACATAGGCCTTGGCTGGCGTGGCTCAGTGGTTGAGCATTGACCTCTGAACCAGGAGGTCACGGTTCAATTCCTGGTCAGGTCACATGCTGGGGTTGCAGGCTCAATCCCTGGGGTGGGGTGTGCAGAAGGCAGTCAATCAATGAATTGAATGTCATTTTGATAGAATCATTGATGTTTCTATCTTTCTGTCCCTCTCCTTCCTCTCTGAAATCAATACAAATAAAAAATTAAAAAATCCATAGGTCTGCATTTGTAATTCTTAGCATTCCTCAACTCTGATTAAATAAAATTTAAATCATCCTGTTTACCAACAGATATTTGCAAGATGTTTTATGTCAAAAAGCTTAGCAGGAATAAAAAGCTAGTAGCTACTATAAACATTTATTTCCCATTGAATAATAAAAAAAAATCCTTCCTTGAGCCCCCATTCCTTAACAACTCCAGGAGCTCCACCAGGTTCCCACAATAAATGTCACAGGAAAACCCCCTCCGGCTCCTGGCAGGACGAAGAGGAAGGGAACCATCTGAAGTGGCTGGAGCACTGTGTCCTTCCCGAGAAGGCCTGCCTTCAGGGGAAACTGGCCAACCAGAGCCCAACCTACGGGGGTGCTCAGAGTCTGCCTCCCTTGGGAAAGGGAGATACCTAACTTCAGCCACATCAAGTCTCACGTGTGGGAAAAAGGAAGTACACCACTCCAGATCTCTCTAGCCAACCTTCACATTGAAAGAGAGAAAGTTTTGAAGGTCACAGTTCAGGGCACATGTCGATGAACAAGGAGGTCACGATTCAATTCCCAGTCAGGGCACATGCCCAGGTTGCGGGCTCAATCCCCTGTGGGGGGTGTTCAGGAGGCAGCTGATCAGTGGTTCTCCCTCATCATTGATGTTTCTATTTCTCTCTCCCTCTCCTTCCTCTATGAAATCAATAATATATATATATATATATATATATATATATATATAATATATATATATTTTAAAAAGACAGAACTAGTCACACAACTACAGAATGCTTCCCCTTCCTTTACACCTCACTACCATATCACCAAAGCCTAATTACAGCAGTTTGTTGTGTGTTTTTTTTTATTTGAAACATCATGTCTGGCTATCAAGAAAAAATTATAAGGCATACCAAAGGCAACCAACAATTTAAACAGACAGCACATCAGAACCGATGTGGCAGGGCTGTTGGAATTGTGACGGGAATTTAAAACAACTGTGATGGATATGCTAAGAGCTCTAATGGATAATGTAGACTGCATGCAAGAACAGATGGACAATGTAAGCAGAGCGGTGAAATCCTAAGAAAGAACTAAAGAGAGATGCAAAGATTTTTTTTTTGTTTATCTGTTTGCATCACACGGTCTCTCTAGATGAAGAACCGTGCCATCACTCCTTCACGAATAACATTTAAACAACACATATCATAATGACATGCACACTTTAAAATATCATTCCCATTCTGAAGCATTTATCAGCATTAGGTAATATTTGGCTTGACCTTCCATTTCCTAATTTGAGAATGTCACTCTGATTTGTTGATGGTAGCCATTCTGACAGGTGTGAGATGGTACCACATTGTCATTTTGATTTGCATGAGATGCTCATCTTTAAAGAATGTTAAAATATTGAAGAGAAATAACCAGAAATAAGTCACCACTTCACTCAGGTCTCCAACCAAAATTCGCACCAAACTAGGAAAATCTAAATGTATCTTCTTCCCTCAGAAACAGACAGTGCTCTCAAGTAGAGTTAGTTAAAGTCTAGGCCTTCTGGTTCCCAGTTCAGAGCTTCTTCCATTTTCCCACTTCATGGAAGAAAGAAGAAAAAAAAAAAAAAAACGGGATTTGAGGTGGGTTCGAAGAATAGAGTGTAGTGGGCTGAATACTAGCCACCCACAGATATCGGGCCCTAACCCCTGGGACCTGCAAATATTATAAGGAAAAGATCCAAGTTAAAGATCTTAATATGGGGAGATTATCCTGAATTATCTGGGTGGGATCAACTCTATTCTCCAGGGACCTTATAAAAGAGAGGCAGAAGAAGATGTAACATGAGAAGAAGAGAGGCAGGGTATGTGAAAGCAGAGATTGGAATGACCGGGACACATTTCAAAAATGGCCGGCAGCCACCAGACACTGGAAAAAGCAAGGAAAGTGATTCTATCATGGCACCTGGATTCAGCCCGGTGAAACTGATGTCCGATTTCTGGCCTTCAGAACTGTCAGAGGATACATTTTTGTTGTTTTAAACTACCCATTTCATAGTAATTTGTTACAGCAGCCACAGGAAACTAATACGGGTAAGGGAACACATTCTGAGATGGAGTGGGATCTGGAGAGAGAGCATGAGCCAAGAAACTCTGGTGGGAAGGGCAGCATTCCGGGCCAGGAAAGACCAGCCAACCGCAGAACCTGGTGTACAGGGGGTGCCACGGGAGACACCCTCTTTTTGAATTGTCTCCTTAAAATTCCACATCATTTGTAAAGGTTAACAAATTCGGGGCATTTTATTCAAAGCTTGATGCAATATGCTTCCCTGTATTTGCTTTCTGTGAAATATAAACAAACTGCACGAACCAAATATGTAAAACTTAGCAAGTTTAAATCTTATGTATACATTTCTTCCGCACTGAAAGGCAATTTACATAAAGCACAAACATAAACAACATCTGTGTAGATTCCCCAGTAATATATTAAGTGACAGTGATGCTCTCCTTAACCAAAAATGTACTTAGGCACTTAAAATTACCATTTACATAGAAGTGGGGGTGGGGGGGGAGACACATTTTCCCACCAATGGAAATTACCCTAATGTGTCTTAAAATATGTAAACATGACCTAGATATATCAGAGTGGCATTTGTGAAATATCACACATGTTCAAAGCCTACCCCAGTAATTATGTTTTACAGCTTTTAAAATGGCTTGCATGTCTGAATTCACACACACACACACACACACACACACACACACACACACACTCACACATGCACGCACGGAGTTCTGATTTGAATATAGCACTCTCATGATTCCTTTTTTATATAATTAAAACACTGAGGATTTTAACCAACTTTTCTAGAAATGAAACTTGCATCTTTTTAAAAAATATATTTTATTGATTTTTTACAGAAAGGACGGGAGAGAGATGAGAGTCATTGATCAGCTGTCTCTTGCACGCCCCGCACTGGGGATGTGCCTGCAACTAAGGTACATGCCCTTGACCAGAATCGAACCCAGAACACCCCAGTCCACAGGCCGATGCTCTATCCACTCAGCCAAATCAGTTTCAGCCGAAACTTGCATCTTTCAGTGATGGAAAAGTGGTGCAGGTTTTATTACATACCATCTGAATCCCAGGGATTCAATCGCGCACTCATTCAGGGTCCCGAGGCCTGGATACCAGCCTATGGGAGCAGAATGCTCCGAGCGGAGGGTCCCACCATTCACACGCATGGATTGAAAACTCTCAGTTATGGATGGTATCTGAGGCCAAGGCTGAGCAGCTCCTTAGCTCTACTTATGCCTCTTGCTCAAAATCAAGGGTGTCAACACAGTAGAGTTGGCACTGTAGCACCCTCTCCATCTCCCAGATGAGGCACTGAGGCGGCAGCAGGGTGAGCCAATTGGCCTTCACACCTGCTGACGGGTGTGAAGGCCGATACCCGGACACAGGTCCAGGTGGCTGCAGGACCCACACAGCCCCCTGACTCCACTAGGACAGCCTTTGGACGAGAAACAGTCTTGGTGATGTGCAGGCACTGGGTAGGAGGAGAGGAGGAGACGGAAGAGAACGGACACCCTTGATTTTGAGCAAGAGGAACAAGTAGAGCTAAGGGAGCTGCTCAGCCTTGGCCTCAGATAACATCCATAACTGAGAGTTTTCAATCCATGCATGTGAATGGTGGGACCCTCCGCTCATTGGTCAAGGTACATCCAAGGGCATGTACCTTGGTTGCGGGCACATCCCCGGTAGGGGGTGTGCAGGAGGCAGCTGGTCGATGTTTCTCTCTCATCAATGTTTCTAGCTCTCTATCCCTCTTCCTTCCTCTCTGTAAAAAAATCAATAAAATTTATATATTTTTTAAAAAGAGTCCTTACACTCAGTGCAGGTATAGGGTGTGAGGAAAGGATCGGGTGCAGGCTGACGCCTCCCCTCTGCTCCCGGAAGAACCTGTGCTTCATAGAGGGGGGCTTGGCAGACTCACCAACGGTACCACGCGCAAGGATGCCAGAGCCCGGCCAGGGTGGCCCTGTTCCCTCTGACTTAGACACGAGCAAACCTTTCTTGGGACGGCTGAGCTCTGTGTGCATCGTCGGCCCTCGGCACCCCCAGCTTTCTGTGTTTCAGGCCCCACAGGGTGAGGGGTGGGGTCCTCCTTGTAAGACATCAATTGTAAGAAATGCCATTGGTTGGTGCCAATGAGACAATAAAAGTGCTTCCAGTTAAATTGTGACATGTGATTGTAAGACTTCAGAGATATTACAATGTGAGAGTAGGATGCAGACTAAAACCCCCAAAAGATGATGCTATAAGGAAAATGGATGTGCATCAACAGGTACTGGTGCCTTCTCTGACCAGCTAGGAAAAGTGCCCTCTTATAGACGCAGAAGTGAATTTAAATGCCAGTATGCATTCAATCACAGATGACATCCAATTCTTAAATCTCTCCTACACCGTCTCTACATGGTCTCACACTGTCATTTTTACACCCTGGGTGACTGACTCTTGGTGGCTTGTCAGTCTTTAATTCCCCTTCGGATACCTTTCATTTTACTAATCTCCATGTCTGCTCGCTCTCCTACATGGAACGTCTTCCTCTTTCAATGGTATTCAAAACCCGGAGTCTCCTTTATAAAAAAAAAAATTCCTTGCAGTAGAGATCAGCTATCAGACGCTTTGCCTCTTAAAGCCGGAATCTGTTACACGTGATTGTTAATTCCATGGCTTCCGGCTTGGCTCGAGCCTCGAGGCGGAGTGGCCCGGTCCCTGTCTTCTCTTCTCCTTCCCCGGGAGTCCCTGCCAGCTTCTCTCAGGGCTGCTTCTTCTCACAGGCACCCCTTCGTTAACGGGGTCTTTTCCTCGGCAGTGGCTCTGCCTGTGATTAATGATCGTGAACCCAACGTGGACCTTTGGCTCTCTGGCTCTTAGCAGAGTAGCCGAGACATTTCTGGAGACTGATAGTTGGCTTCGGTTCTAATTAATGATCAGTTGTTATCAGCTCGGTTGGGACGTGTTGCTCTCTTGACTCGCTGGCTGGGAAGCCTAAACACTTCCCAGATCCGGAGAGCTGGCTGAAATTTATGTTCCGCTCTCTTGGCACCGTCTCGATCATTCCGATGCTTTCCCGGATCTGGAAAAAAGATTTTAATTGTTTACAGTCTTGATGAATGGGTTTGCTGTTGCTTTGATAGTCCATCATTTATAACGATAAGGAACCAAAGAGAGAAAAAAAACAAATGGGCATGTTATATCGCTCTTCTGGGATAGTTTGGTCGATCCTTTTTTAAGGAGTCACTGTTTTGCTTCCTTCTCGATTCCTAATACGTTACTAATAATTTCGTTATAATTGACCTTTAAGCTATCGCTATTTCTAACTCATTTTCTCCCCGCAGTATTTATTAGGCTGTAGAACTTCTTACTGTTGTCTTAACAGAGTCCTTTCCCAGAGTTTGCTGGCTGTATATCTGGAGTCGGCCGCTCACCGAGACAGTTGACTTGCAAACACAGGGTGTTCTAGTCACTGCTTTAGCGGCTGTCACAGAGCTGACTAAACCTTGGCTCCTTCCCCTCTATCAGAGGAATGAACCCCTCAGACTCCACAGTCCCTCTTTGGTTAATTACCACATTTGGCTGAGTAAATAGTCCCTATTAAGGTGGGACCCCACGTTCATTTTTACCAGCAAGTTTTATTCTGCTCTGCCAACTTGTGGTCTGAGACCCAGCCCATGTCACAGGCTCTTCCTGATAGCCAGGTGTTATTTATGAAGACTAGTGCCGCCGAACTGGTTTGGCTCAGTGGTAGAACGTCGGTCTGCGGACTGAAAGGTCCCGGGTTCGATTCCGGTCAAGGGCATGTACATTGGTTGTGGGCACATCCCTGGTGGGGGGTGTGCAAGAGGCGACTGGTCAATGTTTCTCTTTCATTGACGTTTCTAACTCTCTATCTCTCTCCCTTCCTCTCTGTAAAATATCAAATATATATATATATAAAAGACTAGTGCCACTGTGAACTAGTACTCTGTTCACCTGGTCTCGGTAACAGAGTACTAGTTATATAGCCTCTGTTTCCCAAATAGTTGGCTTAGATGGGAATATATGTTTTTCTCTCCTAGAGCATTCTCTGGGGCTATTTTCTTCGTTCCCAAAGGGGAAAGAAGGAAAGAAAACAAGAGTATCTGAGGGAGGTGAAGGTTTCGATTTCTTTCTACCGTGTTTTCCCAAAAATAAGACCTACTTCATGGGAACATAATACATCCCCTGAAAATAAGACCTAGCGCATCTTTGGGAACAAAAGTTAATATAAGACACTGTCTTATTTTTGGGGAAACAGGGTATTTCTAAAAGGATGACTGTGTATCTAGTTCCATATGACATTTTCTTGACAATTACCCTGGAAGCCAAAGTTTGCTCTCAGTTACGTTTGGATGCCTTAAAGGGAGAGAGCTGCCTCTATAGTTTATTAATTTCTGCATTGTTTCAATTATCTCTAGATCTTTGCTGATTGATGTTAATCAAAATAATGTTCCACATGCTAGAAGGCCCCTCGAAGTTCACCCAGGACTTTGTTTTGAGAGAAATTCTTTTTTTGGCCTCTTCTCTGCAATTGATACTCTTGACCCTTCACTCCTGGAAACCTTTTCCTCCCTAGGATGGCGTGACCCGACAAGGTCTCAGCTCTCCTCCTCCCTCTTCAATAATTCCTTCTCTGCGTGCTCCACAGACTCCCTCTCGGGCCTCCCTCTCTCCAGCGCTAGACCACCCCAAGGGCCTATCCTTCCTTACCTCTGGCTCCTTTTTCTACACTTCTCCTCGCTTAGACACTTTCTGTTTAATGCACAGCCTCTTACAGCTTTAACCTCCCTGAGAACTGATTCTGTTATCTCAAGTTTAGTCCCTTCACCTCAATTCAGATTCACTTCTCAGTTTAGAGAATTCTCTCTTAGATAACCCACATTTCACTTGTTCATTTTTACCAATATTGGCAAAACAAAATAAATATTTTTTTTTAAAAAAACAGTTATTAGCTTTGGCGATTTGGGGTCTTTTGTGGTTTCCTAAAAATTTTAGTACTATTTCTGTGGAAAATTTCCTATAAAAAAATTGGTATTTTGATAGGGATTCCATTGAATCCATATAATTGCCAAACCAATGGAAGCATCTCTTTGGAACCAATCGTTAGTCCAAGCCCAATGTCCATGAGACAAGAGAATCTAGTCCCCCTTCCCACCAGTGAAGTAGAGAAGAAGGAAGGGAGTAAATATTTGCTGAGCAACCGTTTAATCTAACCAATATTCCTTTCTTTTACCATCAATAACAATCAACTAGATAATAAGTCTCATTAATTTTTGCTTCATTGTATCACCTATATTTACCACTCCTCAGCCATTATCCCCGAGGTTGTAGAATGGACCTCAACGTCTCCCGTCTCTCTCCGTACAAAACAGAAATTCCCGTCGGTTCTCCCAAGTGGCTGGACCATTTTCCATTCCCACCCAAGCTGTGTAGGTCGCTCCATATCTTCATGAGCACTTGTGCTGTCAGGGTGTTTTATTTTTATTTATTAGCTGTTCTAATCGATGTGTCGTAGTTTCCCACTTTGGTTTTAATGTGCATTTCCCTAGGGGCTAATGATGGGGAGCATCCTTTCATGTATGCTTATCTACTACCCATATGTAGCTCCTTTGGTGAAGTCTCTATTCAAATCTTTTACCCTTGTTTCTTATTGTTGTTTTGAGAGCTTTGTATATATTCTGGATACACGTCTTTTATCAGATATGTGTTTTTGCAAATATTTTCTCACAGTCTGGCTCGTCTTTTCATTCTCTGAGCAAGTGTCTTTCGAAGAGCAGAATTATTTCATTTTGACAAAGTCCTCTTCATCAATATTTTCTTATATGGATCTTGTATTTGGTGTCATAGCGAAGAAATCTTTGCCTACGATAAGGTCCCAAGGGTTTCTTTCTATGTTTTCTGCTAGAAGTTTTGTAGTTTTAGTTTTACATTTAGATCTATGGTCTATTTTAAGTGAATTTTTATACAGAGTGATAATAAGAGTCAAGGTTCATTTTTTTGCATATGCATCTCCAATTATGTCTTCCTCTTACAAAACCTAAATACAGCCCTTAGTATCACTTTATCATGGCCTCCCTCTAATTGGGAACCCACCGTGGCTCCCTGTCAGGTACTGTTAACAGCTCACAGTCCTCAGCCTCTACTCATCACCTGGTTCTGAGCTACTCTGCCCACTCCATTCTCCACCACCTCCCATACTAACCATGCCGTTGCCCTTACTGTGGTCAGTGTCCTTTGGGGACTGTCGTTCCCGGATTACCCAAGGAAGGTAGATCACAATGCTTCCTGGGGGTTATAAAGTGGATATTGAAAGTGAAATTTCCTCCCAAGAAGCTGCTACGGCAAAGGGGCCAAATGAAGGAGGGGAGAAGGAGGCCAACGCATAGAGGGAAGTGATGGGTTGGCCTGACAATAGAGCCACCCTCCTCACTGTAGTAGTTGGCGTATAACCCCATGTCACCCTAATGTCCTAATGGCTGTAAGGCTGGGGAAGGTCTGGTCCATTAGCAGGCATAAGCTCTTACTATGAAATACTCAGGCTAACCAATAAATCCAGAAGATGGTGGAAGAGTTCTCAACCTTTCCTCTTGAATTTGACCCTGTCCTTCCTCTCTGGTTTCCCTCACGCTCCTCCTCCCTCCATAGTTCCTTTGGCCTTTTTGGCTCTCTTCCTCCATCCCTGGCCTTGCTGCTGCTGGTCTTCTTCATTTCTTTTTTTTTTTAAAATATATTTTATTGATATTTTACAGAGAGAAAGGGAGAGAGATAGAGAGCTAGAAACGTTGATGAGAGAGAAACATCGACCAGCTGCCTCTTGCACACCCCCTACCGGGGATTGCCCCTGACCGGAATCGAACCCGGGACCTTCTAGTCCACAGACTGACGCTCTACCACTGAGCCAAACCGGTTTCGGCTCTTCTTCACTTCTTACTTGGGCTCCCATTGGAGTGTCCCTTGAGGGAACTGGAGGTGGAGCTACAGAAGAAGGAGATGGAACAGGGAGTTACCTGGTTGGTGTTAGAAGGAAAGAATGGAGGGTGGAAACCCTCTCCTGATGAGGCTTCAGAGCGAACCATCTATAGACCAGCAAACCTAATGAAACAGATTCAGATTTCACTCAGCAGCACATTTACTTTAATACATCAACTTACGTCTAACTCCCAGACCACATGCTCTAAGGTGGTGAGAAATTTAATTAGAACAGTTTGATTACATTTGATTTAGACAATAGAAGACAAGTCTAAGTTGGCAGCTTTTTGAGACTGGCTTAATTCAAGGGCATTTGGAAACTAAGCCAAGGTGGTGTTGAAATATATTAGGTGACTGGCCTCTGATGGTGAGCCAGACCCCAGGTTGTTGATGATGAGAAGACAGGACTTGGGGAAAAGCTGGTTCTCACCTGGCTCACGCGGCTCCTTCCTGTGCCAGCTGCCTAATGCCCACCACCACAGTGGAGATTGGCTGCGGAAAAAATCAGGTTGCAATTTCCCTCTTACATATGCCTCTGGTTGGTGAGCAGGTGGAGAAGCAGGGTTCGACTGGAGAAGCAAAGCCCTACTCTCCTTCCCCCTGACCACGGAGAAATCCTCCCCTCCCATCTGGCTCTAGCAGTCTATCTGAGCACAACCCATTGCCATCTGAATGAAGACCTGCACAATTTGTTTACAGATTCAACAAAATCCCTTATTGACCTCTTGCTCTGGTCAGAGTGAAGAGATGTCCTTTTCCTGATGGTTTCTCTTTTGTTCCACCATTGCTACTGATTTGAAAGCTCCTCTCTAAACCTATGCCCTTATAAGCAATCTAGTTGGCCATTGCATGATCTCCTCAGGACTCTGGCTGAGGGATTTCATCGCCTTGGGATCAGAGACCCATACACTGAATTCTTAGCCCAGTTCTTTCCTCCACTCTTCACTTTCTCTCTTGCTTGCTTTCAGTTGTTGTTTTAAAATTTTTCCTGAGTGAAAGGAGAGGGGGAAAAAGAATTTTTGTCTGTGCTCAGCCTAAAAAAAAGTAAAGCTCTACAAATCCTTGGAGGCTGTGGTAGGGAGAATAAAGAAAGCAGTTAAAGAAGCCCACGGGAGAAGTGAAGACTTGGGCCAAGAAAACCAGAGGCCAGTTGTACAGAAGAACTTGCCCCTTCTGGGCTGTTTACCACACAGGCTCTTTTTTTCTTGTCATTTGGGGAATTTTCCTATTTTATTTTATAGTGCAATTCCCACACAAACCATTCTCCTGGTGGGGTCTGATTTGAAAATGATGCTCTATTGTTCCAAGCTGTGTGTGTGTGTGTATGTGTGTATGTGTGTGTGTGTGTTGTGTGTGTATGTGTGTGTGTGTGTGTGTGTGTGTGTGTGTTGTATGCCTATTTCTTTAAAATTGTTCATCAGAAGGAGAGTGATGAAGGTTCTTTTATTTTCTTTCCTTCTTCAGGGCCTGGGTCCCCAGCAGGCAATGACTAGTATTTCTAACTTCTACATATTTGGGAAAGTTCTTACATGGAAAACAGAAACTTGGAATTTATTTTAAGCCATTTTAATTGAGTTGTAGCATAATTTAGATTTTGAACTTCATCAGCCAGCCACGTAACTGGGAGGGTCAGGGGCACTTCAAAAGGAGGGATCCTGCAGAACTCACCAAGAGCTATAGAGATGTAAAACGTTCACCAAAGAACAGATCTTCCCTATTCTTCCCTGGATCTCAATGATAAAGAAAGCAAGGCGTGGAGAGGGGACATAACTTGGCCCAAAGTCACTAAGTAGTACGCTCTACTATTCTCACGTTTTTGGCCATACTCTTTCTACCTATACTTTACTACCAGTATTTTATGCCTTCACAAAGTTCTTTAACTTCATCAATATTTTGGTAGCTGGAGTTGTTGGTTTTAATTAATTAAAGTGATTCTGACTTTGTGTCAGACACTGGGCCAGAGCTTAGATAAGAAATATAATAAACACAAACACCACCTTTCCCTGTCTATGGGAGCTTAGTCCAGATCAAGGGATAAGATGTCCCCAGAAGCTGCCATACACGGTAGAAAACCATAAAAATGCAGAGAAATGGATGGGGAGTTCTGAGAAGAATGGCTTCCAAATGGGAGGAGATGTTCATGGAGAAGGCGACTTTTAGGCTACTACGGAGAGTAACTAGGGATGTGACTGTGAACTAGAGAGATGCAGGGAGGAGCACACCCCCATGAAAGGAATAGGTAAAGGCCAGCCATGAAAGGGGCATGAGGGACAACAGAGTGTTCAGTTTGACTAGAGAATACGATGTATGAAGGGGTTTAGTATGATAGAAGCACCTTACCAATGGCACTAAAAAGCAAATTTCTTAAAGTATGAGACCATGTGTTAGTTTGCTAGGTAGGGATGCCATACCAAAATAACATAGGTCAGGTGGCTTAAACAACAAAAATTAATTTTCTTACAGTTCTGGAGGCTAGAAGCCCAAGATTAGAGTGTGGGCAGGTTTCATTTCTCCTGAGGCCCCTCTTCTTGGGTTGCAGGTGGCCACCTTCTTGCTGTGACCTCACATGGTCTTTCCCCTGTGTGCATGCACCCTCGTGTCGCTTCCTCTTGTTATAAGGGCACTGTTCCTATCAGATCAGGGCCCCTTCCTATGACCTCATTTAACCAAATTACCTCTCTCAAGACCCTGTCTCCAAATACAACTTCTGAAGTAGTAAGTGTTAAGACTTCAATATATAAATTTTGGGAGGACACCCTCCAAACAATAAAAACCACTACTCTGTATGATTATATTACTTTAAAGCAGATTATACTTTTATAAAAGCTTCTAGGCTTATTATTTAAAAACTTATTAAAATAGGTTCCACATGTACTCTCTCATATGTTTTCTATGAATCTTTCATTCCAGTATAAAGGCTGAAAGTAGAGGCTCAAATACTATAAACAAAAACAAAAAAAAAAACTTAAGAAAACAACACTGCATTTTTATTCCTAGGAATTTACCCAAAAGAGATAAAAAGCATGTCTACACAAAGACTTGCACATGAGTATTCATAGTAGCATTACTGAAAATAGTTAAAATGTGGAAATGACCCAAATATCCATCAACAGACAGATATATAAACAAAATGTGGTATGCCCATATGATGGAATATTATTTGGCAATAAAAAAAAAAGAATGAAGTACTGATGCATAGTACATAGATAAACCTTGAAAACATTATATGAGTTAAATAAGCCAAATGGAAAAGACAGCATATAGTATGATTTTATTTATATGCATGTCCAGGCAAATTTATAGAGACAGAAAGCATGTCAGTGGTTGGCCGGTGCTGGAGAAGGGAGTGGAGACTGATCACCACAGAGCAGACACTCAACACAGGAGCTTCCCCCTGGTGGTGATTAGGCTCCCATAGCCAACCTCCAAATGGCCAGCCAACCTTCCACAGACCCTCTCCTTGGCCAGCCTGCCCCAATTGGCCCTAATTGCCAGCAAGGCTGAGGAAACCTACCAGTGCATGAATTTGTGCACCGGGCTTCTGGTCTATAATAATAAAAGGGTAATATGCTAATTAGACCAGACAGCCAAATGACCTTCTGGATGAAGCTGGGGCTGTGAGAGCTGAGGCAAGCCACCATGGCTATGAGGGCCGAGCCCCTTTTAGGAATTTTGTGCATCAGGCCTCTAGTACTGCAATAAAGCTGGAAAATGAAGAGATACATAGGAAGAATTTGGGGGGGGGATACAGGAAAATAAAATAAACTTAAGAAATGTCCTATAATCTAACAGGAGAGCTTATTCTTTCCATCTGTGGTCTGTAGAAGGGACAAGTCTACCCCCATCCCAAGTGAGTCCTTAGTTTAGCACTGTGAGGGATAGACAAAGGGGAAGAAGTTTGCAGCTCAAGAGCCTTGAATACTACTATGTCTCATCCGCTGACTCTTTCCTGGTGAAATCTGATGAGTGATAAAATCCTGGAGCAGTAACCCTAGGGCGGCCCTCAAGCACCAACTTGTGCAAACCTCTCATTTCAAAGCTGGTGTGAAGACTCACAGACCTTTATGGACTGATGCTCATAAAATGGCCAGGTTGGAATTTTTCCCAGGTTCCCTAACTGCTAACCCAGGGTCCTTCATTCGGCTGTCTCTCCCTGGCTCTTAGCCTCTATCAGCCCCAGTTAGCTCATCTGCAGAAAGGGGACTCTGATATCATCCCCTGTGAGTTCCACTGGGCCATGTGAAGATCAAATGAGATCAGCAACATGGAAGTGCTTTCAGAAAGCAGAAAGCCCTCTGCTAATGCTGAGTGATGTTTTAGTAGCATCAGCAGATCAGTTGTGGGTCCATTTAGCTCAGGATCCAGCCCAAAGATCTGCAAGAATGCACTTGGAGGAAATGCACTCATCTGTCCAGATGTGAACATGGATCTCTGGTTAGGGGTAGGCAGTGTTGGCACTATTCCTTTAATCTTCCAGAACATTCTCTCATTCCAGAACATCATTATCGTCCGGCTGTCCATTGATGACACTTTAATGAATTTGATGACAGTGAGATTTAGCCTCTGTGCATTAAACTATGATTCCTCAAGTAACAAAGATGAAAATGAAGATTTGGTTTAGATATCTATGACCTAAAATGTATTTATTTTATCCCCTCCTTTGAAAACGTATCCATTCCTGTTGGGACACCGTAAAGGACCCTCTGTGTCCAACAGCACCTGGAAATCCCTGAAACTGTAAACGAGGTGTATTTTGGAATGTATTCATCTGTTAAAGGATCCCTTCCACCCAACCCCCTTCCCTGGGCCTTGTACCGCCCACACAGGAGCGGATATCACAAGGAGCCCTCAGCAAAATGAGAGCCCAGCAGACCAGTCATCTCCGCTGGCCCAGGAAAACACCAGGTGCAGAACCCAGCACAGAATGTGATCTGGCAAAACATTTATAAATCAAGCAGGGCCCCGGGAGTGAAAGTACAACTTAGCAAAAAAAAATGAAAGAAAAACAACAAAAATAACAACAGAGTGACCATGAGATGTTTAATCAGACCAACCCAACAGCAAGCTCATTAGTGTGGCCTCTGCACAAAACCGTGGGTGCGGACTGAATGACAAGCTAGGAGGAAGCTGGAGAAGTATGCCACCCCCATGGCTGGTTACTTCTTATATTAGGAGGATTCACCCTGTAATGGTGTTCCATGTTTCAAATGTGCCCCTCCCCCTCCCGGTTGTCTTGTGGCTTTATCGTGATTTTTTTTTTTTTTAATTTCCTATACAAATACATTTTACTTTTAGGTCGTTCAAGTTTTCTTTTGTTGCATCTGGATTTTGAGTTGTATGTCCTCGCACCTATGTTACAGAGAAAGTCATTCATAGTTTCTCCTAATGCCGGTGGGTTTCATTCTTTTTTTTGGGGGGGGGGGTGGGGAGTTCATTCTTGATCCAGGTGGAGTTTATTCTCATAGATGGCTATGAAGTGATGCTCACCACATTTATTTAAAAGCCCATCATTTGCCTCAGTAATTGGAGGTACCGTTACCGTGTACTAAATCCCCACATATATGTGGATCTATTCCTCAACTTCCTATCCTATTTCATTCATCTATATATCCACCTGCCTGTATCCCACTGTTTTAATTATTGAGGCATTACAGTGCATTGTAATATCTTGTAGGTATCTCTTTTCCCCAGTGTCTTTCTGAGTGACTATTCTTGCATGTTTTGTTTTTCTGTTTGAACCTTACTATCAACTTGCCTTGTTCCAGAAAGAGGCTTATTGGTATCTGCGTTGGGATCACATCCATGGAGGAAGGACTGATAACTCTAAGATACTTAAGAAACTGGGCCCTCCTATCCGAGGGCAGGGATTTCTTTCCATTTGTTCAAGTCTACTTTTTATGTCTTTTAAGAGTGTTTTAAAATTTCTTCCCATATAAAATCTGCACATTGAAGTTTACTACAATCTTCGTTGCTACATCCTGTTACTTTCTGAACCCAAGCTGATCCAGGCCCTTTATCTTGGGTTCTAAATAAAAAGTGACAGGTTCTTTTCCACCCCGGGTTAGTTTTCCTTTTGCCCAGCTCACTAGTTCCTTTGGCATAACCTAGAGGTATCTTTATTGACTATGTTGGGAGAACAAGAAACAATGGCAGGTCTAGGGTTTAAGATAATATGACATAAGACAGCGGTGAGTAAGGTCTTACCGGTCTTAGCTAGAAAGAATTCACGTCTGCCTGGGGGCAAAGATAAGAAGTTGCTGGGCTCTCCCATATTTAAAAATCTGAAATAGGGTTTAACTGGTCTGCTTTTCTCCATCAAGTAAACTCTATCAATCTTTGTGACATCTTGGACAATCTTTTAAATCCTCTCTCCCCTTCTCAGGCTGACATAATGCAGTATACTTATGAGTAATAGTATTGAGTTGATAAATTCCTTCTATAAATTCTGCATTCTTAATATCTCCTTAGTACGCTCATGATCCAAGACCATGTGGCCACAGGAATCTCTGATAGATAATTGCCTCCGAGGCTGTCTGTAAAACCAGGCCAGAGGCAGGCCCTGTAAATTGCAGTGTACATCGAGACTGTACATGTATGTCAGATTTCAGACTAGGGGTCCCTGGCTGGTTTCCTCGGGTAGTTGGGACATGACTCTGCTGAGACTGAGGTCATCAGTGAGCTTTCACTCCAGGCCAGCCAGCTCCCTTCTCTCCCAATGTCTCTCTTCCAATGGCATTTTAATCCCTTAGATCCAAAGAAGACTCTGTGTGAAATCTAGACAGATCATAGAACATGTAGTGTCCTAAAGCAGTTGGAGACGCTAAGCCTTTAGCAAGAATGAGAAGAGCACCCCTGCCGGGCCCTTTGCCTGTGACGCTTTCTCCACCAGTTTCACTGGTGAACTCCTGAACACCCTTTGAGGTCAGGCTTAACTGCCACCTTTGGTACATAATTTTTCATGACACTCCTCTTACCTCTCAATGAACTCATTGCTCCCTCATCTGTTTTCCCATTAAATCCTAAGCATGCTTCTATTATCACTTTATCACATTTTATTACATTTCTTTCATTATTTGTTTATATCTCTCTTTACCAATTAGGCTTCCGATTCTTGAAAGGCAGAAATGTGTTTCGTTCATCTCAGTATCCTCAAGATCTAGCAGTTTAATTGAATGAAATTGACCCGAGAAAGCTATTTGAATGTTTTTTTTCATTCACCCTTTTAGATCTATTGGTCATAGTCTCAGAAGAAAACAGTGCTATTAGTATTACCCAGCTCACATTTATACCACGAGACCCAAGACAGACCTCCTTGGTGGCAATATGCAGTGTGCGCCAAAGCCTGCAGCCCTCTCAGCCTACTGATGAACTCATAATTGGTAAAATGGGAGGATTAAATAAGATAATGCATCTAAGGCACTTATTAGTGAAATAGTGATTAAAATATTAGAAATGTTATACTATGAAAAAAAGTGGGATGACAAATAGTATTAAGTCAAAGGAATTCTCTTAATGAATTGCTATGTGATCCAATAATAGTTCCTGCCTTTTCTCTACACAGCATATAAGATAGGTGAGATCATGTATGTTACACATTCCCAGGATCATTCCTGTGGACTGGCATGTAGATAAGGATACATGCATGTTACAGGCAATTTCAGGTGCATTCGCTGGAACTCCTTGTGTCTCAAGAAAGCATACTGGAATATCTGTGAGTAAAAACACCATAGCTATAAAACAAAACATCTATTCTTTTTAATTAAAAAAATTATTGATTGATGAGAGAGAGAGAGAAATGTTGATTCGCTGTTCTACTCATCCATACATTCATCCATTGATTTTTGCTTGTGCCCAGACCAGGACTGAACCATAAACATGGCATATCCAGATGACATTCCAACCAACTGAGCTACTGGGACCTATGTTGGGAGGCTGGCCAGGGGAAGGAACTGTGGGAAATTGGCTGTGGAAGCACACTGACCCCTGGTGTCAGTGGATGGCATAGCAACTAATCAACCAGTCATTCGGTTGTTCAGTTGCCTAGGCTTTTATATATATAGATAATAAATTACTCCTGCACACCTCTGTTTTGACACACCAGTGTTTTGTCGGAACCCAGGTGCTGAACCCATTATTATTGATCTTGAAAGCTTAAGGTTGATTATGGTCACACACTGTGAGATGCTCACAAGCTCTTCTACTGACCGTAATAATATGAAAAGTGTTAAATGCAACATCTGAAATGACACAGAATGAAGCTGCACTGTCCTGGAAGATGTTTGAAAGCTCAGGGTCCCGACCAGAAAGAGATGGCAAATTCAAAAGGTGACATTGAAGACAATTGGACGAAGGCACTGTTTACAAAGGCTGGGGCAGGTTAAAAGGAGCCCACCAAGTAGCTAGGGGTCAGCACCAACAGGAAGTTACTCCTACCCGCTGCCCGCTGAGAGCAAGGAAGCAGCCATTGGAACCCAAGCAGGCTGTAGCTGTGGGAAGAAGCTGCTTATCAGAAGGAGTCACTGCCAGGCCCTGCCCAGCAGTCAGTGAGTCAGGAGAGTAAGTACTTCTGGGTCTTTCCCATCTCCTCCCTGTGCTTCTCACTGGCCAAATCCAGGTGGGATTCAGAGAGTGCTGACCGCATTGTTTGCAGGCCATAGAAACCCGTCTTCTCCGACAAGACCAGGGCGGGGGTTGCAGGGTGTATCTGGAGGGGCCGATGGAAAATGCCCAGCAGCTTTTCTTCTTGCTTCTGCAGTGTGGTTTCTAGCCTGGTTTTTATTTTATTTTTATTATTTTTATTTTTAAAATGTTTTGTTTTTTGTTTTTTTTAACAAAGAGGCAGGGAGTGGGATAGAGAGTCAGAAATAGCAATTCGAGAGAAACATCAATCAGCTGCCTCCTGCACACCCTCTAAGAAGGATGTGCCCACAAAAAAGGTACATGCCCTTGACTGGAATCGAACCCAGGACCCCTCAGTCCCCAGGCCAACGCTCTATCCACTGAGCCAAACCGGTCAGGGCTCTAGCCTGATTTTTAGACGTACTGGACTGAGTTTGAGACTCTTTCAACATGGTCCAAAGGATCACAGTTTTTTGTTTGTTTTTTTAATCAGCAAAACTAGAAACAGCTAGACTCACAAGTGTGCCACTAAACCCTGGAAATACACAGCATTGCCTCAAACCTAAATAAAAAGAAATCTCCGCCATCCCTTTCCCAGGCCATTTTAATGAACTTGGTTGGGAAAGTTCGAAATGTCTCCTTCTCTCAATCTTTGATTTCAGATCAGTAACGGGGCAGAATGTAAAGATAAAACCCAACAGAATTTACACGGGAGGGGAAGAAACAAAGACCTGAAACACAACAGGAACATGATAAGGGGATTTTTGTTCACCTTCTGCCTTTTTCGTTCTTGTCACACTGACTCAGTAGGAGCAGCTGGCTGGCAGACCGCACGGGCCGTGTGTGCGTGTGGATGGCCTGGCTGCTGCTCCAGCCCGAGTGCCTCTCAGCGGAATGAGCAGGGGCCAGCGCCCTCCTCCTCCTCGCTGGTAGCTGGGGCCGCATTTCCAGTCCCGCTGCTCAGCTGAAATGCTTACGGAGACACCAAATATTTATTCTTCTTAATGTAAAGTTTATTGACCATTAGCATAATCATGTATACACTTAATTGTATATAATTTAATTTTTATTTTTTTATTTTCTCATTTTATTGATTTTTTTTTACAGAGAGGAACAGAGAGGGATAGTTAGAAACATCGATGAGAGAGAATCATCGACCAGCTGCCTCTTGCACACCCCCTACTGGGGATGCACCTGCAACCAACATACATGCCCTTGACCGGAATCGAACCTGGGACCTTTCAGTCCGCAGGCTGACGCTCTAGCCACTGAGCCAAACCGGTTTCGGCTATAATTTTATTTTTTAATTGTGTATATATTTTTTAAAGTACAAACCTATGTAAAGCAAAAATAGAAACCCTGCATATACTCATCGAACAGTGGTAACTATTATTCATGTTTTCCTATATTTCCTTTCACTCTTTTTCTATGCATAGGTTTCCCAGATAGGCATTATATACTGCGTGTAGTTTTGCATCCTCCTTTAGGATAGTTAACCTGACAGAGCAATATTCTCGATGTTATTAAGTAAATTTCAAAATAATCAAATTTAAAGACTGTATGACAATTTTTATATGAATGGTATCTCCGTCTGTTTAGGCTGCTGTAGCAGAACACCTGGGACTGGGTGACTTACACAACAAATGTTCGTTTATCTTGGTTCTGGAGCTGGAGAGGATCCCAGCATGGTTGAGTTCTAGGGAAGGCCTTCCTGTTTTATGAACTGCCGTCTTCTTTTTAAAAAAATACATTTAATGTATTTTTTACAGAGAGGAAGAGAGAGGGATAGAAAATTAGAAATATCAATGAGAGAGAAACATCGATCAGCTGCCTCCTGCACACCCCCTACTGGGGATGTGCCCGCAACCAATGTATATGCCCTTGACCGGAATCGAACCTGGGACCCTTGAGTCCAAAGGCTGATGCTCTATCCTTTGAGCCAAACCGGCCTAGGGCATTAACTGCTGTCTTCTCAGAGGGCATAATGCCATCGTGGGGCTCTACTTCATGACCTAATTACCTCCCAAAGGCCCCACCTCCTGCTACCATTGCATTGGGGGTTAGAGTTTAGATACATAAAAGGGGGGAGCACAAGCATGCAGCCCCTAACAGATGGCTTTACCCCAATGTATTTCATCCTTCCCCTGTTACCACTTAGGTTTTTAATTTTCCTTATCATGCATAAGATTGCAGTGAATGCAATTTTTCTAAATCAATGATACA
Organism: Vespertilio murinus; assembly: GCA_963924515.1. Taxonomy (NCBI): domain Eukaryota; kingdom Metazoa; phylum Chordata; class Mammalia; order Chiroptera; family Vespertilionidae; genus Vespertilio; species Vespertilio murinus. The sequence goes on along the minus strand of OZ004704.1, from coordinate 24,008,403 downwards.
TTTCTTGGAACAAATTTCTTAAAGCAGTTTCAAATGCAAATTGCATTGGACCTTGTCAAATTGTGATCTAGAAAAGATTGTACTCGTTTACATTCCCACAGAGCACAAGACTGCCCATTTTACAGAATCTGTCTGACACTGAGTGCTGGAATTGACTTCTCTCTCTCTGTGTCAATGGCATTTTGTTATTGATTGAAAGGTGGTCGTATCTTTGTTCAGAGAGAATGAACCCTTTTCCACACACTGTAGGCCGTTCAACTAACTCCCTTCTTTGGGAATTGTCTGTTCCTGCAGCTTGGCAGCTAAACTTCCTTCCAAACTTTTGTTCCTCTCCTGAGGGTCACAAAGCTCTGTACAACTTTATTCCACTTCATTGAGTGCTTTCAGATGGTTGGTTGCTTTTAAAAGGGTAAGTGATTCCAAAAATGTCATTTCGATTTGGTTTTTGACAGAGAAAAGCTATATGTTCCGTAGAATGCTGCCCAGACCGTTTTCCAAAACCATCACTAAAGTAATCATAATCGTCTCTCTGAATATATTAAAATACACGGTAGCCTACAGTTGCAGTTCGTAAGTCCAAACCTCTTGGAAACACATTTCTTTTGTTGGCCTCTCTAGGCCTAATTAGAACTATATGATCCTTTTTAGGTACTAGGAAGAGTGAGAAGAAGAAAAACAACAAGTATGGTCAAGTGTAGGCCTTTTGACGTGAGTTTTCAACTTGATCTGAAGCCCAGAAACATTACTACAAATGTGTTCCTGAAAGCCTGAGTACTTACCTCCTGTTTCTGTGGCAGGTGGGGATGAGGTGATTTCCTCACCTCCCACACCTTCGGCACACCTTGCAGTAGCTACCGGAAATTAGTGATCCCAAAGGAGGTACTAAGAGATTCAGTGGGAGCAAAGAGTATGGAATCATTTTCCATTGCACGTTGGCCAGTAGTAGCAAGTAGTGCTTGTTTAGTACTTTCCACTTTACAAAGCACTTTCTCGGTCATAATCTCATTTGATACTCACAACAACTAAATGGGATGTTTGAGACCATCACCCTCATTTTGCAGGGATAGTTCAATGTCTTGCTCAAAGTCACACAGCTAGTAAGTGGTCATGGGAGCTCAAATTCCTGGCTTCTATTAATGTGTTTCCAACTGTATTCTCCTGCCATGCCTGTTCTGTGTTTACTGAGTACCTATTAAAAATGTAATAGGATCATGAAGCAAAATTCAAAAAAAAGAACAATAACAATAACACACACACACACACACACACACACACACACACACGCACATACGATACAACCCTAATCACTGTCTTACTCAATTCAATGGTCTGGAGAGAAAAAATACGAGATTTATGCAATCTTTTCAATGAGCAGTTACAATCTTGGTCTTTGCATATGCCTCTCATTATGTGATTATAGTTAATGATTACTCTCTGGGGATATAATGGAGTTTTTATTTGGAAGTGTTAGAGTTATTCAGTTAACTTTGTATCTATCCATTTCTCATTCTTCCTAACATTTAAAGATAAATAAACTTTTATAAGCAAATTAAAATTTTTTCACATTTAAATATTTCTCTTCAGGTTTCAAAACACCCAACACATTTATAATAATAATAATAATAATAATAATAATAATAATAAAATACAAATTTTACAGTCTACCTTCAACTGCCATTGGGTGATTTCAAACTCTTATAAACCAAAGATTTCATACATGAGAACTATGAAGTTTTGATTTACATTCACACCACACTTTTATTAGCAACAGGTGAGACTGGTTGGTTATATTTTAGGTTCCTACATCTATCTTTACTGAGTAGTAGATATTGCATTACACTTTTTAATTGGGTGACTCAATTAATCCCACTCTCTTGTACTCCCATTTTTTAAGCCATTCTGATTAAGATTCTTTTAAAAATATATGCCAGTGAAGTTTGATTAGTACAGTATCTCAAAAAATGTTTTAACCAAGAAAATGAGAAAATCAGTCTTGTGATTACCTACTAACTTGTATAACAAATCACTGCATATACCAACTTTGTGATTACAATTTTCTCAATTATAGTTTTTCTTTATTAAGTTTGGGATTCTTTTGAAAAATGTGTTTTGTTCATTTATTTATCATTAATTATAGTCCTTATTTTGAATAAAATGTTTATGGGGAGAAAAGGGAGTCGAGAGGGCCATCTTCATCAATCCTAAAAGTATGATGATTTGACTTCTTGCGACCTATCTCATTTGTCACCCCTATATTTTTAAATATATTATTATTGATTTCAGAGAGGAAGGGAGAGGAGAGAGAGATAGAAGCATCAATGATGAGAGAGAATCATGGATCAGTTGCCTTCCACAAGCCTCACTTGTGGGGATTGAGCCTGCAACCCGGACATGTGCCCCATCTACCGTGTTTCTCCGAAAATAAGACATCCTCTGAAAATAAGATCTACTTACAGGTTTCCTTCTGAGTGAAATATAAGGCATCCCCCCCGAAAATAAGGCCCCCAGGCTCTGTCTCAGAATGAAAATTAATTTACCGCAAACTGGTCGCTAGGGCCGCCCTGACTGGCATCTAGCAACCAGTGACATTACGTGGAGTCCTGGCGTCACTGCTGTGTGAATGGAGAGAAATCAGCATGGAAACTTTGTGAAACCTAAACTGCAAGAAGTTGTGACTTGGGTGAAGAATTCATGGCAGAAAATCACTGACAGTTGCATTGCAAATGCACTGAGAGCAGGCAACTCTGACAAGAAGCACTCATTTAAAGACAGTGCTATTGCTAAACATGAGAGATTTGATCTGCTGATTCTGAAAGAAATGGAATCACAAGAAATTCACCAGGAAATTCAGGAATTGGATTGTTATGATGATGTTCCAGAAGATGATGACATGATTGTCATTGAATAAATGAGTAAATTCTTGATACTATAGGATTCACAGCTTGTCTGGTTTGTGTTGACAACTACTGGACTACCGTACCGTATACAGGTAATAAATTTCCTTTATTTTCATTTAACAATAAATGTATACCGTATTCTTCTTTATGGAAAAATAAGACATCCCCTGAAAATGAGACCTAGCACATCTTTGGGAGCAAAAATTAACATAAGACACTGTCTTATTTTTTGGGGAAATAGGGTAGGAATCAAACCATGACCTCCTGGTTCATAGGTCAAGGCTCAACCACTGAGTCATATCGGCCAGGTATTAGCCCTAATTTTAATTTGTCTATAGCAAAAACTAAAGCTTTTCTCACTTCTCCTAATTTAGTTCCCATCCTGCTAATCTGTAACCAAACAGCCTTATTAACACTTCACCTCACCCAGCAAGGGAGAATATATTTTAAATCTTCTGACATTATTTAGAAAAATATATATCACCCATCTGCGTTTTTTCATTAAAATTCTGAGTAATTGTTATAAGTAATGCAACACTTCAACTTAATGGCTCGGGCAACCTATAAACAAACTCGCTAATGAACATGTTTCAAAGATTCATTAGCATGTCAGTTATATTATGAAACTCAGAACATATTTTTCCAGAGACATGACCTTGGAGGACAGATTCCTTTAGAGAGGATAGATTCTTGGGCCAGCCTTCTAAACTGCTTTACCTTAAGGAGGTATATTTAGTCTGACTGTACACCCTCAAAGGCCCGTATGCCCGGTTCCCGGACCCCCTACAACAACAGTTAAAATCTAAGTCCTATCATTAATGAGATGGGTGATCTCAATTTACCCTACTGTAAAATGGATGTATGGACACTCCCCTTCTTAAGGCATAATAGCTAAAATGATGGAAGTAAAGCACCTAGTACAGGGCTTGGCGCAGAATAAATGGTGATAAGGACTATGATGACAATGATGACAAAGCCTTTTGAGTTTTAGGTCCCTCTGAAGCCAGGGTAAAGGCAGGCCTAGGCAGTTTCTTGTACCAAGTATGTGTGCTCATCACATTGACTGAGAAAAATGCATGGTGCATGTATTAGTTTCCCAGGACTTCTGTAACACAGTGCTGGGGGGGCTTAAAACAACAGCAATTTATCGGAGTTCCGGACACTGGAAGTCCAGAATTAAGATGTCAGCGGAGCTGGTTCCTTCAGGGCTGTGAGGAGACTCTGCTCCTCTCTCCCTGTGGCTGGTGGCCTCAGGCATTCCTTGGCTCGTGAATGCTATTCTCCCTGCGACTTCACGTGGTCTTCCTTCTACACATGCCTATCTCTCTGTCCAAATTTCTCCTTTTTATAAGGACACCATCATAGCCAATTAAGGCCTAAGCTAATGACCTCGTCTCAACTTGATCTTTGCAATGACGCTGTTTCCAAATAAGGTCCATCCTGGAGTTAGGACTTCGACATCCTTTTCAGGGAGCACAATTCAACTCATAACAGTGACTATTTCACTGAGCATCTCTTGGGACAAATGGCAGCTTCCCAAAAGAGGAGAGAGGAAGTCTTGGCATCGCTAGGCCGGGATGGAGGAATGGGGCTGTTGTGTAACCATCGGCGTCACAGGGGGACAGAGGCTCTGCGAGGTTTTCCTGTGTAGCAAAGGTCCACCCAAGAACTGCCTGTACCTCTCACAGGTAAGGCAGATCACCCGTGCTTTCCCCCAGTAGATACCCAAGTGTAAGCCCCACACGTCTCTTTGCTCCAGGGTTTGCCTTGTTCAGACCATTAGATTGCCTCTCTTCATGAGCTAATAAACATCTTAGGAAAGCAGTTATTCTTTCTGGCTATTAGGGTCCGGAACAAATCACTTTATTATTCAGTTCCTAGTAACAGTTTTGCAACACCTGGGAATTCATCAATTTCTCAAAACTCCTCTAAGTGAAACGAATTTTATATCCAGTTAAATGTTTAAAGCAAGCACAAGCGGCCTCGCACTTTCAGAGGATGAGGTCATCGTGAACTCCAACAAATGACATTAGGGCGTCCCAGTCCCCCCCCCCCCCCCCCCACTGTTGGGAATCCGGGTGCTAAATAGCACGCCTGACCTCTGGAAGGAAAACCAACTCCCCCTCGTGACTAATTTACAACCAGGAAGTAATTTCTCCACTAGGAGCCCGTGAGTCAACAAAGCTGGTTCTTGGTGTGCTCCCAGCACTGCTGTGACTGGGGCAGGAGGTGATCTAGGTTCACTCTTCCTGCAGACTGAACAACCCTCCACCCCACCCGGGGCTCCACAACGGGGGGGCGCTGCGGAAGGAGACTGCCTTCTAAAACTGCTCAGTTACTCAGGAGAATGCTTGGACTCTCCAACCATCCCAATTATCAAGTTTCAAGCAATAGTTTAAAGAAGAAAAAAGTTCAGGTCTTGAACAATCAGTAGATAGAGAAAGCCATAGCAATGGTTGTCCAGCCATACCAAGATGGGGCACGGGCCTTGGCTGGCTCACTCCTCCCTTCTGGCCTGGCTGGCGCCTTCTCATCCTTCAGGCTCAGCTCAAATGTCTGGACTGAGACATGTTCCTTCACCACCCCCATCTTCCTCATTTATAACATCATTCCCACTAGTTCCTTCCTAGCGCTACTCTCTGTCTGTAATTATGTTATTGGTTGACTTGGTCTGTCTTTTTCATAGGCACATACGCTTCAGAAGAAGACCAAGTGCCTTCCCATGCTCCTTTCTGCCTTGGCTCGTGTCGGATGCTGTGCCTGGCCCAGAGCAGATGGCCCAGAAACATGTGTCGCCTGATGCATATCCTAAATGACAAGCAGGTGAGAACCTATACCCGCAGAGGCCCCATTGACCAGTGTTCAAGGTGTTTGTACCTATCGAAGGCTGGATCAAGCGATAAAATATTGACCTGTGAAATAGTACCTTCCTGAATAGTCACTCTGGCCTAAATAAACAGAGGGCGCCCCGAGGAGTTGTCCTGCAAGGCTGATTTAGTGGAATCATTGGCACTTGGGTAACATTTTGGAGACTGATGTCCTCGGCACAGATGCTATTTTTAAAGAACTTAACACCAGGAAAAAACCTTCTGGGGCTAGCTCTGTGGGAATGAGGCCCCTTTTGTGTCAGGGGTGATGGATGAACTGATGGCTCATGAAAGGTGGAGCTCAGACTAACTTATCGGACTTTTTCCTCCTGAATTATAGCCCAGCAGGCAGCCTTGACCGATGGCAGTCACCGGCAAGCGCTGAGCAGCCTGTGGCTTGTTTATATTACCAAAGAGCAGTGACAAGATGGCCCCATTTAGTGCCTGCGGCCCAGCCTAACCAAACACACCCTCCTCGCAGTCCACGTTGAGGTCCGCCTCAGCTGAGCTGGGTTGATGCGAAACAAATTCCAGGGAGAACCAAGCAGTCTGCGGTGCTTACTTGGGGGCTCGGTTACTTGAAAAGTCACAGATGAGGACCCTTGGAGGCTAAAGAAGAAGGCATCACCTTCAATGGTGCAACCGCACTTGCGGCCGCTGGAGCTGGTGCGTGCTGGGCAAGGCTGTCTGCAGGAGGGCGGACGTTCAGAGGTCACAGAGCCGCCTGACCAGGAGCCGCCTCACAGGCAGAGAGGCTCCGTCGCTCAGGGGCCAGGAGGGCTCTGCTCAGCTGCGGGTGTTTAATGATGGCATTCATCATCAAGGGTTTCAGAAAAGGCAAGTTTACCTGCTCTGTGGGCAGGCCCAGGGACGGGGGTCCACTGGGTCCCCGAACACAGGACTTCCTGCCCGGAGAGCACAGTGGAAAGAAAATGCACAAAAGGTCTAGACCTGTCTTTACTGCTACAACTTCTGTGTTAAGCGAAGTGGGGGAAGTTCCAAAGAAATTGGCCTCCCGTCCGTATTTGCAGGGGTGAGTTGTGTTCAAGTCCCCCCTGGAACAGCATGGCTGCACTCATCTGCTCTCAGAGCGGCGTTTCTCAGCCTGGCAGGGGAGGCAGGGTCACGGAGCTGCGTGAATGCCAGGACCCTTTCTCTACCTGGAGAAATGTGAAACAGTGTCAGGGCTCTATCGTAAGCCCATTCACGGACCCACTAGAGAACCCTGTGTTAATAGAACAAAGCGCCCCACCATTGGATCAAAACTGGAGGATGTTTTCAAGATGTGATTTTACAGAGAGAAGGGAGGGGAGAGGAAGAGGAGAGGAGGGGAGAGAGGAAAGAAGAGAAGAGGACAAGAGGGAAGGGGAAGGGAAGGGAAGAGAGAGGGGAGAGAAGGGGAGGGAAGGGCAGGGAAGGGGAAGGGAAGGGAAGAGAGAGGGGAGAGAAGGGGAGGGAAGGGGAGGAGAGGGGAGGGAAGGGGAGGGAAATAGAAGGGAGGAGAGGAGAGGAGGGGAGGGGAGGGGAGGGGAGGAGGGGAGAGGAGGAGGGGAGAGGAGGAGGGGAGAGGAGAGGAGAGGAGAGGAGAGGAGAGGAGAGGAGAGGAGAGGAGAGGAGAGGAGAGGAGAGGAGAAGGAGAAGAGAAGAGAAGAGAAGAGAAGAGAAGAGAAGAGAAGAGAAGAGAAGAGAAGAGAAGAGAAGAGAAGAGAAGAGAAGAGAAGAGGGACTTCCTGGGCCCTGTCCCAATGAAAAAATTAAGCGTATGCAAATGACACATAGGAATTACTTTGTCAAAGGGGAAATGGGGGACATCCCCCCATTGTTTGCCACCACAGTGACTCTCTGATGAGGTCCAGTCACTGTGCTCTACTTCCCTCCTTTTGCAATTGTGATTCAGTGAGATTTATGGCCATACACAATGGCCACCCACGGCTGGCACAGTGAACAGCGGAACTGGCGTTTTCCTGCTGTGACCCGTGGAGATAGGTATTATCACTGCTACTTTACCCACGAAGCTAGAGATTGGGGGGCGGGGGAGGGGGAGGGAGAGACTAGCATGTTTAACACCCTCTACAGTCATTATTTCACAAAATGTTGGCAGTTCTAAAAGATATGAGATAATATGCCAATGTTATTCATGAGAAAACTGAATTCAGGAAGGTTAGGTGATTTTCTAAAGCCATGCAGCTCGTAAGCATCAGAGCTAGAAGCTGAGCCCAGAGGGCTGGCTCCTCAGCCCCTAAATCAGCCCCTAAATCACGTCCTCTGAACACCCCGCTGCGGGCCTCATCTTCTGCTCATTGGGGAATGCTCCCATCTCTGAACACATCTCCAGATTCCCCGCCTGCATACTGTACAGCCTCCGCAGATGTCACCTCTCCCCACTGATGGTCCGATCACCACATCAGCCCTACCTTACATCCTTCAGTCGGAACGAACAGCCTGTGAGAAGGTCCCAGCGGCTCCATTCTGCAACGAGGAAACGGGCTTGGAGAGCTACTCAAGGCCACTCAGATGGGCCTCTCTCTCCAAAACTCGTGCTCTTTCCACCATATCATTCAGCTCCTGCGAGAAATCACAGAACCCCCTGGAGCCGTCAGTCCCCTTACGGAGCATTAACCATGTATTTGCCAGCAGGGGTTGGTGTTTCCGGCGTGTGCAGGTCTTCACACCACACCTCGCTCCCTGCAGATACAATGCCCGGCTCAGAGATGCTCAGCTGCTTGTTCCGCCAGGGAGTGAGCAGATGAGAATGCGCCGGCCCCCTTTTCCTCTGACCATACAAGATGGCAGATTCTGCCTGAGAAGTTTCAGAAAGGAAAAGGCGAAGCCTTTGAGCGGGTCTCTTTTTTTAAGGGACCTGACTGGTTTGGCTCAGTGGATAGAGCACCAGCCTGGGGACTGAAAGGTCTCAGGTTCAATTCCAGTCAAGGCATGTACCTTGGTTATGGGCACATCCCCAGTAGGGAGTGTGCAAGAGGCAGCTGATGGATATTTCTCTCTCATCGATGTTTCTAGCTCTTTATCCCTCTCCGTTCCTCTCTGTAAAAAAAAAAAAATCAATAAAATATGTTTTTTAAAGATAAAATAAAATGAAAGGGGTGCACTGAGCACTTTCTGTGCAATATATGCTATGTCTAACCCCCCCCCCCAACAATATTCTGCTCTTCCCAGCTTATAAATGAGAAAAAATAGAACCCAGGGGCGGTGGTATAACTCCCCCTAAAGTGATACAGCTCATAAGTACCAGAACTGGAATTTGATCCCACGTGAGGATCACCCCTGGCCCGTGTCCTTGAAGAGGGTCCCCCTGTGAAGGCAGATGGGGAGAGGCCTGTTGAACGTGGGACGGAAGGGCCGACGGGTAAGGTCACAATATGAGCAAAACCTTGAGACAAGCAAAGCAAAGGGCTCTGACTGAAACATAGAGAAGGCTTAGGGTGTCCTGACAGAGACAATGGCTTTATGTTGGCTGGAATTTCGATTTCTCTCTCTCCCTTCAACCCACTCACTGACTTATTTGTCACAAAAATCCGAAAGAGTAGAGCAGCGAAGACTGTGCCATGAAGGGAGAAATATTAACGCCGTTATCCGCGGCAACAGCCAGGCAGTGAGCGCCGATGGAAGGATGCTGTGAACAGGTTCAACAGACATCGAACTGCCCCCCGTGGCGCCTGAGGTTGTCACACAGCCTGCCAAGCAGATGTCACCGGGAGGTCTTAGTGCACCCCACTGCCTCCCCCCCAGGAGATTCTTGGCTCTCTGATTGCAAAACAGGCAGTGACAGGCTGGGCGCCCCTGAGACAGCTCCTTAAACTCCCTCGCTTATCCTTCTTTAAGGAGGAATTTTAGAGAAAGGGGAAAAGTAGCATGAAAATCCACACAGGTATTTCATCAGCTCTTCCCTCTCGACCGCCTCCCTTTCTTGCATTTTTTCCCCCTTTTTTTGACTCTTTTTCAAGGTGTGGTATCTTCCTCCTACTTTCACTTTGCTCCTGTGAAGTTCAAACGCAAAGGTGAGCTTTTAATTTTCCTAAGAAGACATACTGATGAAAATCTTGAAGGTTCAAATTCAATGTCCAGATGAGGTTCAGCACTTAAAGTCCTGGTATCTACAGACCTAAACTGGCAAACTGCCGGTTGGAAAGATACTCATTCATTTATCTAGTCATTTGCTTGTTCCACGAGGTACCTATTGAACATCTACTTTGTGCCAGGCACTGTCTGGGCCAGCCGTGGGCAAACTACGGCCCTCGGGCCAGATCCGGCCAGTTCGGCTGTTCTGTCCGGCCCACGGAGCTGAAAGAGCAGAGGGTTCTCTTGCTCTCCCCTCCGCTCCTTCACCAGCAGCCCAAGATGAGAGTGCCAGCATGGTCAGGTTGCTTTTGTTCCGGCCCTCCGGTCCAGTTTAAGAACCCATTGTGGCCCTCGAGCCAAAAAGTTTGCCCACCCCTGGTCTGGGCTCTTGAAGCTCAATGGTGATATGACCCCTGCTATTCTGGACCTTAGTCTAATTGGTGTTCAAAAGAAACAAGGACTCAAATGCCCTGGGGGGGTGGGGAAATACCATTTTGAAGGTATGTCAACACATAGGAGAAATTCCTATTTTTATTCTGGATGCCAGATTGAAGTGTTGTCCTCGTTCTTTAATGCTCCCTGCATCCATACTCTTGTCATAGTTTCATCACAGATGTCTTCTGGCTTTGGGCTTGCCCAGGTGACTTACTTTGGCCAGTGCCTTGTGGGCAGAAGTGACAGCACGCCAACTCTGAGCCTAGGGCTTAAGAAGCACCACATATTTTCACTTCCCATCTTGCACCTCTACCATCTCCATGGGGAAAAAATGCCCTGGCTCTGCCTCTGGCCCAAGGGAGTCGAGCTACCCTGGCAGATACACGGGTGTGCGGTGAGAAGCAGAGTCACCAAGCCAACCCCGGCTTCCAGCCAAACCCTAGTCAACCTGTGGACACGTGAGCAATCGTAAGTATCACTGAGTTTTGGAGTGGTTGATTATACAGCAACACCAGACTTTGCAGAAATTGGTACTGCAATGAAATCCTAGAATTTATTGGATTGGCTACAGGCCTTGATGGAAGACAGAGGCAGAAAAAAAATAGCAAAGAAGCTGCTACAGAGACTGGAAAGTGTGATCATCCATGTTATGCAATGATAAAACATCTGTAAATCTGTCACCTGAGTTAACTTGGAAGACAGCAAATGTTCCTAATGAACCCGAGACTTGGGCAAGAAGTTGGGAGACAGGAGTCTGAGATGGGAGCTGGTTGCTTTCAGCTGCATAGGTTAGAATACCGCTCAGAGAAGATCTGGTCAGATGACAAGCAGAATTTAGAGGATAGGAGAGAGCCCGGAACTAGCAGGGCTGAAAAGTAAGACTTTTTCCTAGACTTTCCAGCCAATAAAAGGGATTCAAATATGACACAGCCTAGAGACAAAGACCAAGTCAAGGGTATGGCCACTAATGAACAAAAACAGACCCAGAGACAGAGAAGCATCGATCAGACTGTTAAACCTTAGAGGGAAGGTAGGGGAGGGTGGAGGTAAGGGGGAGAGATCAACCAAAGGACTTGAATGCATGCACATAAGCCTAACCAATGGACACAGAAAACAGGGGGGTGAGGGCATGAGTGGAGAGGGTTGGGGAGGGAATGGGGGGATGAGGACACATGTAATACCTTAATCAATAAAGAAATTTTTAAAAACAGATAGGCTTGGAAACAAAAACCAATTCCTGCCACTACCAGTTAAGCCATCTCCTCAGGGCAATGACCAAACTCTACAGAATCGAGGATGTCTGGCACCATCTCCAGATTCTGAGTCAAGGTCTGGGGGAGGAACCCAAGAAGTTGTATTTTGAACAGGCTCCCAGGGAGTGGTGATGCTGCACCTTTGGATGGCCCTGGTCTAGGAGGACAGCCAGGTTCCTAGAAACTTGAGGGCATGGTTGCTCAGTCACATGATATGCCCAAACTGATAGTAAGTATATCGCGAGATACGGAGAGACACGGAGAAATAGAGGGGCATGTCCCAAATGAATTTTGACACATGTGTAGACTAGATTCAAATACATTTAAAAAACACCTCATAATGTTTTCTTTTATTTTGTTTCTTTTATTTTCTTTCTTGCTTATAACATATATGTACTGAGAAATTGTGCCCTTAAACGTAAGTCAACGGGAATGGAAAAAATTTGGTGAGAGCCATGTCATTCAATTCTTTGAACTTCTTCTGAGGTGAATGCTAAAATCACAGACAGAGTAAGCATCTATCAAAGCTAAATTTAAAAGTCCTATCAGTTGAAAAACCAATTAAATTCTATTGCAATTTTCTTAAATGCAACAAATTAGATACCACCAGACTTGCATAAAGATTGTGCCCAGACATTAATCATTCACTTTCTCAGTGACTGTGACATCTTCTCAAAAGACTTTCTTAGGAATGATATGTCCTCCACTAATTATATAAATTATACTAATTACACAAATGTTTTCCCTGAAGGACACCTTGTTTAATCTGACATACTTGGGAAGATTTGGGGAAATTAAAATTTAAATGTCACTATACTACTCCAAGATAATATTTGCTATAAATTATTTTATGAAATGTATTTTTATAGAAGATTTTCCCCATATTTTCCCATACTGGGAGGCAACCAGGATTCCCTTCAATATATGTGAATAGATAAACAAAGTACAATACCTCTATCCAATGGGATATTATTGGCAATAAAAAGAAATGTGCTATCAAGCCATGAAAGGACTTTTAAGTGCATATGACTAAGTGAAAGAAGCCGATGTGAAATGGATACATACTGAATAATTCCATCTGTATGCCATTCTGGGAAAGACAAAGCTATGGAGACAGTAAAAAGGTCAGTGGTTATCGGGTTCAGAGGGAATGAGGGAAGATGAAAAGGTGAGGCATAGAGGACTTTTAGGGCGGCGACGTTATTCTGTGTGATACTGCCATGGTAGACACATGACATCATGCATTTGTCAAGTCACAGAACTAATGACACCAAAGTGAACGCTAAGGTCCTCACAGCTTCGGAGGCTGGGAAGGTGGCCTGCCACAGCTTTCTCCCATACCCCTTCCCGGACGGAGCAGCCATCCTCCTCACTTTCGCTGGCTTTTGGGAACACAGTGCCCTCCACTGTCCCTCAGCCAAGGAGCGGTAATGGCGGACCCGTATTCCTGGTCCCGGGTGCTCTCTCTCCTCATTTGTTTCCTTAGCCCTGACCACATCCCCAAAATACTACCCATTAAAGTCTTTTTTCGAGTCATCTGGGGTGAATTTCTTTTTTTTTTTAATATATTTTATTGTTTTTTTACAGTGAGGAAGAGAGAGGGATAGAGAGTTAGAAACATCAATGAGAGAGAAACATTGATCAGCTGCCTCTTGCACACCCCCTATTGGGGATGTGCCCGCAACCAAGGTACATGCCCTTGACCGGAATCGAACCTGGGACCCTTGAGTCCGCAGACCGACACTCTATCCACTGAGCCAAACCGGTTTCGGCATCTGGGGTGAATTTCGTAACATACAGATGCAAAAGTCGGACAGTTGAAGAAGGCTGTAAGGAAAAACATGGGTTTATTTGCAACGGGGTGTTGGAGAAGAGCCAAAAAGATGAACAAGTGGGTTCTAGATCAAAGTAAGCCTGAAATGTCACCGGAGCCCAAAATAATAAAACTGTAGCTGTCCTTCTTCAAGCACATCGTGAGAAGGTCAGGGGTCTTTGAAAAAGACAACCATGCTGGGAAAATAGAAGGCAGCGGGGAAAGAGGAAGACCAGGTAGGAGACGGAGTGGCTCCATGAAAGAAGCCACAGGCCCGAGTCTGCAGAGCTGAGCAGGGCTGCGGAGGACTGGACACTGTGGCCGTCACTCAGTCACGGGGCCACCCGGAGTCAGAGCCACTCACTCATCAGCATGTACACACATACTGTTGCCTTAACCAAGGGAGTGGTGGTAAGACTAGCCAAAAGAAACAGCCAGAGGGATACTTAGGAGATGAACTTGAGGGCAGAACCTAGACGCAGCACAGACCAGGGAAGGAAGCACAGGTCCAGGAAAAGTTGTGGGCGACTGGACATGGAGCTTAGAGTCCTGGGTGGGTGGTGACACCAGTTACCGCCATCATCTTGGCACTGCTCCTTGGTGCTGGTGGACTTAGGGCAAACCACAATTATAGGGACCATGGCTTGAGCATTGGTAAAAATTGCTTTTTGGCTGGCATGGGACGGTCACTTTTAAAGCACACAGTTCCATGATTCATTTTACTGGAGAGTAACTCTCCAGGCCTATGTAAAAGGCCTCCGAAAACATCTGTGCTCGATTAAACAACAGATACCACTTACAGACTGTGTCTGTTTTCAAGGGTTTCGGAGCAGTAATTAATCAGGCAAATGAAAAAGCACAGACCTCATCTTTTTATCCAATTAGGAGAACCTCTGTAAGTCTAGGGCACCGAACTGTTTGGTTTTTGTTGAAATGCCTTGTGATGAGTGACTGGTTTTATATCTTGGAAAATATCAATATTTACTTTAAACTTACAGCTAAATGAAAGAAAAACAGAATTTATTAGTTAACTGTCACAGAGTACAGAGAGACCGTTATTGGGTGGCTACTGCCGGGCACCGTGAATGAGAAGATAGACACCCAGGGCTGTGTGCTCCCGCCGCTGGGGACACTGCAGGCTTCCTCGCTGTTATTTTTCTTTTTGTCCCCACACGTCTCCCACCGTGATGGGCTTGTGTCTGCTTCTATACCTTTGCCCATAACCCTGGGGCTGTCTTCCTTTCTACATATCCTATTATCTAGGCCCTGTCCTACCTTAAACACATTGCTTCAACTACCAATGCCAGGGCACACTGATCGCCACTACTTTAGTTTTCTTTCTTTTAAAAAATATATTTTTAGCCCAGCTGGTGATGCTCAGTGGCTGAGCATCGACCTGTGAACCAGAAGGTCACTGTTGAATTTCCGGTCAGGGCACATGCCTGGGTTGCAGGCTCCATCCCCAGTGTGGGGCATGCAGGAGGCAGCCAATTGATGGTTCCCTCTCATCATTGATCTTACTAACTCTCTCCCCCTCCCTTCCTCTATGAAATCAATAAATATATATTTTTAAAAAATAATAAAAAATATTTTTATTGGTTTCAGGGAGGAAGAGGAAGAGAGAGATAGAAACATCAATGATGAAAGAGAATCATTGATCCGCTGCCTCCTGCACATCTCCTATTGGGGATCGAGTCCACAACCCGGGCATGTGCCCTTGACTAGAATTGAATCCTTTAGTCTGTAGACCGATGCTCTGTCCACTGAGCGGAACCAGCTAGGGTGCCACTACTTTAGTTTTCTACTTCACAGCAATGGGAAGAGCCATTCTCAGACTTACTTTGAACTACCAGGATCTTCAGGCAGTTCAGTTGATATTGCCCACAAAGTCAGAGGGAGGCTCACTGCTGCTCATTTCCCCACTGGCTCCCATACGGTGCCAGTGATTCCCTGCACCAGGAGGCTGAGGGGCTCCATGTCTGGGGCGGCAGAACCAGAGCTCACCCTCGGTCTCCCCACCCACAGCTCTTTCCGTTCAGCTCTCGGATGAGAAGTCAGCTGGGTCTGTACTTTTGGTCATTGATCTACCTCCCTCTCGCTGGACAGAGCTGCCATGGCGGAATCTCAGGGAGTGAAATGAAGTACAAACCAAAAAATAGCATCACAACTCAAAATAAAAGTTATCTGCACTGGATGGAATATAGCTTCATGGAAAGAGACAACTAATCTCAAACATAGGGAAAAAACACACACCCACACATACAAAACAAAATCCATTTCCTCTCACATTATAAAAGCAGAACATGCTTACTGAGAATAGAAAAGAAATTAAAATAACCCATAATTGCATCACCCACACACTTGTTAGCATTTTTTTAAAATATATATTTTATTGATTTTTTTTTTTACAGAGAGGAAGGGAGAGAGATAGAGTTAGAAACATTGATGAGAGAGAAACATCGATCAGCTGCCTCCTGCACACCCCCTACTGGGGATGTGCCTGCAACCAAGGTACATGCCCTTGACTGGAATCCAACCTATGACCCTTCAGTCCGCAGGCCAACGCTCTATCCACTGAGCCAAACCAGTCAGGGCAACTTGTTAGCATTTTAGTATATTTCCACCAAGGTTCTCTTTTAAATCCAGGCACAACAAAGTTTTGACATCATATGTAAATAAGAAAGGTAGCATTTTAATTTTGAAAATCCCAAACATTCAAAAATAACTATATATATATATATATATATATTCAAAAAGTTTAAAAGAGAATGATAGGAAAGAGTTTCCGTCTTGGTGTCAAGGACATGGGTAGGTTGGTTTCCTGTGAAGGGAGGAAGAGAAGGTGTTTGCTAACTTCTGGGCTTCACATGAAATTCCATAAAAGTGTCCCAAAGCATCAAATGGCCACTCTGGTCCTCCGTGTCCTCAGGCTGGGTCTGGTCGCCGCTCTGCACTTACCAGGGTTTTGGGGGATCTTCTGGGAAGTGGCCAGTGACCCCGCTGATGACCCAATGTCAGGGGACCATTACCCACTCCCGGGTCACAGCAGAGGACAGGCTCGCCGGAAGGCCGCAGAGGGTGCTGGTTTGGTTCAGAGGGCTGCCATGTTTTCTCATTCCTAAAAACCAGACTGAAGAAAAGCACTGCTGTTAGCTCCGCCCACTCCATGGCTCCCCCACGAGGGTGGGGAGGCTCGTTGGTGCTAAGGGACTGGCCCCCTTCCCGGATGAGGAGGCCTTCTGGGTGATGGCTAAGCGCAGGGGCTCTGGCATCTGACAGCCTGAATCCAAAGCCACTAGTTACCCTTTGTAACATTCGGGGAGGTTGCCGGATCCTTCTTGGCCCCCATTTCCCTCTGTAAAATGGGGGTGATTAAGTACGAGTGGTGGTTGGCCCAGAGCTGTTGTGACCATTTGAAGTGATGGTGCATGGCGTTGGGGCAGTACCTGGACTCTGTGCTTTCCAGCCATTACAGCAATGAGAGGGCACGCCCCACTCCATACATTCTCACTCCATGTTCCCCTCCCTCCAACATGCACACCAATGTCTCTGGGTTCATGAGAACGCTGATATGCCAGACATAGCCCTTTCCCACAGGGCACCCTGGCCCCTGGGATCCAGGGCAGAATGCTGCAGCGTGGTGGGTGAGTGCGTGGGGGTACCCTCCCGGGCCCTAAAACAGCCCTTCTTGTGCCTAGAGTTATAGTCTTTATCTCTCTCTCTCACACACACAAGTTATTCAGCTGTTGTCTCTCTCTCCCTTCTTCTTCCCCATCCCCCTCCCCGCTCTCACTACTGTATCCCAAACCAGTGGGCACAAGGCCCTCTCTCATATGGCTCCTCTGAGTAGCTCTCAGGGTCCCTCTCTATGACATTGAAAAAAGACACACACACCCCCGAGCCAACTCAACCCTGTGGCCAAGCCTGGATGTCCACCCCACTGGCCCCGTGGCCGGCCCTCCTTTTAGTGGAAATATGTACCTTGGTGTCTGAATGGGCGGATGGGGCTCATACCACGCCACCCCCTTCATTCTTCTCTCCCTTCTCCCCCTGTCAGCACCCGACCTGAAACTACCCCTCCCTTCTCCCGGAGCCCCCTCCTGAAATAACAAGGCCTTAATGCGTGCCAACTCACGCAAACAGGTATTTGGGTGGCAGTAGGGAATATCACCTACCAGCTAGAATTATCTGGCATGTCGGTGAGGGCCCAGCCAGAATACCCTATTAATACGTATAATCCCATTTAATCCACCTGGCACCCTTATGAGTAACTTTTATTACTATCTCCATTTCACAGAGGAGTAGAAAGACCAGAGACGTTAATAGCCTACCCAATGTCCCACGGTGGAAACTGGCAAGGAATATCACCCAGAGCTACTGTGACACCAGAGCTGCTGAAAGCTCTTATTATTATTATCACCAATATTAAGATGCAATTAGATATTATCAAAGCACAGTTATACAAAGAGGTCTGTGAAGTAAATAAAATATGCATCAATGTACTTACCAAAAGGGATCAAAGTGTAATTAGGATGAGTAATCAGATCAGTCACCTATTAATTAATATACATTAGCATTTTCAACACCTAATTATAGGGCGCATAATCAAAATATGATGGCAACAGGAGTAGTAACAGCCACTCTTCTAAGTTTCTCATCTAAAAATTCAACGTTCTTCTCCAACTGGAACCAAATCCAAACTCTAGTAAATCGCATGGGTCCTGTTCAGGGTTCTTCCCCGGTCCCACAAAGTCCCCTCTCCTTAGGGTGCCTGTATAGTTTAACCTTTAAATCTGAGGGCAAAAGAGGACTTTTTAAAAAAAAAAATAACTTCATCGCTCGACAGGTCCCAGGCAAACGTGGTTATATGGTCACTTTACTTGTAATCAGGTTTGTTCCATTCCATTTAATTCAATTCATCCAATGTTTATAACATAATTACCAGGCTCACATTTTTTGCAGAACTCATGCTAGATACTAAACATGTAATGGCCAATAAAACATTATTCCTGGCCTCATATTTTCTACCAAAAAAGACAGAGAGGGAGAATTTAGGAAATTAAGCTCCAGTGCAGTAAACGCTGCAGTGGAGACAAAATAGAACACTATGGAAAATTGTTACCATTCTGTATCTCTACGTAACAAAGCACCAAAACATGCAGTGGCTTAACGGACCACCGTGTTACTGTAACTCATGATTTTGTAGGTCCCCAAAGCAGGCAGGATCCCATCGGGCGGGCGGTTCTTCTGTTACTCATGGCCTCAGTTGAGGTCACTCAGTGGTACACACTTGGCGGGTGGGCTGGTCTGGAGGGCACACCCCCGCCCACTCACACGCCTGGCACCTTGGCAGTGACGGCTTGAGGTCCGGGCCCAGCTGAGACTGTCCATTGGAGCACCTGCACTCGACTCCTCCACCACGCTGGCCTTGGGTGCCTGGATTTCTCCCGGGCAGCTCACGGCTCCAAAAGCAGGTGTTCCATCAACTAAGTGACAGTTGCCTGACCTTTTATGACCTAGCTTTAGAAGTCACAGGGTTTCACTTCCACCATCCCTATTGGTTGAAGCCGTCAGGAGCAAGGGTCAGAGAATGGGCAGCCTTATTTTATTTTATTTTTTTTAATATATTTTTATTGATTTTTCACAGAGAGGAAGGGAGAGAGATAGTGAGCTAGAAACGTCGATGAGAGAGATACATCGACCAGCTGCCTCCTGCACACCCCCCACCGGGGATGTGCCCACAACCAATGTACATGCCCTTGACCGGAATCGAACCTGGGACCTTTAGGTCTGCAGGCCGACGCTCTATCCACTGAGCCAAACCGGTTTCGGTTGCAGCCTTATTTTAAAATCACCTCCAGAACCAGTGCCAGTGTTTGAGAATAAGAGAAGGATTCTTTAGCTGAAGGGTGAGCAGCTCAAAGAGAGGGAAAAGTGATGAGTAGGGTTTTGCAAAGGCCCTTAAGATTCAAGAGAGCATGCATTTTTCAGGAAAGTGAATGAGGTGGGGCACCCAAGGAGAGAATGGAGAAAGAACTTGCACTCAAACAGACGCACACCAGGTGGCGATATTGAGTTCAGAACCCGGGGATATTCAGTTCAGACCTGGGATGGATGCTGGCGTTCAGAACCTGGCACATAAAAGGTTTAATAAGTGACAATGAATGAACAGGTGAATGAAGGACTAAACAGAATGGAAAGAGCAGTATGATGACCTAGAGCCATGGTCGGCAACCTGCGGCTCCCGGGCCACATGCAGCTCTTTGGCCCCTGGAGTGTGGCTCTTCCACAAAATACCACGGCCTGGGCGAGTCTATTTTGAAGAAGTGGTGCTAGAAGAAGTTTAAGTTTAAAAAGTGTGGCTCTCAAAATAAATTCCAATCGTGGTACTGTTGATATTTGACTCTGTTGACAATGAGTTTGCCGACCACTGACCTAGTATAGTGTCTCCAGACTTTTTGGAAGAAACACCTCAGAAGAAATATATTCAGCATCACAAGTATTTTGTGTGTGTGTGTGTGTGTGTGTGTGTGTGTGTGTGTGTGTGTAGACAGAAGATGAAAAAGGTATCAAAGCAGAGTCAGAGGGGAGGAAGACAGGCAGATGATGAGACAATTCTTACCTATTAGGAATGAAACGCTGACCTCTTCCTGGCCACTTGGTGATGCCCTAAAAACACCAGACTCTACCCCAGGGGTGGGCAAACTACGGCCCATAGGCCGGATCTGGCCCGTTTGGCTGTTCTATCTGGCCCAAGGAGCTGAAAGAGCGGGGCCGTGCCCTTTTATGTAATGATGTTTACTTTGAATTTATATTAGTTCACACAAACACTCCATCCATGCTTTTGTTCTGGCCCTCCAGTCCAGTTTAAGAACCCATTGTGGCCCTTGAGTCAAAAAGTTTGCCCACCCCTGCCTAGCCCATCCCATTGTCTTCCAACCCAGGGAAAGGACCTCTGAGAGGTCTTCAGACTTCAGGCCCACAGTCCTTTTCTCCCTGCCTCTGTCCCTCCCTTCCTTCCAAGTTCTTGGAGAGACTGCCCCCTTTAGGCAAGCCGCCCTGAGTATGTGGTACTAAACTACGTATTTATTTTTTTAAATATATTTTATTGATATTTTACAGAGAGGAAGAGAGAGGGATAGAGAGCTAGAAACGTCGATGAGAGAGAAACATCGACCAGCTGCCTCCTGCACACCCCCCACCGGGGATGTGCCCGCAACCAATGTACATGCCCTTGGCCGGAATCGAATTCGGGACCCCTCAGTCCGCAGACCGATGCTCTATCCACTGAGCCAAACCGGTTTCGGCTAAACTACGCATTTAAAATCGAGTTCATTGTCCAGCAGTGACTTGTGGCGCCCCTCCTGGCTGGGCCAGAGCTGGCTGAGCCCCTCACCACCTGCACTGCTCTTCCTGTATCTGTGAGCCATCAGGATTTTTTTTTTCTTTTCTTTGCATCAGCGAATTCTTTCGTTTAAACCATGTTTTAGCCTCATCCTCCCCAGACACAACCATGAAATCATGGCTCTCCTGGGCAGGGAGTACTTTTTTTCTTATTGCCCATAAAAACAAATACAGTGAATACAGTTAGGACACACACGGCTCTAAAAATAAGCGCGTTCAAAGGCAGGTGTTTGTTAGCGGGACACTGGACAGCGCCGCCTTCACCGCGCGAGCGCTCCGTAAGGTGGGGAAAGCTGTTGGAAGGGGGATTATTGCTCAGGAGCACACACAGTCCTTGTTGTCACCGAGCTCTGCACCTGGCAAGAGAGAGGGAGAGAGAAAGAGAGAGAGAGAGAGAGAGAGAGAGAGAGAGAGAGAGAGAGAGAGAGAGAGAGAGAGGTTTCACAGGAAGCGGAGAGACGGTGATCAAGGCCGACTAACACTGACTCCCAGCGCGGGGCCAGGGCAGGAAAGAACGTGAGAGCCAGCGGGGGAGGGAAGGCTATCGGGGAGGATGAGCGGAATAGAGAATAGAGTGGTTTGGAGGTGACGTTTCGCACCTGCCAGGCCTCTCAGCACCTCCCCCTCCTGAATGGCCTCTGTCCATCTCGGGGTGGATCAGCCAGATTCCCTCCCCCGCCCCCGGCCTCTTCTGCAAGCCGTCTGTTCCTTCCCAACACCCCACCCGCCCTCCCCAGGGCGCCGCCTTGACCCCCAGGCCTCCTCCACCTCTCTGCTGCCGGCCCTGACCCTCAGCTCCAACGTCCGCGCTCAGAGCAGGTGTCACAGCACCCAGTGCCAAGGAGGGGGTGACGGTCTGGTGGGCGCAGTGCAGGGCCTGGGGGAGGGGTTGGGGGGCCTTGGTGAGCCCGTGGCCCCTGGGGGTGCAGTCCTGGCTCAGGTGCACGAAGGCCCGGAGCAGCAGCAGGGCACGCTGCCCCCTCCCACCACCCAGCGCTGCGCTCCTGCCCAAGCAAATATTGATGGATCCCGCCGAGCTGGCCTGAGGCAGACAGCCGTCCGTGAGTTCGAAATCGGAGTTTTAACTCCGCATCCTCCCACCTCCCCCAGTGCGTACTCGGCCCCGGCGCGTACGGTGGGCAGAAAGGACCTCCCGGTGGCCACCGAGTGCGGGGCCCGGCAGTGGCAGAGCTCGGCCGGCACAGGAAAACGCCACCAGCCCTTCCTTCTGGTCGGAAGGCGAGCCAGCTGCTCGGGGCGGGGACCCGGCCCCCTGGATCTACACCAGGCGCCCCGAGCCCCGAGCACAGTATTTGTTCTACAGAGAGTGATTGAACAAATAAAAGAGGTCCCGCTCCTCGCCTATCTCATCGTACGTGTTTAAGTAATAAGGGGTGGGGGGACCTGGGGTTAGTAGACCCAACACTGATACCAGCAATGTTTACCCAGTGACTCAGATAGACAGAAAAAGAAAGCCATGTCGTCACTCTGAATGTCCAGCCCCATGGCTGTCCGCTGTAGAGAAGAGCTTGAGCTTGCAAATTAAAGATAGCCCAGCCTCTGCATGTAAAGCGGACCTTCTTAGTCTAACCCGGTATCCCCTGAAGAAGTATTCACTCCACTCAAAAATTCATTCCTCTAGCCAAAACCTGTTTGGCTCAGTGGATAGAGCGTCGACCTGCGGACTGAAAGGTCCCGGGTTCGATTCCGGTCAAGGGCATGTACCTTGGTTGCGGGCACATCCCCAGTAGGGGGTGTGCAGTAGGCAGCTGATCGATGCCTCTCTCTCATCAATGTTTCTAACTCTCTGTCCCTCTCTCTTCCTCTCTGTAAAAAATCAATAAAATATACTTTAAAAAAAAATTCATTCCTCTGGCGTGCCAGGGGACGCTCCCTGCCCCATGAGGCCACGTGCCGTCCCCACAGCCCCCGTGGGTCCTCGCCGAGGCTCAGCTCTCCCACCTGCCTGTCTGAGTATCATGTGGTGTGGCCCCCACCCCCAACGGCTGCAGACTCGCTCTGACCCCAGGCTCCGTCCCCGTCACCCCGCACCCAGCACCCAAGGGCTTACCGTAGCCGCACGCGTCCCCTGGCTTCTCAGGGCCACCCCTCCACACTCACTCAGCCACCTTCTTCTTGTCTGTTCGTTAATCCTCTCCCGAGGATATGTTTCCCACTGAGGGAGAGAGAGGGGGGGAGAGAGAGAAAGCAAGGGTGTGAGAGAGACACAGTGGTTGGTTGCTTCCTTCACACACCGCATCCGGGGCTGGGGAGCGAACCCACAGCCCAGACACCTGCCCTTGACTGAGCATCGCCCCTTTGGTTCGTAGGCCAACACTCTAACCACTGAGCTCACTGGCCAGGGCCACTCATTTTTCAAACTATAACCCGAGGGGCTCCAGGAGTCTACAATTCTGAAACTAGACACAGGGTCTCCCTAAGGGGCTGACAATTTTCTGTGTTATTCCTGAGAAACAAGGACCAGGTGCCCACACATCTCCCTGGGCCGTATGACGCCCTGCTCCCCACCACCACCCACCACCCACCCACCACCCCTGGCCCGGGGAGAGGGACCAGGACCCTCTGGTCCTCTCTCACCTCACTTGTCTGCCCCCTGCTCCTGGAAGGCCAGGAGAGACTTTCCTTACAGGATACCCTGAGCTGTCTCTGTCTTTGGTTTGAAATAAAACTGTTCAGATCAGCAATTTCAATGCACTCCTCTTTCTACTCTCAATGTGTAAAAGACGCCTTTGTAGTTTGACAAATCCTTTTTCTCTCAACAAGGCCTGTCTGTCAAGACGACTGTTTTATTGCAGAACCCAAGACCCTGTTTGAAAGTCAAAGCCGAACACAGATGCTGTACTTTGGGATTCTTGCTGGGATGCTTTTGGCTGAATGAGGGCAGAGCCCCATTCAAGGTGGGGAGGAGGAGACAAGCGCATTTATGTATTTCGGCAAGGAGAATCCCCGTCGCATCAGCAAATGTGACTCTAAACCATAAAACCTTCACCATCCGCTGTCTTCGGTGACCCTTGCTGAGAGGGTAACAGGTCAGGTGACCCCAAACCACTGTTCAGATAGGATTGGACCAAATTCCTCTCAAGCCAGCTTCTGCTGGAAGTCAGTGACTCACCAGAGGATCCCATGAGCATGAACCAAAGACATGGAAGTAAGAGGCAGACTATACAATAGACACTGCTCCCCCCCCCCACACACACACCTCCATCCCCCAAGTCAGGTCAAAGTCAGCGTCATGGCCAAGTAAAGCGACAGGCAGTGGTTCCAGAACCGGAAGGAAGCGGGGAAAGAATGTAACTCACCCACCTGGAGATGCGCAGCCCAAGCCACATGGTCCCGGAGAGTGAGCTGTGTGGCCGAAACGAAAAAGACGTGAGTCTGCTGAGCGCGAGAGTGAATGAGCGTGTGAGCGGAAGACAAACTTCTGAAGGTGACAGAGACCTTAGAACCCTTTGCTTTACCAACTCGTTATCTGCCGAGTCATCTTGGGGGAGCTGTAGGTTCAGAGCTCAAACACCCAAAGCCAAGCCGACTGCCTTCCGGAAGCTCAGGAAAGCTCACTCGCTTTCTTAAGGCGTAAGCTCCAGCCCTCCTGATGACAAGCGGTGGACCAAAAGCTGGCTCCCCAACATTACCAACACAACCCGCTGCTACGACAACGCTGACCGCTCACCGCATGAAGAGAGAACGTCACCTTGCAGAGGTTCGTCAGTGTTTCTGAGGGGGGAAGGTACGTGTGGTGAGAATTTACGGAGAATCGGAAGTTTGGTTTGAGGCAGGTACTCCCAAGCAGAGAGCCTGCTAGGACCGGGCAAGGATCATGCTACAATAGCCTAGCTTTGGTGGAGACAGCAAGGTGAGACTTTTGAGGCAAGGAATTCAAAAACGCTGACGTGCCAACTGTCTGTTGGTGCTTTCCAGTGGAGAGCTGGGAAGAGCATTTGGGGACGTTCCTGTGATGAGCCATCAACCCACTGGCCTGGTCAGGAGGCTTCTGGGAAACTAGTCATACTAATGAAGACAGGGGGAGAGTACAAAGTCCAGTTCGTGGGGACCGGGAAGTGTGGTGCCAGCTCTCAGCGTCCGTCCGGGCTGAGTGGAGGGAAGACAGCTCCGGTTCTCAGGAAGGAGGAAGACTATCTGGCCTTTGTCCCAGAGGGGCTGGAATGTTCAGACAGCTCCTCCAGGCATCCCAGGAAACCCCTTCATGGTCTTAAGGAAACTCACTTCAGCTTCCTGAACCCTCCCGATGGGGTTAAGGCTAAAGGGAATGCTAAGTTAACTTAAGAACGGGGCATCTAGCCCTGGCCAGTGTTGCTCCGTGGTTAGAGGGTCAATCCACGTACTGAGGTCACAGGACTGGTTCCTGGTCAAGTGCACGTACCTGGGCTGCAGGTTTGAGTCCCGGCCCAGGTTATCAGGGTGCTTAAGGGGAGATCTCTCTCTCTCCCTCTCTCTCTCTCTCTCTCTCTCTCTCTCTCTCTCTCTCTATCTCTCTGTCCTTCCCTGCCCCCTCCCTTCCACTGTCTCTGAAAAATCAGTGGGGGAAAAGAATCTTCTGGTGAGGATTAACAAAAGCAAACAAACAAAAAAGAATGAGGTATCTAACCTAGTCTTTGCAAGTCAGATAAGGCTTCTTAGAGGAAGAAGCACCTAAGCTGAGGCCTAAAGCGTGAAAACCAGGCTATGAAATGTGTATTAGAAGAGTGTGTACGGTGAGTGTGTATGTGGGTGTTGGGGGTGCATTGTGGAGAGCGGCTACAGCGTGTGTGCAGGATCAGGCCTCGGACTGACTTGTGGCAAAGCCACATACAAGTCCCAGCTCTGAGAGCAAAGCCCTCCCAGCACAAGTATAGCCAACAGGCTTCGGCAGTAAACTTTACCTTATAGTCTGACCTTGAAGTCCCAGGTAGCTAAGGCAAGTGGATTGGGGAGTGGCGGGGGTGCAGGAAGTGCTGCGTCAACGAGTTTTGACAGAGTTCAGAGAATGGCAACACCAGGAAAGAAGCAGATCTGAAACTTGCAAGAACATTGCAAACACCTTGCCCTTGTTTTGCTTTGTGTGATCTCAACTATAAAACAAAGCTTCGGCTTCCAGGCCGCGTGGCTGTGTCCTCATCCGGGCAGTGATCCACCTGGTCCCAACCGCATTCTCTTGTCTGTCTTCTTGAATCCGTCACCGCCCCTCCTCAGGTTCGCCCCTGGCCGGCTGGAGGTGAGAGAGAGCTGGTGGAAGGAGCAGCCTTGGCCAGGAGGGGAGAGAGAGCTGACTGTCACCCAGGAGGGAGGCTGGGGTTGCAGGCCAGATCACGAAGAGCCTTATCAATTGTGTGGGTGAAGGAGTCGGGGCTTTTTCCCGAAGGCAGTGTGGAGCTGCTGCAGAATTTTAAGCAGAAAGGGAGACTAGGATACCACGTACACGTTTAAGTGGTCATTCTGGCTCCTGGAGAATGGTTTGGGGAGGGACATGCCTAGAGGCAGGGGAAACAGTTACACCCCTTACCATGCGGAAGTCACTCTCCTGTGTATGTTCTCCTCGCCTCAGAATCCACAAGTTCGTGGACTCACAGACCTCGGGGGGGCTGAGAAAACACCTTAAAATCATCCTGACCCATTCGTACTTCTCATGCAGATTCTAACGCAGACCAGCAGCGACTCGGCCCCCTCCCTAACCCTGGGCCTGGGGGGGAGGAGGGAGGAGGGAGGACGGGCTGGGGACCCTGAGAGGCAGGTCCAGCCACCCACCCAAGCCGTGATTGACTTCCCTCCACACCGGTCCCATCCAAGGTAAACACGCGCCTTTCAAAACACGGAGGGATGCGTGTACCCGGAATGTGCTTCCACCACTCCAAAGCCAATTACGGTCCATCTCATCTAACCAAAGCTGATTGCCTCAGGCGGCCCGGGGAGGGGTCAAATGGCCACTCCTGAGGAATTTTCCACCCAGCTTGGCCAGAACGCCGAGTTCCCGGCGGGTCCCCGGGGCCCCAGCTCAACTGCTGAAGAGTTAAGCAGTTAAGTCTTTTAATTCCTCTCCCTCTCCTGGTAATTATAAATATGACATCGCAGTGACCTACAGCAAGCTCCCCGCCGAGGGGAGGGTCCGGTGTTCACCCACAGAGGAAAAGCAAAGAACCCCTCCAATATTTTACTTTCCCACATGTGCGCGATTTCCACTGATGCCGTTCGGAAAAAAAAAAAAAAGACAAAGAGGTATTATTTTGCTAATGAAAAAAACCTGCATACGCACACTCATCTGTCCATTTAGATCCCGTTTTGCTCCCTTGCGGAGTCTGTGCCATTTCTCCAAAAACCCGCCTTGGCTGGAGCTCCGGGCTCATGGAGAGGCCGCGAGTGCCCTCTAGAGGAATTTTGTCTCCATTGCAGCTCCGCTCGTTAGAGGGCCCTTCACGGTAGAGCCGTTATTTGGGCTGGATTCCGGAGAGAATCATTTCTCGGGATATATACCATGCAAAACTTCATCCATGTTTGGATGCGGTTTTTGAAAATATATATATTTTATTTATTTCTTACGGAGAGGAAGGGAGAGAGATAGAGAGTCAGAAACATCAATGAGAGAGAATCATCGCTCAGCTGCCTCTTGCACACCCCCCCACTGGGGACGAGCCTATAACCAAGGTACAGGCCCTTGACCGGAATTGAACCTGGGACCTTTGAGTCCGCAGGCCGAGGCTCTATCCACTGAGCCAAATCAGTTTGGGCTGGATGTGGTTTTTATGCATGTGGTTTCTAACTCAGAGCCAAAGCCAGTGATCAGAGTAAGAGCTGGGCAGGTTGAAGTTTAGTGAGTTTCTCCTCTCTCTCTCTCTCTCTCTCTCTCTCTCTCTCTCTCTCTCTCTCTCTCTCTCTCTCTCTTCTCTCTCCTGGAGCGACTCCCAGAGGGGAGGACGGCTCAGCCGTGCTGACAAGAACCAGCATCCCCTGCAAGGTGAATCTCTGCCACCCTACACTCCCGCCTCACTGCCCTTACTCTGACGTTGCACAAACCATGGCAGAGACCCAGTCAATGCCACGGGGCCACTAGCACCCAGTGTGACCCAGGGTAAGTCA
This sequence comes from Vespertilio murinus, assembly GCA_963924515.1. Lineage (NCBI taxonomy): Eukaryota > Metazoa > Chordata > Mammalia > Chiroptera > Vespertilionidae > Vespertilio > Vespertilio murinus. The sequence continues at coordinate 23,980,568 of OZ004704.1, read as the reverse complement.
CGTGACTTCTGAAAATGAAGACTGAGGACATCCTGGAAATACTGCACCAGCAGCTGTGTGATGGGGATGGGGATGGGGGGGGGGGAGCAATAAACCAATAAATGTCCTTGGAGCTCTTTCTTCTTGAATAAGATGCTGAGGATTGAAAACAACTGGGTGACACCAAAGGTGAAAACTCACTTTCAATAGATGAATAATTCATATGTGAGAAGCCCTGATTTCTGGTGTGACTGGAAACTTATCAGAAAATCACTCATGCTTTCATGAAAAATAAAATTATTTTTTACTCACAGAGAGCGCCTTCGTTTTATACAACACATTGAAAATGGTGTAAGGAAGATCCCTGGTGGCTCACCTTAACAAAATACCTACTAAAACCTCATTACACTGAATGGAAATTAGGTGGAGGGAATGAACCTTGAAGTGACTTGGCTAAAATTGTGCAATTTTTTTTTTTTAAATAATGATGGTAATTTTAGGCATCCGGGTACTTTAGGGATAGCCACATTTCAGATTATGCCGAACCCTCGATATGGCAATGCTGCTTCCTTCTGGGTGTCATGAAAGGAGCCGATTTTGGAGCCAGAAAACCCTGGGTTCGAAGATGCCTGAGGGTACAGATTCCAGTCCACAAACACACATAACGGGAACTTGTTAGCCTGACTTAGCTTACTTCTATAGTGAGCCCCGCCCCCCTTCCACCAGGGGGCGAAAGTGGGATCTGAGTCAATTACAGTTCCTCCTGGTTTCTCCACCTAATACCGTGTTTCCCCGAAAATAAGACATCCTCCGAAAATAAGACCTACTTACAGGTTTCCTTCTGAGTGAAATATAAGGCATCCCCCCGAAAATAAGGCCCCCAGGCTCTGTCTCAGAATGAAAATTAATTTATCGTAAACTGGTCACTAGGGCCACCCCGACTGGCATCTAGCAACCAGTGACCTCACTGTTGTGTGAATAGAGAGAAATCAGCGTGGAAACTTTGTGAAACCTAAACTGCAAGAAGTTGTGACTTGGGTGAAAATTTCATGGGAGAAAATCACTGACAGTTGCATTGCAAATGCACTGCGAGCAGGCTACCTTGACAAGAAGTACTCATTTAAAGACAATGCTCTTGCTAACCATGAGAGATTTAGTCCACTGATTCTGAAAGAAATGGAGTCACAAGAAATTCACCAGGAAATTCAGGAATTGGATTGTTATGATGATGTTCCAGAAGATGATGACATGGTTGTCACTGAATAAATGAGTAAATTCTTAATACTGTAGGATTCACAGTTTGTCTGGTTTGTGTTGACAACTACTGTACTAGCGTACTGTATACAGGTAATAAAGTTCCTTTATTTTCATTTAACAATAAATGTGTACCGTATTCTTCTTCATGGAAAAATAAGACATCCCCTGAAAATAAGACCTAGTGCATCTTTGGGGGCAAAAATTAATATAAGACACTGTCTTATTTTCGGGGAAACAGGGTAGATAGGAAGAGGGGACTGTGTGATGTCACACCATGTCAGGCTGGGGGTGGGTGTTGATCATTATCCCCACCCTCTGTCACATCCACTGAGCCCGCCCCTTCCCAGGGACTTTCAGCTGTCACTCAACACAATCAGGACAGAACATCCTTCCTGTTCTCTAGGAGCCTTCTGGCCTGGTCCTCCCCTGAGGGGCCTGTGCCCTCTGGAGCAGGGGAGGCCACTCTGCTTCTGGGGAAGTGGGAGAGGCTACCTCAAGCCCAGCTCCCAAGCCCCAGCAGAGCAGCGCCCCTCGCCCCTCGGAGTCTCCTGCCCCCCTGGCAAGGGGCTCAGATCACCCTGCACTTGGACCCAGTTCCCCAAAACTAGCTGGGCTCCTGTTTCCCCTGACCCTCACCCCCAGCCCACCTGGAGAAGGAGGTGTAGGTTTCTTCCTTTCCCAGGCACCCACGCTGCTTCCTTGCTTTCACTCCTTTTCCTACTCTCCCCCCCCCCACCCCCCATCACAGCTGTGATGGTGAATTCCACATGGCAGCTTCACTACGCTGAGGGAGGCCCAGGTAACTGGCACAATCGCCTCTGGGTGTGCCAGTGACAGGGTCTTTGGGAAAGTAGCACTTGCGTGAATCAGTAGACTGGGTAAGGATGATCAGCCTGAGTAAAACAAACAAGTGGAGGAAAGACGACATTTTCTTTTTCTGCTTGAGCCCAGACATCGGAGCTCCTGGTTCCTTGGGCCTTCAGACTCAGACTGGGACTTCCCGTTGCTCCCTGAGTTTTCTAGGCTCTGAGACCCCTGAGCAGTTCCTGTGACAGCCCTTTGCTGAAGTTATGGGTGTCCCTGATGCCAGGAAATCTATATACTGCAGGAATTGGAGGAAGGATCTAGACTAACAAAACAAAAAATCCTGTATAATGAAAGTGTAGTATGCAAATTGTCCCCTTGACCTGGAGTTCATCTGCGAGTTTGACCAGGGTATAGGGCGAGCCGAGGGAAGGGAGGGAGACCCTGGCCAGCGGCCACTGGGGACCCTACCAGTGCACAAATTTGTGCACTGGGCCTCTAGAATATATATATATATATATATATATATATATATATATATATATATTAGAATATATATATATATATATATATATAGAGAGAGAGAGAGAGAGAGAGAGAGAGAGAATATATATATATATTTCATATATATATATATATATATATATATATATATATATATATATATTAGAAAGTACATGCTCCATAACCGACCATGAACCCTGGGCAAGCTTCTTATCCTCTCTGAGCCTCAGTCTCTTCACCAACCAAAGGGGACAATGGCATCTATATCTATCACAAAGGGTCTTGGGAAGGATAGGCGTTAAGTCCTAACCTAGTGCCTTGCACACCGACTCTCCCGCCCTCTGCTCAGTCTGTTAGCAAAGAGAATAGAGGTCAGAGTGTCCAGAGCAACCGCTTTCCCGTAAAGAGGACCGGCAGAAGGACAAGCACACAGACACGCCGGGGCTCACACGGTAGCAGAGGAACCTCGGGAAGTCGTTCAGGAGGAGGAAGGGACCCTGGCACACACTTAGGAAACAGCCAGAGGAAGGTGCAGAATGACTGGGCCCACGGAGGGCTGTCCCCGCCACCCAGGCCCCCCATCGTCCTGGGAAGATGGCTTCAGCCAGACCTGTCCCCCCCGAATAGCGCAGCGGCCACGGGGCGGGGTTAGAAGCCAGAGGGTGGCTCAGCGGCCCCCCACCCCTGGTCCTGAGGGCTCACCGGGGCCACCTGCTGGGCGGTCTTCAATGGGGCTTCTCCCGCCCAGTCCACCACCGTCATGAAACCCTGCCGTCTTTCTCCTTCCCGGACCCAAGCTTGTTCTCCTTCTTACAAGGCGCTCTTCTGATTTCTTATTCCTTTAGCAGCGCTATCTCACCGAGCCAATTAGGTGACAATTAAAGGATTTCCCGAAGCTCTGCCGCCTTGATGTGGGAGCGCCATGCCCCTGTCTCCGACGCTCCTGCCAGCCTATTATTCCCCCTGAGAGCTTCTGTACACAGCACCCCACCGCTCCCGACGCTCGGATTACGGAATTTTATGTTTTGTCCTTAACGCTAATGCAGTTCGTAAATTTCCACTCTAACAGTTCAGGCATGCATCACCCTAAAAGCCCATGTGACTGAAGAAAACGAGTAGCAAAATCAAACCCGGAATCCCGAGCCGCCAGCATCTGCTCTGCACCCACATGCTCCCTGGGACGAGTGCGCCCCATTATTTTTTAAAATATATTGTATTGATTTTTTTACAGAGAGGAAGAGAGGGACAGAGAGTTAGAAACATCGACGACAGAGAAACATCGATCAGCTGCCTCCTGCACACCCCCCACTGGGGATGTGCCCGCAACCAAGGCACATGCCCTTGACCGGAATCGAACCCGGAACCCCTCAGTGTGCAGGCCGACACTCTATCCACTGAGCCAAACCGGCCAGGGCTCTCCCCATTGTTTAAATGTGTCTCACAACTTTCCCTGACGGTCTGTCAAACCCCAAACTCCAGAAAGAAGCCAGAATGCTCACCTGCTGGTTTCTTTTTGAGTTTGCTGTTATTCCGTACCGAACTTCCCGAGGTGTGTGAATGGAAGTCACCCCGGTATAGAAACAAGCAAATGGGGGGAAATGCCTCAGAGGAAGCTTTCTTGGCTCCTGGGCAAGGCGAAAGGTTTTCAGTTGGAAGCACTGTGAAAGGAAACAAATGCACGTGGGCCGCTCCGACGCCTAGGATTTAGGCCAGCGGTTCTCAACCGTCCCAACGCCGAGACCCTTTGCTACAGTTCCTCCGGTGGCGGTGACCCCCACCCATAAAATCATTTGTGGTGACCCCAACATTTTCGTGGCCACTTCATCACTGTCATTTTGCCACTGTGAAGGAATCGTGATGTAAATGTCTGTGTTTCCCGATGGTCTTAGGTGACCTGCTAGCGGTTCTCAACCTGTGGGCTCTCAACACAGATATTTACATTGCGATTCATTAACAGTAGCAAAATCACAGTGATGAAGTAGCAACGAAGATAATCTTATGGTTGGGGGTCAGCACAACATGAGGAGCTGTAGTGAAGGGCCGCGGCATTCGGAAGGTTGGGGACCATGGGTGGAGGTTGACCTCGGTAGCGTTGGGGGTGGCATCTGGCTGAGAAAGGGCCAAACCACGCTTCACCGTCCGTATCTCTGGGCAAGACGGCAAGCCCTTCGCTGACACAGGCCTGGACATTGGCCTTAGCCTGGTGGTGATTTGCTCACATCTTTAATAAAAAAAAAAAAAAAACACACACACACACAACAAAACAGATGAATAGGCTTCAAGAAGCTCTTCTCTGTGGAGACATTTTCCCTGGCTGCTAACTAAATCCCCCTCCCCCCCCCCACCCCTCTCCTGCCGGTGAGACGCAGCACATTCCAGTGACACGGCAGCGGCCACTCCGTGGCTCCTTTAAAAGGCAGAGGGCCTCTCTCAGGCAGAGGAGTAATAATAGTAATAACGGGCACTTTTCATCCGCGAAGCAATTTTGGCGCATTAGCTAATCAATCTGTCCAGCATCTGTGTGAGGTGGATGAATCCGGACCATTACTTCGTCCCGGAGAGGCCTGGGGGCGGGGGGAGTGGAGGGGCCGAGGCTCGGCGGAGCCCATCCCATCCGGGACTCAGTGTCGGGGACACCAGGGCCAGACGCTGGGGCTCTGGGCCCGGGAACAGCGGCTGCCCAGCAACATTCCCGGTGACATTTCGGCCCTCCGTGTGGGGGGGGACAATGGTCGAACGGAGAAGGAGAAGCCAGGATGCTGCCAGAGGCCATCGGCCCCTACCAAGGACATAGCCATTACATTCATGAACGTACCCACTGATCCATCACCGGCCTCGTTCACGCAGCTGCAGGTGCGTTGACCGAACAATGGGGTTGATCCATTTGCCAGGTCCTGGGTGTCTGTCCGGAACTGTGTGGGGTTTGGGAGACCCCGAATGAAAAAGTCACATCCCCTGCTCTTCATCTCCTCGCCGATGTCACTGCGACAAAAAGAGCGGTCCTGCCGAAACCGGTTTGGCTCAGTGGTAGAGCGTCTACCTGCAGACTGAAAGGTCCCGGGTTCGATTCCGGTCAAGGGCATGTGGCTTGGTTGCGGGCACATCCCCGGTAGGGGGTGTGCAAGAGGCGGCTGGTCGATGTTTCTCTCTCATCGACGTTTCTAGCTCTCTATCTCTCTCCCTTCCTCTCTGTAAAAAAATCAATCAAATATATATTTTTAAAAAAGAGCGGTCCTTCTCCTTCAGAGAGCTCACCCTCTCCATCCGCCCGCCTCTCGGCCTCCCCTGCGTTCCCGTCCCGCACCTGCCTCGCCCGGGCCCTCGTCACCGCTGGCTACGGCCTCTGTCCTCAGAGCCTGTCTCTGTCTGGTTTCCAGAGAATCCTTCTCAAATTCAAATGTGATGTGAGGGGGATGTGGGAGGCTATTTTGAGCATGCCAGACGTGAACTAAATGCAAGGGGATGGACCACTGGGGAGGACGGGCTAGGAAGAGCAACAGAACCGCCGGGCCCATCGTATTCCCACCTCGCCCCTCCTGTTTACGTTCCGTCCCGCTCAGACCGGGGTAAGAATGTCCGGAGACACATCCTCCTCCCCCAAGAAGAGAAATCAACGCGGTTCCTTTCCACCAGGCCTCCCCCATTGGTGGAGACTTCCTCTTCTCATGACCGGTTTCCCCACGGGGAGGCGTGTGTGCTCTGCCCAGGGGGGCTCTGCAGCCACCCACAGAGGTGGGCTCTGTGAATCATGCCTTACATCCACTGCCCCCAGGCCATCGGCCGCGTTGCATTCTCCATCAATTGAGTATTTATAAACCGAACCAACACAATCCCCCAAGGATTTATTGTGTGTGTGTGTGTGTGTGTGTGTGTGTGTGTGTGTGTGTGTGTTTAAAGTTGTTCTGTAGCCTTATTTATAAGTAACCCTTACCACCTATTATAGGAGCGCAGAATCCAGGCACCAGCCTCCCGAAATCAATGTGGACTCAAATTGCTCCATCAATATGCACGCTGATTTATTCCTCCAAGGTTATCGGGGCTCCTTCAGAGCCAATGCTCGTCTTCCCTATGACCGCCACCCCCGTTCAGTCAGGGGCGACGAGGGGACGGGACCTCAACAAGGACATCCGCGTGTGGACTGGCAGCCCGGGGGCCAGGCCCAGCTCCCCGGGAAGAGTGGGGGGAGAGGGTAGCCGGTAGCTTCACCCCCTTTTCTTGTTTATCCGGGTAATTACCTTCCTGTACGCAGCTCCCCCCTGGGTGGCATCAAGGTCACCAACCAGGCAGGTTGGTGCATAGCCACCTTGTTAACCTATTTTGGGTCAAAGATCTTGGCACCCTGGTGGGTAACAGACGTTCCTTGCACGAACGAAGCATGCTGTGTGGAGAGGGTCCGCGCTCAAAACAGACCTCTGCTAGCAAGTGCGTGTCACCGACTTCCTGCAGAGGTTGCTCAGGTGAGCTGTGGTCCTCGGCGTCTGCCCGTCTCTCCCCCGAGGAGGGGGACAGCGGTGTGACCTCGCTTCTCTGCCAGATGGCAGAGGAGTTGTCAGTGTCCAGTTTGGTGTGGCTTGATTTGTTGCAGTGTAGCTTTTACTTCATAAATTAAGACACCCCATTATTTTATTTTATTCTTTAAAATATATTTAGAGAGAGAACACTAGCTACATGAAGGCACCATGTTAAGTGCTTTATAAACTCATTTTCTTCTCAAATCAGCCCCAAAGAACCTTCAAAGGCAGGTTTTTTAACCATCCCCATTTTGTAGGTGGGGGAACGGAGGCTGAGAAAGATAACCGAAGGAACCAGGACTCTGGCAACCGACACTACGCAGGCAGCCTTCTTACATGCAACGTAATTCCACCTGATCTACCAGTAAGCCTTCATCCTCCTAAACTGGAGGTTCTTTTTCCTGAGTGGCTTGTGGGGAGTCATAATCGGAGAAGACTATGGGCTGGGGGTGGGGGGTAGGGGTGAGTGTGGGGGTGAGGGTTGGGGTAGGGTGGGGTATAGAGGGGAGGGGGGTTGGGAGTGAGGGTGGGATGGGGATGAGGGTGGGGGAGGGGGAGAGGGGAGGGGCTAGGGTGGGTGTGGGTGTGGGGATGGGGTGGGAGGGCACTCAGCCATCCGCCAGCTGTGCCTGCAGGTGAGCTCCCTGTCCCCGTCCTCCCCGAGGACCAGCCTCTCGGCGGTGAGCGGCCTGGCTGGGTCTGGAGTCTGTGAAGGGCTCTCTGCGGAGCCGTAAACATGAAGCCATTTCCTATTTTGCCATTACTGCTTCCAACTGCGCGGTGTCAACCCCGGCCCTCTCCCCCGGGCCGGCTCGGGCAGATTTTATAGCTTACAATCGCTTTTGGTTATTAAAGGCCACTGCAATTCCGGGCTTACCTCAAAGGCGCTTTAAATCTCATTCCGTGCCCCTTTCTTCCCACCCAGACCTGGGAAGAGCTTCGGGGTTCGGGGTTCAGCCTGGTGCCGCTCCCACACCCCCAGCCCCTCCCCCGGGGACGGCTTCTCCGGTGGGAGAGGCCCAGGAAGGGGGCCCTCAGACCTCCTCCCGACCTGCTCTGGCTTTATCTGGTAGTTTCCTGCAAGTGGTTTTCTTGGGGGGCTGATCTGCTTCACCCCGGCGCCTCAGTCTCTAGCACTGCCTCCAAAGGCAGCTGACTCCTGGCCGCACCCACCAGGAGCCCACCCCTCAGCCAGATCTCTGAGCAAGGATGGCAGTGCCCGCCTGGACCCAGCAGCCCGGGCCCACTCCGTGCTCCGACCCCGACCCCCTCCGAGCACTGTGGCCTGCTCCGTCCCCTCCAGGGCCCTGGGGATGCGAGGTCTGCCTTCAGCCTCCCTCCCAGCTCACTCACTGCTCACTCTCCACCGCCTGGGGAGGAGGGACGCTCGCCGCCCTGGGTGAGCACAGCCCCCGCCTTCAGACTCCCAGGTGCTCCTTCTGCCATCCGCTCCAGCAGCCCGTGGACAAGCCGGCTGGGCTGCGGGAGATGCCTGCCTCCTCCCTGTCCGAAGTCTCCCAACGGCCCTCCACCCCCAGGTAGGCTTGGGGGTGGGTGACTGTCCCACCTTCCCCTTTCCCCTGGGAAGAGCGGAAATCCTCTGTCACCGGGGCCACTCTGCGGACTGGAGCATCTGGCGACTCCCCTCCCACCGCACACCCCCTCCCAGTCTATGTCATATGAAGGATGACATATACTCTGACCCTGGGGGGGGGGGTAGTTGCCTGTATCGGGCAGGTGCTCTGGCTGCCTCCTAGGCCGGGGGGAGGGGGTAGAGGTGGCTGGCAACCGGGTTATTGTGGACTTCCTTCAGCAGGAGCGGTACTTAGCTTGCCGTTTTCAGCTCTCGGTCCCAGAGGCAGGACAAAAGGAAAGTCCCTCTGGACCTGGGGCCTCCTCAGAGAGCCTAGCAGGAGGCCCTGATTCTCCGCCTCCTTTGTCAGGCCTCCTGTGCTGCCGGGGGACGGTTACCCGTACACCCACTGTGTGCACGTCCTTCCCAGGAGGGGGCGGGTACACCCACTGTGTGCATGTCCTCCCCAGGAGGGGGCAGGTACACCCACTGTGTGCATGTCCTCCCCAGGAGGGGGCAGGTACACCCACTGTGTGCATGTCCTCCCCAGGAAGGGGCAGGTACACCCACTGTGTGCATGTCCTCCCCAGGAGGGAGAGGGTGCCCACTGTGTGCATGTCCTCCCCAGGAGGGAGGGGGCGCCCACTGTGTGCATGTCCTCCCCAGGAGGGGGCAGGTACACCCACTGTGTGCATGTCCTCCCCAGGAGGGAGAGGGTGCCCACTGTGTGCATGTCCTCCCCAGGAGGAGGCAGGTACACCCACTGTGTGCATGTCCTCCCCAGGAGGGGGCAGGTACACCCACTGTGTGCATGTCCTCCCCAGGAGGAGGCAGGTACACCCACTGTGTGCATGTCCTCCCCGGAAGGGAGGGGACGAGGGGAGCACTCAGGATGCTTTTCCTCCTCTCCAAGGCCTGAGGTGAAGAGGGAAAGAAGAAGCCACAGGTTTGTACCACCGCTTTCCTCACCTCCCCACTTCTCTTCCCCAGAATCCTCTGCAGAGCAGATACCGGGGAGGCGATGGACGCCAGTAACTTCCCAACACCAGCCTGTGCTTCAAACACCTCTTCCTAGCACAGCCGCTGGCTGGAGGGGTGAGCCCGGAGGCAGGGAGGGCGGGGGGACGGGCCTCCTCCTCGGCTGACTCTGGTAGCATCAGCTCACGGGGCTCTCGAACTTCAGCGCTGAAGTTAAGCAGGTTCTGCCCGACCGCCTTATCTCCCTAACCGAGTGATACCTTCTCTGAAATCAGGAACCTATTGATCTTCTCTCCTCCCATGGCATTTGGGCAGTGCCTCGAGAACTGTAGGAGAAAGCTTTACGATATTGGTTGAAGAAAGAAATAAAGAGATAGGGGACAAAACAATATTATATACAAATACGCCGGCCCCCGGGGCCTTATCGCAGGGATGGCACCAGGCGAGCAGTAAGTATTCAATAAACTCCCGTGGAATTGAATTAGTTGCGGGAAGTCCTCTGAGCGCAGCAGGTGTATGTCGACAGCGGGGGTCTCCGAGGACACGGGCAGAGATTTCACTGAGAAATGGAATTTGAAGAGCAGGGCCCAGGAACAAACCAGGTAAAGACTCAGCGGAAATGAAATCGAGCACTATTTGCAAATCTTCTGCAGGCGCGCTCTTTCTCCCCGATGCCTGCGGTGGAGGAGCTGGGAGTTTTACCCGGCAAACGAAGTTATGAATCTCGAAGCAGACGCCCGCATCTGGCTGCAACTCAATCACTTCCAATGCTCCCGGTCACTTGTGAAGGGTGATTATAAAATAATGAAGCCGATATTTATGTGTGGCTGGTAGAATCGGGTTTGTTGTTTTATAGCTGCACATCCTATTTTCCAAAGATCTTTCTTTTTTTTTTTTTTTAACTTGAAGCAATGGCCAGGGATCAATATTCAATCAGGTTGTGCAGAATATGATGATGGATTTGAGATCACGCGGGTCTGGAATAGTTTGATGCCCCAAAGGTCAATAAATCTCATTCACTCACTCAACAGATACCTACTGCATAGTTACTGGGCACCAGACATAGAAACATAAAGACAAAAGATGTGGCTTCTCCCTTCAATGCACCGCGGGGTGATTGGGGACTCAGATGAGCGGGCAGTGTTTCAACGCAGGGGCTCAGAGTCACCCGGAGGCCAGTGTGGCTGTCAGAGGATCACGGGGAGAGAGGGGGGTCTCGTTCAGACTTAGGGATGTCAGGAAAGGCTTCTTTTTTAAAATATATTTTATTGATATTTTACAGAGAGGAAGGGAGAGAGATAGAGAGCTAGAAATGTTGATGAGAGAGAAACATCAACCAGCTGCCTCTTGCACATCCCCTACTGGGGATGTGCCCGCAACCAATGTACATGCCCCTGACCGGAATCGAACCTGGGACCTTTCAGTCCGCAGACCGACGCTCTACCACTGAGCCAAACCGGTTTCGGCAGGAAAGGCTTCTTGAAGAGGTGGTAGATTCGGAGTGTCTTGAAGGATGACATATTAGTAGATGAAGAAGGGGAGAAAGTGTACCCCGGTCAGAGGAGGAGGACCACAGTCAGGGCTCCCTGAATCCAGGGCGGGCAATGGGGGATGTGTCACACAAGTGGCATCTGCTGCTTATGATCAGAAGTCTGGATCTCAGGGAATCAAACTGTGTTCTTGGCACTTTTTTCAACACTGTGTATCTATAATATACATGTTCGCAAGTCGGGTTTTAAACTGTCAGGTGCACGGTCCATGTGTAATCACGGGAACCCTGCACACAGGATTGGGGGGGGGGTGTCCCCCAGAGTTTTCTGCCCCTGCCACTCCCGACAGAACCACATGGGCACCTGGCTAAGTACCATCACCGCCACGGTCGCTAGCTCCCACGGGGCATCATCCAGAGCCATAGGCCTGGCCTCAGGCCTCAGCACCCAGGTGGGCAGCACCTGTCCTTGTCCACCTAGGCCACCGAAAGGCGGAGCCTGGGCCCGGGTGGTCCTGCGTCATCACCTCAGAGACGGGTGTGAGGAGAGCAGTTATGAGGTCAACCAGGAAGCCCACAACAGTCCACCAGTCTGGACCACCAGGGGTCGCAAAGCCTCATGAGGGCCAGGCAGGGAAAAGAGGTGCAGTGCCCAATGTGCCGGGCAAACCCAGTCAGAGGCTGGCTCTCTGTGGGGAAAGAAAAGGCACTGCTTGGTCTCAACGTCCAAGAGGGCAGAGATCTCGGGATCCATGTGTGCTGGATGGATCGGGTGAGCCAACAGAGCCTCTGCACTGGAGGTGGCCGCTTTCCCAATTCCATGTGCTCTGGATGGAGCAGGATCCTAGTCAGGGACCGAAGGAGTGAGTAGTAGGGTCCAGCCCCACCAAGAAAAGAAATGGCATATCTGAACCTCAAGGTCATCAACACCATCTCTGGATCAGCTGCCTCCTTCCCGAGGTGCTGTATAAACTCTGATTTCTCTCTGTTGAGAAGCAACAAACAAAAAGGACTTGCAGGATGCCTTTTATTGAATCACTTGTGCAAATCGGTGTTCACATTGGGTACCGACCCACTGGGGGAGTCTCGTGGCTGGAGGGCAGGTCTGAGGAAGGCCTCACCGCTACTCACAGGCAGCTATTCCGAGGCTACGGACCCCACACACTGGTCCAGCAGGTCCTCAAGTAACATCATTTCATTGTAACACGGATGAGATGCTGAAGAAACCTAACTCTTTCATATCAAGTAGCCTTTGGTGAAACTGGTTTTATTACACGTCATTTCACCTAGAGTTGCAGACCCTGACAATGATGCTAAGTACTTACTGTGCTTGGCCCCACGTCTGGGACTATCTACATATCTTAATGCCTAACATGCAAATTGTCCCCCTCAGGAGTTCAACTGGGAGACCTGGAGTTCAGTTGCTCACTGTGATTTGCACTGACCACCAGGGGGCGGCGTGGAACTAAAGAAGGCCCCAGCTGGCAGCTGGCAGGCCCCGATCAGCCCTAATCGCTGGCCAGGCCTAGGGACCCTACCCGTGCACGAATTTCGTGCACCAGGCCTCTAGTATTGAATACAGTGGTCTGCCTAAAGTAGAAGGCTCATGAACTCCTTTCCATGGCCACCCCCCACACTGTGCTGACTCACCTGGTGTCAGGACACGAAGTCCAGGGCCAGGGGTAGAACTGCAATGTGCACATTCCTGTGGCACCAGCACTGACAGATTGTGGCTAGTGGAGAAAAAAACACAATTTCAAATATAGCTAGTCTCACCCTGGCTGGTGTTCTCAGTGGTTAGAGCATTGTCCCTTGTACTGAAGGGCCACAGGTTTGATTCCCAGTTAAGGGCACCTACCTGGGTTGTGGGTTCTCTCCCTACAGGTCAGGGCAAGTGCAGGAGGCAACCAGTCCATGTGTTTCTCTCACATTGAAGTTTCTCTCTCCCCTTCTCCCTCCCTTCCACTCTTTCTGAAAAGCAACGGGGGGAAAAATCCTCTAATGAGGATTATATATAGCCAGTCTTTGGAAAATTCTTCCAATTATCAGACATATACAATTTAAGTGGAGAATTTGGTCCTCAACCATGCCTAATAAAACAGGAGTTCCGTTCCGTGAAGCAAATGCTCAATAATGCAACATAGATCATTATAAATACAGCACTCATTATTTCTATTTTTTTTTATGGGAATCTCATGAAATGGGACTTCTGTAATTCCTATGTTTGAAGGAGACAAGCCTATAGCGGTACCACAAGCAGTGAGCACATCTATGTGTGAAGTCACACATCTTATGCGTCCCAGTGTATATTGGATCACACCTTACCTTGTCTGACATGTTTTCTCCCGGTGAAGTCTGGCAGTCTGGATGAAATGGCAGGCAAATATGCTACCAACACAGCAAAAGAGCCCAGAAAACAAGTCTTCTAAAGGCAAAACTCATAAGTCACTGCATGTAATATGAGTAATTTGATTACAAAATTATGTAGCTCAATTCAACATAGCAGCCTTCTACAAAGTGCATTTGTATTCCTCTTCTGTAGGCCTTAATCTCAGATTCATTTTGTATATCTTTGCGGACTATTGATTAATATTACTAAATAAAACAGTCTGGTCAAAGCCAAAAAACATAATGTGAAAATAGATTGAGCAAAAAAAGAAGAAAAAAAAAACCCCAAAACAACTCGCCGAAACTGGTTTGGCTCAGTGGATAGAGTGTAGGCCTGCGGACGGAAGGGTCCCAGGTTTGATTCTGGTCGGGGGCATGTACATTGGTTGCAGGCACATCCCCAGTAGGAGGTGTGCAGGAGGCAGCTGATTGATGTTTCTCTCTGATCAACGTTTCTGACTCTCTTTCCCTCTCCCTTTCTCTCTGTAAAAATATCAATAAAATATTTTTAAAATATATTTTATTGATATTTTACAGGGAGGAAGGGAGAAAGATAGAGAGCTAGAACCATCTAGTTCATCTGTGCACCGTGTTGTGCGTTCACCCATCCACATCACGTCTCCCTCCCTCACCATTCATCCCTTCCCACCCTCTTTCCTCTCTCTCCACTCCCCCTCCCCACAACAATCACCACACTGTTGTCTGTCCATGAGTTGTTGATTTTTTCTTCCATCACCATCTATCCTCCCTTTACCTTCTTTTCCCTCCCCCAACCCTTCTGTTCTTTTAAACACTATAATTTGTAGTGATTTATTTTCTCATTCTAAAAATATATTCACTCTCATGCCTAATTTTATATACTTAGTTTTGTACTTTTTTTTTTTTAAAGAAAGACTCCAAAAGCTTAAGTTTTAGATTCCATACTACTGGATCTGCCCCTACTACTTATTATGATGCTAACTTGTCATATCCAATTTACTTGTCCTTGCCTATAAATGTTTAATAAGTATTATGTACCAAACACTATGCAAAGTTATTGCAAATTTGCATGTGCTTTTCATGTCCAGTCCTTTATAGCAAAGTATCAGAATATTTTTTTCTGGTACATCTGAGAAATAATGGAAACATCAAGAATTCAGTAAATTACAAATATTTTTACCCTTTGTGGATTCCTTCGAAACACTTTTAACTATAAGAAAGTACAAAGTGGAGTTTGTATTTTTCTTCAAAGTTGGAATTTTTCTAGGCTATACCTGCCAGCTAAGTCTTCTCTTAAGCCAATTTATTTTAATTTGGATAATCATGTCTAAAGAACTAAATTTTCTTGAAAAATCTAGGTGACCAGAATTCTAGGATTGTACAAAAGTTTAATATTTCGTTTTTTTTAAAAAATAAATACATACAATTCCCTGGCGTAACCTTGTAGGACTCAGTCAAATATAACTTCCATGCAAGTGAAATTTTAATTAGAGGTTTACTGTATTTACATGACATCCAGGAGAGTTTCATATAGTTAGATGACTCTTCTTCACCAACTTTATGTTCCTTGTTCAGTAGAGTGAATCCAACTCTACACCACATTTCTATTTCTCTGTGGCTTTGCTGGATACCCTAGCCCTATGAGTCATCGTATTCACTAGTGTGTCCCTCATGCCTGGAACAGGGCCTGGAACATAGTAGGCGCTCAATAAATACTTGTTGATAAAATTATATGAATGAACCATTTCATAAATTTCTACTAGGAAATAAGAAATATATCAGTGTTGTTCCAAAAACACTAACTACCGGGTATTTTAGACTCCATTTGTTTCTTTTCTTCGTGCCTAATGTCAGATTTATAAGCAGCATACCAACACAGGTGCTTAGATAATGGATGTGCATTATGATGGGTTTGGTTTTTTTTTTACTCTGTCCATGTTCAATTCAGACATGATAGCCTCACAGTTTTGTAATCATCCAGCCAATTTGTCCCTCCAAATTTGTGAATTTCAGCAGGCCTCCTAATGCAGCATGATAAGTCCTGATTGTGAAATTCCAGACATACAAATAATGGGGGAAGTGACCAATTGCTTTAACAATGCCTAATAGCTCTTCCCTGGTGCTCAGTTGTTTCTGGCTGAAGGACTTAGAATTTGATTATGGTAAGCGAGATTATTACCTTATCAAGCATCATCTTATGCCTGCAAAGCGTTTCATCTGGACAGACAAAAGGCCCCATTAATCCTCAAATCACCCACACCTCATCTTCCTTTCATTTTCATCTACTGTGACTCCTTTTGTTTCACTCTCTGGCTCAGAACATTCTTTCTGGCCCAGAACACTCAAATGGTGGCCATATTGACAAGCCCCAAATTTGAATTCATGTTTTGATAAATGACGCTTTTTAATCATAAATTTATGAGAAACCCTGAAAAATTATCCCTAGCCGGGTGCTCAGTGGTTAGAGCATTTGGCCTGCCAACTGAAGAGTTTGGGGTTCAGTTCCTTCCAGTCAAGGGCATGTACCTCAGCTGCAGGCTTCATCCTGGCCCTGGTCAGAATGTGGGCAGGAGGTAACCAGTCGATGTGACTGTCTCACACTGATGCCTCTCTCTCTCTGTCTTTCCCCCTCCCTTGCACTCTCTCTAAAAATCAATGGGGGGAAAATATCCTCCGGTGAGGATTAACCAAACAAAAAAATTAGAAAACTTATATTTTATGAGTTATACATTGAATCAATCACCTTTTATGGACAAGAGTAAATGTACATGAGAATGAATACAAAATTCTAGGAGGGAAATTACAGATGGGCGAAGATATTTTTTGTCATTTTCCGTTATCTCTGTTGAAGCTGATGACAGGGTTTCCCACTTTTGTGCTTATTTGTAGGATTCAGCTTGTGAAATTACCACTTGTTCTACATTGCTTTCAAACATCTCTTAGGAAGTCTGAGTAATTCAGCTGAGACCGGTTTGGCTCAGTGGATAGAATGTCGGCCTGCTGACCGAAAGGTCCCAGGTTCGATTCCGGTCAAGGGCATGTTCCTTGGTTGCGGGCACATCCCCAGTAGGGGGTGTGCAGGAGACAGCTGATCGATGATTCTCTCTCATTGATGTTTCTACCTCTCTATCCCTCTCTCTTCCTCTCTGTAAAAAATCAATAAAATATATATATATTAAAAAAATAAAAAGAAGAAAGTCTGAGTAATTCATTTGGATTATCAAGAGAGATTTTCTATCAATTACTTGAGTAATTTCCAAAAGTTGTCAGCAAAAGTGATCTGAACTGGAATCATACCTCGTAGTGTGAAATCTCAGAATAACAGTGTTTTTCTGGAAAATTTTGTTTTCTTCTACACGGCAAACAAGCATTCAAGTTACAACTTAAGGTAAGGCTCTCATTTTGAATCATCTTTATAGTAACAAAATAAAGTACTCTAGACACCATTCCATGCTTTCTTCCCATCATTCTCTTCGGGGCCTTTTAACAAGTTCTTGTTGTTCTTACCAAATAAAGCAAAATCATTCAGGGCTTTTCCATGTATGCCTTCTCAAGGTGAGTAATTTGATTCCCATTCCCTCATTTCACCAAGTCCACATCCTAATGAATAGTTAACATGATCAGCAATTTTCTTCTTAAACTCTTTTATTTTTAGAAGGAAATCATTCACATTTTTTTATCTTCCTCTTCCATTCTAATTAAAATGCAAAGATTTGCACGGAGAAACATTCTGTCCCTTTATTCTGGAGGGGGGGAAAAAAGTGTCATGGAAAATTGCAATGGCATTGTTTTTGATTTAGGGTCTTTGGAAAACGTCTTGACAGTGGAACTTTCTCAGCTGATAACAGCTACGTACGTGAAGTCGGAAACATGATTAGTATTCTTCTGTGGACAGGCATCTGTAGCAGAAATCTTATTTGAATGGGACCATATTTGTCTGATAAGATCCCACCATTATTTCAGTGTCTTCACTTGTATTATAGAAATGTAACAAGTCTTGAATAACTTTACGATAGCAACTTCTACGTCGATTGAAAAATCTGATGAATTATTAATGCGACGGTTTCGGTTGTGCGCCATGCCACTGATCCCGGCCAAGATTCCGATATCACCGTTATTGGAAGAGAATCTCAAAGCTGGCCTTAGAAATATTGGACGACACACCGACAAGCTAATCAACAAGCCCGCTGAGGCTCAGCATTTCATCAGCCACTTCAGTCACCCGGCAGGATGCCACCTTCAAGAACATTCCCACTAATTTCAGTGTTTCATTAAAATACCTTATTCATGCCGAGGTCGGTTTGGCTCAGTGGTAGAGCGTCGGTCTGCGGACTGAAAGGTCCCAGGTTCGATTCTGGTCAAGGGCATGTACCTTGGTTGCGGGCATATCCCCAGTAGGGGGCGTGCAAGAGGCAGCTGGTCGATGTTTCTCTCTCATCGACGTTTCTAGCTCTCTATCTCTCTCCCTTCCTCTCTGTAAAATATCAATAAAATATATTTTTAAAAAATAAAAAATAAAATACCTTATTCATTATTTGTACCCATGAAGGGCACCAGCCTATTCAGGAAACATTAAAAAAAAATTAGTATTCCATGCCGGAGAGTGGTTAAGGGACCAGACTCTGGAAGGAAATTGCTGGGTTCAAATCCCAGTGGGAGGCATTTAATAGTCAGAGGCTGGCCAGGTTACTTAACTCTGCTCGGTGCCTCCAGTTTCCTTACCAACCACGATAGTGGTAATATCGCCCTCAACAAGTTATTGGGAGAATGAAATAAAATAATAGTTGTAGAGCGTGTAGAACGTTCTACAATAAGACATAGTAAGCATAGTAATATGCTTAGTAAGCATATGGCATAGTAAGCACCATAAAAACATGTAAGACTATTTTTCTCTTAAGGAAAGATCCACTTCCTTTACTTCCTAGAAGACTACATCTTGATTCTAAGATCTAATGAGTCACATAACACTATCATTGTTCTCTTAAGCTTCTGGAACAAGGACGTTTTCCACAGTTGTGAATCTTTTTGTTTGTGCAGACGAACAAAATTTGTTTTGAAACAATGTGAAAATTAGCCTGGAGGTGCAATCCGAATATCTGAGACCCTGATTGTGCCTTGTGATAGGAAAAGGAGTGATTGTTTTTCTTGGCCACAGATTCCTTTTCGGCAGAATTATCTTCGCAGTGAAGCCAAAGAGCGTGCTGACCTTTGAGTCGCTGGAGCCCCGTCGTCGAGGATTCCATCGGAGGCTTGAAGAAAATATGCACCTGAACAAATAAAAGCAAAGAAGCTACAGTTTGCATCACCAAGCATCCCCAAAAAAAGAGACAATTCCACAAAGCGACTGAGAAGGATGGGGCTGTGGTGTGTTTAGTGAGCGCAGCCTCTCAGCTTGCCCCATGTCCTCCTATGGGAGGTGCAACCACTGAGAGAAGGGATCTAGTGTCTTACACCCAACAGGTCACCCTTAAACTGCAGCCTGGCTCCCTCATATGTTGCAAAAGTCGTATCACCCAGACCTAGCATCTAATGCTGAGAACCATTTCTTACTAAGCCACCAGGCTACCTCACCCCATTCCACAAGTTATATCAGAGGGTGGGAGACTACAGCCCCCAGGCCAAATCCAACTTACTGTGGTGTGTGTGTGTGTGTGTGTGTGTGTGTGTGTGTCTTGAGGGGTATTTTTGCAGCCCACAGAATGGGTTTTTACATTTTTATTTTATTTTTTTAATATATTTTATTGATTTTTACAGAGAGGAAGTGAGAGAGATAGAGAGCTAGAAACGTCAATGAGAGAGAAACATCGACCAGCTGCCTCTTGTACACCCCCTACTGGAGATGTGCCCGCAGCCAAGGTGCATGCCCTTGACCGAATCGAACCCGGGACCCTTCAGTCTGCAGGACGACACTCTATCCACTGAGCCAAACAGGTTTCGGCGGGTTTTTACATTTTTAAAGGGTTGGAAAATAATCAAAAGAATATTGTGGCAGGTGAAAAATGATCTGACGTTCACATTTCAGCATCCATGTATTGTTTCATTTGAATGCAGATGTGGCAGACAGACTTCTAAGAGGGCCCCAGTATCCTCATCTCAGCGATGTATCCCTTGTATAAGCTCCCCTCCCCTCAGTGTGGGTGGGACCTGAGGATAGGAAAAGGAATCACTTCCATGAGTGTGTGACCTTAGAAAGCAAGTGAAGGGATTGCGCAGATGTGATTAAGGGCTTCAATCAGTTGTGTGTGAGGTAACTAACGGGAAATTGCCCTGGGTGGGCCTGCCCTAATCAGGTAGGCCCTTAACGGTCTTGAAGAAGCAAGCTTCCCGGAGTTAGATAGCTGCCAGGAAATGAATTCTGCCAGCAGACACTTGACCTTGGATGAGTATCCCAAGCCTCAGGTCAGACTGCAGCCCATGATTACTGACATCTTAATTGTGACCTTGTGGGACTCTGAGCAGAGGACCCAGCTAAGCTGACTCCCGACCCATGGAAGCCAAAAGGTAATAAATGTATGTTGCTTTAAGTCACTAAGTCCGAGGCAATTTATCACACGCCAATAAAAGCAATGCAATAGGCACGCTCATTTGTTTAAGTGTTGTCCATGGTTGCTTTGGGGCTACCACAGTGGAGTTGAGTAGTTGAGACCTGCTAGACTGCGCAAGCTCACAAAACATAAAATATTTACAGAAGAAGGTGGACAATCCCTGAGTTCTATAATTACCATGCAGCCTCATCACACATACCAACCACACCGCAACTATATGGCCAGGGTCAATCTGTGGTGGCACACACAACTGAATGAAGGCTGAAGAACTAACAGATGTCTTACTATAACTGTTTATCTTACCCAGTTAGGTTCAAAACCTTACGCATGGACTGTGATGCTTCCTGAGGAAATATATTATTTTGAATTGTCTCATGAAAAGGCTCTTTTCTTTCCTAGTCCCTACATTCACATGGAAACAAACCTGAATTTTATAATTAATTTTTAACTTGAAAAAAAAAAACTTTAAACTACCGGCAAAATAAACTATGCTCAATTCTATGAGAAATGCTCAATATTGTTATCGCCTTACATTACAATCAACTCTGCTGGGCAGCTGCCATTACCTGGGCTTTTACAATGATGCTGTTTGGGTGAGTTCTGCACCTGGAGACGCAGGGCAGGCACACGGCCCCTGCACGGCTGGCTGGACACCGTCGCAGCCAGCGTGGGTGGGCACAGTGTCCCGAGTCTGCATAGGTCCTGTGGCCCCTCCTGCTACATCAGGGTCTGATCGATGCATCTGTGCAGAAGGCATTACGGAATGTCAACTCTGCCAGCTGGAAAATCAGTAGTGACGAGGAATAGATGTGGCCACTGCTACTTGTATACAATCTAGTGAGGAACACGTGGTTGAAATAGGACATGCAAACTGAAAGAAGTGAGTAAATAAGTACAGTGCTACAGAAACATATATCCGGTCCTCACTTAATGGGGGTCCGGAAGTCTTGTCCAAGGAAGGGCTGTCTAGGCTGTGACCGAGGAATCTATGTGAACCATAACACACGCAAGCCTGTTTCTAACCCAGTGAAAACCTTGGCAGCCTTGGTTGTGCGTTAAAATCTTCTGAGGGAGCTATTTCAAAATCCTGATGCCCAGGCTGAATCTCAAAGGTGGGACAGGGCATATACAGACAGTCCTCAGGTTACGTCGGACTGGACGTACGTCATTTCGTGCTTATGTCGCCATCTCCCATTTACAGTATTTTTTTAAAAGTTCCATCATTTCGATGTATGTACATATATGCTTTATGTTTTATATTATTTATTTACCACAAGTAAAGGTCAGGAATTTTTATCTTTCTTTTAATTTTTTTTTTTTTACTGCTTCACTTCATTACTGATGTGTATGTGCTCCATGTGAGTGACGTAGGTGCTTATGTAGGTGGGTTCTGACTTACAGCGAAAATCAGTTATGTTGTGCTGTAGGAATGGATCTCCAACATAACCCGAGGCCTGTCTGTATATGCTTTTAAGCTTCCTAGGGGAATCCACCAAACACCTGCACTTGACAACCAGTCTATACACATCTTTTCCCCCTTTCCTCTTGTTACAGTGAAGGGGTGTTCCCTCTACCAAGCCAACGCAAATCCTTCCTCACCATTCTTCCATATTCCGTCTCCTCCCACCTTCTCAGGAAATCCAATGGTGATTCCTCTTTCTTCTCTAGAATTTAACCCTCACTATTGGCTCCTTCCCATTAGCACTTAATCATGTTCACGTCTCACATGTATATTTAAATCCCCATGATCCCACGCCATCCCCTTCAGCCACGACCCTCTCTCCTCCACTTTGCAGTCAAACTTCCTCAAAGAAGTGGTCTACACTGTTGGTTGAGTCCCACTGATTCTTCAATGAATGCGGATCTGGTGTCGGCCTCCAGCTCTCGCTGAGGTTATTGGTAACAGCCTTGTCACTCAGCATAGTCAACCTTTCCGTCCTCATCCTGCATGATCTCTCAGCAGCAATTGCCATAAATGGGTCCCCCAACTCCCCACCTTCTCAACACAGTTCCTCCCCTTGGAACTTCCTGCGGTTTTAGGCTGGATCTTTATTTCTCACCCTATTCTCCTCTATTCATTCTGTAGGTGGTCCCATCTCCCCCCATGGCTGCAAGTACAATCCCTATTACTGCTGAATTCTTAAAGGTCTAGACCAGTATTTATCAAATTGTGGTCTCTGAAGAGACTAAACATTCAGATTCCAGAGCCTAACTCCAGACCTGCTGAAATAGAATCCCTGAGAGTGGATTCCCCCCCCCCCCCAGGAATCTGAATTTTTAACAATCTCCCCCCAGATTCTTTTGCACAGTCAAGCTGGAGACTCACAGTTCCACCCAACTGCCTATAGGATATTTCTACTTGGATATGTTACAGGTATCTTAAATGCATCAGCTGTGTGACGGACATTCTCAATGCTGACTGGCATCCGGTTGTCTTCCTCCTCCCTGTCCATGTGGAGGACAACACCTCGCAGCCTTCTTTGCAGTTAGGCAGCGTCACATGGCTAGGTCTACACGATGGACTGTGAACATAAGTGATGTCACTTCCAGGCTGAGGCAATGAATGTGTCTCTCTCTTCCACCCTCTGGGAACCTGGAAGTCATGGTGAGACGACAGGGCCGCAAGATAAAAGGGACTGGAGCTCTTTCACTGCTTGGAAGAGAGCTGCCCTGGGGAGCTGCCAAATGCACAAAAGACATTGTGTGATCAAGAGTTAATCCGCTGTTGGGTTAAGTCCCTGAGATTTTGTGATTCATTTATTATAGTAGAGAAATTTAGCTCATCTGAAATGGAAGTCATCTGATCTCTCTGCCTCCTCCCATTTCCAATTTGTTCCTTTTTCTAGTGTTCTCTCTCCACTCAACAGATGAGGCCGAAAGCTCAAGGTTAGGAATGAATAGATACTCTCTTCAATTTTTCATGTTTTCTAGAGAGGAGGAGTCATCCACTCTACACTCCAGAAGGGAACAATATTGGAGAACTTAACTCAGTTTCTCTTCCATCCCCAAATGGGAGGATGGGCAGAATGAGTTATTTCCCTTATTAGTGAGATTCTCTGAACCACCTTTACTTGCACTTAATTCCCATGTTCTGACATTATTTTAATCTTCACCTAGCTCTGAGCTCAGAACTGAGACAGAAGGAAGGAAGAGATTGATGGGTCGCCAAACCAAAAGAGACAGAAATACAACTGTCTTGTTTTCCATTGTATCCCCAGCATATAGCATATGAAAGACATAAATATTTGTTGATTTATTGACCAGCTTCATTTAATTGCTATTTCCTGAGAGAATGGAATTTCCATGATAATTCAACGGGTTATCAAGAAGATAATATAGGATTATCATATAAAATCTGGGTTATATGGGCCCTATGCTTATTTTACCACAAATAATTCTTCATGCCCAACTTAATCTTAATATTTCAAGCACAATAGAACATGGCTCACAATATTCCATCCTCTACTATTTCCTTTCTCTCTCTCTCTCTTTTTTCACAGCCTAGCTTTATATATGCTTGAGCTGGCTAAGGACACTGTCTGCTCATGTTGCTATTTCCATGTTTGTGAAGTTTTCTGGATAGTATTACTGGTACATTATTTTATTCTAGAATCCCTCTGTTCTTATCCTTTAAGATTTTAAATTAAACTAAAAACTTGTGGCATTTTTCCTATTTTAAATACCCTTCATTCTGCTTTTGGTAGGGTCTTATAAAACAAAACAACAGTTGAATACTTACTTATTATAATTGTTTAAAAATATGTCATGGGAGCCACAAAGTGTCAGGCACTGGGTTGGGTGTAAGGCAGCAGGGGAGGGGGGCACGGAACAGCAACAGTGAATAAAACAACTGCAGTGCCCTCTCTATAAGAATTTACAGTCTAGTTGGGGCAGTAGACAGAGCAATTAATTTATCACACCAAGGAAAGCAGCATTACAGAGATGAGAGCTTTGGAAAAAGAGCATGATTCTATGACAGCATTTTTAGCAAAATCATCTGATAGAGTCTGGAAGCCACCCGAGAAGGTTTCCCCTGGAAGATTAAAGGAGAAAGAACGTACCAATAGAGGTGCTGGGGGAAAGGGCAGCGCGTCCAAGGACGCAGCGTGTAACCGGACAGTCCATGGGACTGAACAAAGGTTAGGGAGGCAGAAATGTGGCTCAGGGAAGGCTCAGGGGTGATGGAGCGAGGATTTGATCAGATACATATTTTGAAAGGATTTCTTGGACCTCAGTGTGAAGAGATGGCAAAGGGCTGTAGGGGTGAATTTGGGGAGGCCGAGTTAGCAGGCCCATCCATCTTTCCTGGCAAAGATAAGAAATTGTTCTAAAGCATGTCAGTGCAGGAGAGACGTGATCGATTTTAAAAAAATATTTAGAAGGTAAAAAATAATCATAATCCTTGTAGTAAATATACCATGTCCCTGGCCTGTTCTAAGCAATATGGTGCACACAGGGCGATCAAGCACACGAATGGCATAGTCCAAACTGTGATGTGCTGTAAGTACCAAATTCACACCAGATTCCAAAGACTCGGGACAGAAATAAAGAACGTATAATACATTATAATATTTTGAATACAGTGGGTTAAGTAGAGTATAATATCATTAACCTGTTTCTTTTCACTTTTTTTTAAAAAAAAATGTGGCTACTAGGAAAATTTTAAATTACATATATGATTACCTCATACCTGCCAGAATAGCTATTATCAATAAATCAACACACAAGTGCCGGCAAGGATATGGAGAAAGGGGAACCTTCATGCACTGCTGGTGGGAATGCCATTTGGTGCAACCACTTGTGGAAAGCAAATGGAGTTGCCTCAAAAAGTTAAAAGTGGAACTGCATAATGACCCAGCAATTCCACATCTGGAAATATATCCAAAGGGGCCTGAAACACTAATTCAAAAGGATATATGCACCCCTATGTTCATAGCAACACAATTTACAATAGCCAAGATTAGGAAACAGCCCCAGGGCCCATCAGTAGATGAGAAAATAAAAAATAAAAAATAACAGGTGCATTTACACCAGAGGTGGGCAAACTTTTTGACTCAAGGGCCATAATGGGTTCTTAAACTGGACCGGAGGGCCGGAACAAAAGCAACCTGACCATGCTGGCACTCTCATCTTGGGCTGCTGGTAAAGGAGCGGAGGGGAGAGCAAGAGAACCCTCCGCTCTTTCGGCTCTGCGGGCTGGATAGAACAGCTGAACGGGCCGACCCGGCCCGAGGGCCGTAGTTTGCCCATGGCTGAATTACACAATGGAATACTACGTGACAACAAAAAAAGAAAGAACTCCTACCATTTGCAAAAGCATAGGTAAGCCCTGGAGAGTGTTCTGCTAAGTGAGATAAGCCAGTCAGAGAAAAACAAATACCATGTGATCTCACTCATATGTGGAATCTAATGAACAAAATAGAAACAGAGGAAAGGATACATGGAACAGACTGACTGACAGCTGTCAGAGGGATTGGGGTACCAGGGCTGGGTGGAGGGGATGTAAGGATTAAACAAACAAAAGCTCTCCTGGACAGCAGTATGGGGATTATCAGAGGGAAGAGAAGGTGGGGGAGGCAGAAGAGGATATAGCGGTCTACAAGGAGACTTGACTTTGGGTAGGGAGCACCATCTGTATTATTGTGTTTTGTGTTCACCACTGTAACAGCTGATAGCCCAATTGATGTTTCTTTCTTTTCAGCCAGACCAAGCTTTGAACAAAATGCTACTGGAAGTTTGAAAAAGCAGTTGAAGTACAAGCCCTGCCTTTATATTTATTCAAAGTGTGAATAAATGTAAAAAAAAAATGTACACACACTTCAACAGCTGGTAACTCACTTAATTTTCACTCCCTTTCAGGTTGAAGCTAGACTAAGCTTTGAACAATGAAAATGTGTCCACTATACTTTTTATAGCGATAAATAAAAGATAATGTTTACAGTACAAAACCGGCAAAAGTTGACAAAATGAGGGAGCACAAATATAGAATTAGATGATTCTTGATGTTTGCGATTCCATTGCTGCATGACATCAGCAGTGCCTGGACCAGAATAGTCATCAGTTTGAAAACAGGTGTTGACAAAAAAAAAATTGAAATGAAGTGTGGGTTAATAAACACTGACTTTATAATCATTCAAAGTGTGTATACATTTTTAGGGATTCCCTATAGCAGTGTTTCCCAAACTTTTGACATATGTGTACCCCTTCTATAATTTTCGTAACGCTGAGTACCCCTCGTCAAAAAAAATGGATTATTTTAATAACAATCAAAATTTTTTATTTTTTATACATACACAAAATAATAAATGAAAAATAAAATTATTCATAATAAAATATAATAAAAGTTATATTATAAATAACATTTATTTGCACATCGGAACATCTCACGCCTCACAAGACTGTCTTGACTCATGAGAACATAGAATTAGGCGCAACTAAGCACGGTGCAGTGCATATCCCCACCAAACTCTGGTGCAAGGCGTACCCCCACCAAACTCTTCCCGTACCCCCGGGGGTACGCGTACCACACTTTGGGAAACACTGCCCTATAGAACTGTACACCTGAATCCTATATAATTGTATTAACCAATGTCACCTCTCAACGCCGTACTTCAGGTGGCCACTGCCATCCCGCCCGACTTAGCAAGCACGTCCGACCCAGCTTGCCAACCCTGACAGGGACTGAATGTATGCTGACGACTGACATACAAAACAACTCCAAGCTAAAGGAATGGAGAAACTCAAATCAGTTGGTGCTTCCACTATTTTTCAAACCAGAGAGGGCACACAGGAAAGAATATATTGGGGGGGGGGGCATATTACTCTATATTGGCTCTCTCACTTTACATTTAAATTGTATACATGACTTTCCAGTCTCACATCTATTTTATTTTATTTCATTTCGTTTCATTTCATTTTTTGGTTAATTCCTACCCGAAGTTATTTTTCCATAGATTTTTAGAAAAAGTGGAAGGGAGGGAGAGAAACATCGATGAGAGAGACACACACATCAATTGGTTGCCTCCTGTATGCGCCCTAGAGGCTGAGGATCAAGCCTGCAACCAAGGTACATGCCCTTGACCGGAATCTAGCCTAAAACCCTGCAGTCCACGGGGAGATGCTCTGTCCGTTAAGCCAAACCGTCTATTGTTAAACCGCCTCTCCTTTCCCAAGATGTCTCCGATTCACTTCTTTCCTGTGGCCTCTTAAGCGGGGTGGCCATTGGGTGGCAAGGTCTAGCTGGCCACCCGAGAGCAGGTCTCCACGTGAGACCTTTCAGCTACCTTACCCTGTCAACGTCTCCGTCAGCAGAGCTGGGCGTGAGCTCAACCCTCCCCTGGAATGGGGTGATTTAATGTGAGAATTACGTGGTGATTAGAACGGGTGTCAGGGAAACGGCGTAATATATGTAACGTGGGGCCTGGTGGGGCTGGAGGAGCTGGAACCATCGGGATGATTTCTGAAGCTCTTTTAAGTGTCAATTATTCTTATGGCCGATCATGCCAAGCTGTCTATTACTTTCCAGCAATAATAATAATAATAATACTTTTCACTTAATGTTACACTTCCGCCAGGGGATTTCCAAGCGCATTGCCAACATTGATGAGCCCTCTATGAAATGGCCAGGTGACACACAAACGCCAAGTCACATGGAGAGCAGCCATTCCTAGTTCCCTTGGCACCACATCCGGGGGAGGCGGGGATGGAAAAGGACGGCGGGAATGAGAAGCCGGGCTCCCGTGGGCACCCACGGGATCTCCGCAAGCATGCGCCCGGCTTCCTCTCTCTCAGCTGGCCGGACGGGGCGTTCTCTTCCCTCCTCCGGCCTCTCCTCATGCCCACGAACACCTCCTCCCGAGACGCGGCGCTGGCCCACAGGCAGAAGGCCCAGAACCTGGCTTCTTTCAGCCTCGAAGCTCCTAGAACCCCTGTCCAGAGGGGCGTCTCCATGGGAGGAGATCCTGGCTGTCCTGGAGACGATCCTGTGGAACCCCGTTAGACACGGGCCAGGTGACGTGCCCCCAGACCTTAAATAAAGGAACAAGTCTCCCGTTAAATATACTGGGAGGCACTAACAGGGAAATTCCTACTAACAAGTCTGCGTGTGTTGCTTCCTCCCTCTTATTCAACCACACATGCAGTGATCCTCCACATATCGTCCTTAAGAAGAATGGTTTTAGTAACGTTAATGGCCTCTCTTTCGACTTGAGGGACCAAGACTGCATAACGGGCGGGCAGCTAAGGAGTGTCTGGTGCCACAGTCAGGAAGTCACATGGTAAGCTGAAGCGGCCCCAGGAAGCCCTCCCCTCAGGGTTGCACAGTCCAATTCAAGTTCCTCCTGGTGCTTCCTCCTCCTAAATCTCAGCCCACCTTTTGGGACACCCCGCCTCCCCTCTCAGAGATTGGCACCAACCCCTTCCCCCTCCTCCTCCCCAAGCACATTTCGGCAAGTCTAACAGCTCAGTGCACAGGGCACCCTGGTCAGAGTTTCAGCAGCGGATGGGAGGACGAGGCAGAGAGGACAGACCTCACAGAGAGTCCGTTCCTGATCTCTCACCCCCACCCGTATGAACTGAGGCACGTGCATTTATTTTCCCAATTCTATAGCTAACGATCGTTGGGCTAAACAGACACATTCCCCCAAACAATTGCCATTTATTCATTCTACACATACTTACTGGGCACCTGTGTGTTCCAGGACGTCATGTAGGTGCTACTAGGTTTGGGAGATTTGGGAGACGGTGCCCGTCCCTTATACCTGGCATGCTAGCAGTGGGATTGGGATGGATATGGGTTGGTCTCTGGCAGCAATCAGCGGGGAGAGGATGGTGACAGCGACAGGGCCATGATGGTGGAGATGGACAGTGTACGGTGCTGGGTATAATCTATTGTGGAGGAAGAACTTGCCAGTGAAGGAGATGTGAGGAGTGAGCTAAGAAGAGGAATCCAGGCCCCCTGGAAGGTTGGGGACTTGAGCCGGTGTGTATGTAACGGTGCCATTTACAGAGACGCTGAAGACTGGGGGAGGGGGAGGGGCAAATCAGACAAGGCATGCAAGTGGAGATGCCAGGCTGAGAGAAGGAACGTGGGTGTCTTCAGCATCTAGAGGGGCACTGAATGCAGTGAGGGAGGTTGGGGGGGAGCTGGACAATCTGGTAGAGAGGGAATAGTTCCTCAGCTCTGCCTATACTGGAGAGATGAAGAGAAATCATTTCTAACCGCTCAGAAATGTCAAAGTGCTGTTTTCTCAACAGTCAGTATGTCACATTAATGTGCAGAACAATGGTTAGTTTCTTTCCTTCATTTCCTACTTCCCAATTGTGTACCTTCGGGCCAGAAAATAAGACAGAGGTCCAGCTCTGATCCACACACACAACAGATGCTCCCGATAGTCGGGAAGGACATGTAGCGAACATAGAGCCACCTTTGTCTAATAACTACGCACCTTCCTAACTACAGAGAAGAGGTTTCCTTACAGACCCTGGGACACGGGAGGATGGAACACGGCTGAAAAGGGATAAGATGCCTCGATGGGCCCATTGCTCAGAAAAGAAACACATTTTGAGAACAGACCAAGGACAGGACACGCTTTGATTTGGTTGCTGGCCCGGACCCTGACCCCCTCGGGGAGTTTCTCTCAGGAATGCTGCCCTCCCTTCCTCCGGCCCCAGGGACGGGCTGAGCTGTGGGTAACATCATGGAAGATGAGCCACCTTGTGATCGGACTCTGAGCTGCTGAAGGCAGACTGCAGACCTTACCTCCCCTTTCCCTGTTACGCTTCCAGCTCGAAGTGGCACGTAGCTCTCTTCTCCCTCGTGTGTGTATGGCCAGCCAACTGGGGAGGGGGGTCAGAGCAGATTTTTGTGTATGACCGATTGCTCTCCCATACTGCCGGCATTACTGGAATAACCACTCATACATGATTCAATCCTATCTCTGCTTAATTTGGATCAAGTGGTGACAGGTGGCCTCGGACCCAATGTGTCCAGTTTAACTCCCTAACAAATGCAAAGAGAGGGCTTGAGCTGATAGGGTTGACCTGACTATACTTTTTCCAGTGGACACTCTCTCTCCTTCATTTCTCTCTGGGGAAAGGAAGGGATAGCTTTATTCACTCAAGTATTCGACAAACATTTATTTACTCAGGACCTCAGATGGGCCAAGGTCTCAGTGCTGGGGTCACACCACGGAAGAAAACAAGCAAAATCTCTGCCCTACAGAACCGACTTTAATGGGTGTTGGGGTCACGGAAGGAAGCACACATAGGCCGAAAGAATTATGAATGCATTAGGCCATCTGGAAACCAGATGAGCTGAGCCCCAAAATGGTGCCAGCACCCAGGGATGGGGAGTCAGAGGTTTTAAAGGACTCCAGGTGGGCTTTTTCAGCTGGGGATTCTCTGGGGGGGGCTGGGTCTTGGCAAGTCCGGAGGGGAGAGGGTGCTAGTCTTAGCTAACGGAATGTGGTCTGAGCAAAAGGGACTATTGATGACAAAATTATCTAAAGGTCAGTTTCCCAGGACAGGGGGTGTCAATTCGATTATTTGATCAGACCTAACAGTGAGGGAAGGCAGAAAATAAACAACAAACGTGATTTTGAAAACTAACTAATACCACATCTTAGACACTAGTAAGATCTATGGGAAAACTAGGACGGAATAAGGGCATTGAGAGCATGGAGGAGGATTTAAGTAGGGCGTCGGGGTAGGTCTCACGGGCAGGTGACAGGACAGCAGTGGCTTGGAGGGGAGGAGCTAGCCTAGCAGATCAGGGACAGTGTTCCAGGCCGGGGGAGCAGGAAGGTCCTGGCAGGAACAAACCTGCCGTGTTGGAGGAACAGCAAGGAGGCCGGTGTGACGGACACAGCCATGTCTGTAACGCACTCCCTTCCCAGCGCCCACAGAGCATCACCTGTCCTCCAAAGCCCGCTCAAGCCCTGTCTCCTCTGTGAAGCTCTCCCCAACCTACACAGGTCACCCTGGACCCTCAGGACCCACAATCGAGGTCACACTGCTCTGCGCTTGTTTTCACAGGGCTTCACTGATGTTGCCTTCCCGACTAAACCCCGGGGCCCTCTGAATTCGGGGGACCACTGTTTGTAGTCTCTGTGCCATCCACGGCCCATGGTATGTACATAAGAACCATGCCACTGATTTATTGACCAGATGAGCAATTCTTAAGTGATTTATATTTGGCTTTGCAACGCAGGCACATAAACATGCATACACATATGCCTAGAATCTTCCCCCTACCTAGACCTGACCCGTCTCCAGGATCTGGCCTTACAATCAAAAGACTGAGACCAGGATGGACGGAAGGCCTGGGAGGGTGAGGAAGCTTCCGGTGACTGTGGCCTGTCTGAGAGGTGGACAGCTCTGTTTTTGGAGAGGGAGGCAGAACACCTTGCCACATGCTCCAGCTTTACCAGGGATAAAGCTGATCAGCATTTCGCTCCTTGTGTTCTCAATTGCTTAAGAACCTGTAGAAGCAGAAGGGTGATTAATTAGCACCCGCAGACTTCCAACACAACTGGATTCTCCTGATAACAAGGCATCTTAGAGAAGTCTCTGAGATATTTAAACATTCAAACACAGTAGCCTATCAGTGATAAAGTCTAAAAAGATGAATGAATCTACGCTTCTTCCAAGAAAACAATGGCGTCTTATGGCTCTCATATATCATGTAGTAACATGTTCAAGGAAATTCTTCCAACTAAGAAACGACTCCCGAGTCTTCATGTTACCCAGTGAGAAGTGAAACTATTCTACTGCCCATGAACATTGTCAAACCGGCATTGCGTGTCCCCTGCCATGAGGGATTGAGAAGCACACAGCGTCACCGCAGTGCTAGTCCTGACAAAAATGCACAATCTGAAACAGATCAGAAATAAACAGACAAACCCAAATTGGGTGGCAGTTCACAAAATAAGGGGCCAGGTATTCTTCAAAAACCTCAATGTCAGGAAATATAAAGAAAGGCTTGTATATTAGAAGAGGCTAAAAACATGATACTTACAGGCAAGGTGTGACCTTAGAATGGAAAACAATTGCTAGAAAGGACACGTTCAGGACATTTGGCAAAATTTGAATATAAAATCCCTATTAGGTGTCAGTGTGAAATTGCCTAGATTTGATGAGTTCATGATGTTGATGCTTTTTAAAAAACAAACAAACAAACATGTTTTTATTGATTTTGGAGAGAGGAAGGGAGAGGGAGAGAGGGATAGAAACATCAATGATGACCGAGAATCATTGATCAGCTACCTCTTGCACGACCCCTTCTGGAGATAGAGCCTCCAACCCGGGCGTGTGCCCTGACTGGGAATTGAACCGTGACCTCCTAATTCATGGGTCGATGCTCAACCACTGAGCCACATAAGCCAGGCCGGTGCTCTTAATGTTGATGCTCTTAATGTTCTTAGGAAATATTTGCTACTACAATCATGATCTTTGCAATTTACTCTCAAAAGATTCAGCAAAAAAAAAAATAAATAGCATATATTATATAGCATAGCATAGCATAGCATAGGTATGCATAGATAGAAAATGTGGGGAAATGGGTTGACCTCGGTGAAGATATATGACAACTCATTGTATCAGTCTTATAACTTTTCAGTAGATATAAAACTTTTCAAAATAAGAGTGAAATTTTTAAAAAGGATACAAGATACTAGAATTTTTATGTACTCTTCATACTTTGAGAGAAGATTAAATAAGTCTTGAGGATGCCATTAAAATAGAAATTAACTTTGGAACAAATCCCCCACCTCACATGGGGATCTAACTGTCTGAGTGACTACTTTCCAATCTGCATGTCCAAACCAGACCTACCCAATGTGCAGCGAAGAAAGTGACTCATAAATTGAGGTTGTTTGGCTCATTTTGGGGTCATTTTTAGCACTCCTCACTTTCCTCTCTGACTCTACTTCCTTCCATCTTCTCCATCCCCATTTCTGTCACTATATTAAAACGCAACTGTGCCTTCATCGTGGCATTAACAAAATTGAAAGGTTATCCAACATTCAGACTCAGCTATCCCAGAGATAACTGCTTTTAAAATACATTCATACTACCCTCAGGACTTTGCATGGAAATAAACATGCATATATCCACTTTATGATATGCCTCTCTGTTTTACCATTTAAAAAAAATTCATTGAAAAGGGTCCAAGATACACATGCCTTATGTTAAATAGTATTAAGATGAGGTTTCAATGAATAATTATGACCATTTATGTAATTCATTGCCATCGTAAATTTCAGGCAATTTTCAAATTCTATTTTGGTTACACAGCTACAATACCCCCATCTCCTCTTCATCAGAACATTCACAAGGCAATGAAACATTTATGGACTATCAATATGTGTCAGGCACTATGCTCCATACACATTATCTTGTTGGATATTCATTATGTTATTAGCTATATGATATTATCCATGTTTTGCAGACAAGAAAATTGAGGCTCAAATGGTTGTCACTTGCCCAAGGGCACACGATTTAGTAGCAGAGCCAGAACCAGAGCCCAGAGCTACCTGACTCCATAGTCCAGACCTGAACACTATGACATACCCATCCCATTGCCTGCAAAGCCCCATCTTGGATTCCATTAGAGTAACACGAGGCCATGGGGAGACTCCAGAATCTTGAGAAAACTCAAGGACATGCCAAATAGAAAAACAAGGACATTTCCTATGGTAGGAAGAATGAAAATCTTCTTTTAAATCCCTACTGTCTTTGCATGAATTGCTTGAACTTCACATTCATTAAAGGGGGTGGGGGGGATAAAACCAACACATTTTATTGACATTTTTCTCCTTTTGAGACTTCCCTGGGCAACTTAGGATGATCTTCTGCCACCAACCCAAAACTTCAAAATGCCTGCTTTGTACAGATTGCACCAAAAGCTCCAGGACATAACTCACACGTAAAAAGTACAATACGAAGTATGAACATCTGAAATATGCACTGCATAAGCAATGGCAGTAAAAAGCCAATGATATTTTAAAGATATTTTAAAGATTTAGTATTTATCATTGTAACACAGCTTTTATGTCTGATGCTATACGAACCTATGAGCTCACTTCTGAATCAATGCTGTTTTATTGCTTGCTGTTATATTTATGGAATGTTACTGTGAACAAAGCAGAGCGGGCCAAGCCTATTCCCAACATAACCTATAAATAATGTAAGCAAATAAACTAAGCAAATCTTCATGAACCAATGTATTATTTACTATTCCATGTTGCTGAAATATGAGCTTAAATTTTGGTTGCATATTAATAGAAAATCTTAGTCATTTCTAGGTCTCCTTGGGAGTCAAATCCTAAAGCTTAACTCAGAATTAACCTTGCATGCCTTCTGAACTATGTAACTAAAAGCCATATATATGTGAATATGTTGTGCCTGACTGTTTGTTCAACCAGTAGTTATGATGCACACTGACCACCAGGGGCAGACACTCAATGCACAGGTATGGAAACATGAAACAGACTGATGAATCTCAGAAGGAAGGGGGAGGGGGTAGGAAGAGATTAACCAAAGATTTTATAGGCATTATAGAGGCACGGTGCATGGATTTGTGCACTGGTAGGGTCGCTCGGCCTAGCCTGCACCCTCTCACAATCTGGACCCCTTGGGGGATGTCGGACTACCAGTTTCGGCGATATCCCCATAGGCCAGGCCGAGGGACCCCACCGGTGCACAAATCCTTGTCATCTAAGCGCCTGTGAGGAAGGAGCAGGATAAGCCCTGGTGAGGAAATAGTCCAAGGTAAGCTGGAATGGAGTCTTGGAGAAAGGATGTGAGGATAATGTTAGACAAGTGCCAACGGGTGGACAGTCATCCTTCACAGAGAGCAGTAAATCAAAACGATGCCTGGGAACACAGTTCAGTGTGAGAGATGGACCAGGAGATCACAACAGAGGCTGGGGAGAAATAACAGAGTGGCAAACAAACCAAAGGTGAGCGCAGCAGAGATTGGGGAAGGACATGTAATGAGAACAGAGCCACAGTTGTCTAATGACTATGCACCTTACTAACCACAGATAACAAGTTTTCTTACAGACCCTGGGAAACTGGAGGATGAAACAAGGCTGTAAAAGGATAAGATGCATCCTAACTGGTTTGGATAGAGTGTCGGCCTGCGGACTGAAAGGTCCCAGGTTCAATTCCGGTCAAGGGCATGTCCTTGGTTGCGGGCACATTCCCAGTAGGGCGGGTGCAAGAGGCAGCTGATAGATGATTCTCTCTCATCGATGTTTCTAACTCTCTATCCCTCTCTCTGCCTCTCTGTAAAAAATCAATAAAATATATTTTAAATAAATAAATAAATAAATAAAAATAACCTGATTTTTAAAAATTTTATACTGACATATACATAAGAGAAGTGTGCTTAGCATCAGGTCAATGAATGTTCAAGGACTGAACACGCTCATGTACTCGGCACCTACATCAAGACATTGAGCATGATCAGCACCCACTTCATACTCCTGCCTGCCATTCCTGCCCCAGGGGCAACCACTTTCCAACTTCAAACACCATTGATGAGTTTTTCCTGTTTTAGAATTTTATGTAAGTGGGATCATAAAGTATACTCTTTTGAATCATACTTCTTGTGTGTAACCTTATGTAAGTCATCTTATCAATGTCAACATTTGACCCCCAGGACTGAATCCTAAACATGCTGCAAGAGGAAAAACATAAACGCATCCCCAGAGTAAAATTAACTCCCTTGGCTGAAATCATTTTTATTTTGTTCATTGAGCACTGAGCTCATAATGAATTCTCTTAGACTTTCTTAGTTAATTTGAAATTTACATCTGAGATACTCTTAACATCAAGACACAGGCAGATGAGTTCAAGTCACAGCCCTTTCCCACCGCCGAAGGAACGAAGCCAGGCTGTTCTCTCGCTCCCTTTGTATTTCTATGATCACAAGTCACTAAGCTTGAAGATGCACCAAGAACAGCTGCCAGCAACCGATCCTCCGGGACACGCAGCCAACTCAGCCAGCCAGTCCATTGTTGGCATTTGTTCACAGGTTGCAAACATCAGAAGTGCGTGTGATCATTATCGAGGCAATGCTAAGCCTTGCAAACACATACCCACAAAGGCTTCGGCTACTGTGCTCTCTAATTCTCCGGCGGGTACTTTGTCCACCCTGCCAGCTTGTCTCTCCTAAGTAGCGTGCCCACATCAGACACCTGGGAATAGTGGTGTTAGACCAAGAAGCTCCCGGTTCTCAGTGGACTGCAAACATTCTCACTGGACTGCAAACGATCTCCCATTTTTGCTGGGACGGCAGTAAAATGTAAAACGGGAGTAGAAATTGGCATCAGTCTGACTTTAGGCGTCATGCCAGGTCTGGCAGGAAGAGATCGTGGACAGCCTATGAAAATTTCTG
The DNA here is from genome assembly GCA_963924515.1 of Vespertilio murinus. NCBI lineage: Eukaryota > Metazoa > Chordata > Mammalia > Chiroptera > Vespertilionidae > Vespertilio > Vespertilio murinus. The sequence continues at coordinate 23,944,159 of OZ004704.1, read as the reverse complement.
TCCACTCGGGATCTTTAAAACTGAAGAGTTCAACTTTAACGGGTTTGGCTCAGTGGATGGAGCATCGGCCCATGGACTGAAAGGTCCCAGGTTTGATCCCGGTCAAGGGCATGTACCTCAATTTTGGGCACATCCCCCGTAGGAGGTGTACAGGAAGCAGCTGATCAATGTTTCTCTCTCATTGATGTTTCTAACTCTCTATACCTCTCCCTTCCTCTCTGTAAAAAAAAAAAAAAAAAAATTCAATAAAATATATTTAAAACTAAATAAAACCAAAGAGTTCAAACAGGAAACATTTTCAGGGTTACATGATGCTTCTGGTTCCCTACCAGGACCTATAAAATCCTCAGGTTTTCTAAATTGGTGGGAGAAAGAAACGTTTCCATTGAAAGAGGCTTAGTGCCTGTTGCCCACAATGAAAGGCAGTGTGGGCAGGGTAGGCCAGGGTCCTTTAAGAACTTTGCAGGTCGTATGCCTCTTCCTTTTCCCAAGCAAAGTGCTTTTTAGTGTACTTTTTATCATGTTCTTATTGTCCACGTTTGTTTTTCTTCTTAACATTGATCATTTAAGTCTGAAGGAAAGTACTTGAAAATTGAGGATCTGTACTTTTAGGACTCTTTGGGAAGTCTTACCTTTAGGACCCTTTGGGAAGTCTTACCTCCTAGAGTATATTTGGAAAATCATTTAATTAGAGGAGAATTGGCCATTCTTAATAAACCAGTATTTTATTCTTGGATTTTTAAAAATTAGGCGGAGGCAAGAAATAATGCCAATCAGAAAAGGCAGCTCATGTCCACTATCTGTTCTGGTCATTTAAACACATTTAATGTTTTTTGAAGGGGGGAGAGGAATGTGCTTACTGATACCATTCTCACCCTTGTCCCGGAGAAAAGAAATGTTAACAGCCAGCTGTACATGTCTAATCTCTTTTTATGTATATAAAACACAGATACAAGCATTGGACCACACGTCTCATATACTTTTGCAGTTTGCTTTAATTACATTATGGACATCCCAGTCTAAGCCAACAAATAGAGCTAGAATTTATTCTTTTAAAAGACTGCATAGAAGTCCAGTGTATAGATCTACTCATTCAATAGTTCTGTGGATGGAAAATGAGGTTGTTTTCTTGTTCATTTGCCAATACGAGCAATGCTGCGATAAATATTAGTATACAAGCCCTTTCAGACAGTGCTTCACTTCTATTGGCCAAAATCTCACTTGCACTGCAAGGTCAGAGCTTAAGTACATTATTCATTTTAATGGATATTGACATATTGCTTTCTTTAACCCATCTGGATTTTATTTTTTGTATGACAAGGTAGGGATTATAAAGTTGGGGGGTTTTTCACTCGTGTAGCCAATTTTGCAACAACATTTACTAAATAACCCCCACCCCCCACTCCCCACCCCCCTACCCCCGTTAGTAGGTTGCAATGTCACCTTTTGATATATGGTAAGATCTCAAAACATCTGGGTCTTTTTTTCTGAAGTTTCTGCTCTGTCTCACTGATCTATTGACCTGATTTGATGCTAATGCCTAACAAATTTGATTACAGTAGCCCTAAAGTTCATTTTAATATCTAGTAAGGTATGTCTTGTTATTCTTGTGCATAGTTTTCTTGACTTTTTAAGAATACTATTCTTCCATCTGAACTCTAAATTGTTTTAGTAAAAAAAAAATACCATTACAATTATTGATTTTGAAAGAATAAAAATGTTGTAGTTTTAAGAGTTCCATATAGATGATCTATCTATTTACTCAATAAGATGTGTGAGGTGTTTATTTTAGAGGATGTATAAATCTTGTAAAATTATTCTCATGTTTCTCATTTTTTGTTGTTATTATAAATGAGATGTTTCCTCAAATTCTACTCCTAGCCACTGTAGCCAAAGTTACAGGTTTTGTGTATTTATTAAATATATAAACCTTATCAAAAGCCCTTATCAACTCTAATATTTTCTTTAATCTAATGGGTTTGCTGATTTTTCTCCTCTGTTAGCTTGCTGATTTGAAGAACTATGAAGTAGATTTTCTGATATTAAGACACCTTTACCTTACAGAAATAAACTCTACTTAGTCATGGTGTGTGTTATTCATTTTACACAGGGCTAGATTCAATAAACTAATGTTTTAGCCAGACGTTTTGCATCCATATTTATACGTGAAATCAATATATAATTATCAGATTACATTCACTTTGTAAAATGAACTAAGGAACTGTCCATTTTTTTTCCCTGTGGCCTACAATTATTTAAATAACAGACGTTTCCATTTTACTTTATAATATTCGGCCTAGAAAGATCTTATTAGATATTAACAGAGAGGGCATCGTTGTTATACAACTTTTAAACATGACAAGGAATAGATGTTCAGAAAAGTATGCAGGTTGACTCAAGTCAAGCCACCAATAAGGGGCAAAGCCACCAATAAGGGGAACGGAGCACCAGGCTTCTGATTCCAGGCCTGAATCTAGGTCTACCATGGACCATCTCATCTCTCCAGCATGAGCCTGAAATCCAGAACTAGACAAATATGAGCAAAAATCCCACAGTAGGACCAAATAAAAGAAAGCCACTCTGAAAAAAAATCAATAGAGCAGTCACAGGCCTTGCGAAGAAGAGCTGTGAGCTGCTGAAAGCCACAACCACAAGATGATCTTGGTATTTGGTCATTTAACATAGGATTGCCCAAATGGAGCAAATGGACCACTGACAGTGTTTCAAGATGGATGACAGATTCATGAGGGGTAATGTGCAGAGTTCCACATAACTGTATAAAGTAATGATCATTCACACGCTCATATTCCTTCGCAGTTTATGAAGGGTAAGTTGAGATTAAATTGTTGGTCAAGGACTATATCGTAAAGGTGATGAACCACCCCATAACTCCTTAAATTATGCCCCGTGTATGCTTCTTTCTTGACATTTGTCACCCTTATTGCAATTATTTTATTTATTTGTGCTACTTGTTCTTTGCATATCCACTCCCCTCTACTACTACAATAGAGGAGACATAAGAACAGAAGCCATATTGTTTTATTGTTTACTCATAGGTCGGAACATTGTGAAAAGACATTCAAAACGTATTTGTTACATGATTAAAAAATAAATACCATCCACTATACATATATTTATATCTAAAGTGATCCCTTCTTGAATCCTCTCCACAAAAAGACAGTTTTCTGTCCAGATATGGTGGTCTCACCACACACAAGAGTGTTAGCAATTACACTCTTTGTTGCTGCCACTCTAAATATAAAATGTGCTATACATCCAAGTCGAAGCTCTCCAAATCAATTGAATGCAATCATTTTATTTGACAGTGAAATTCTTTTTAAAGGCAAATCGGAGTGAACCCTCAGTATCCCAAATTATATCAAGCACACAAGTTCAAATGAGCTGGCCGTTACGTAGTCACCACCACTGGTCTACGTTTTTGAAACCACCGGATCTCATTTTTCACTGGGCTGATCCTGAAAGGAACCATTTGTCAGGAGACCCCCTTGCACTCTTGTCTTTTTCCTCCACTTTTTCACTGAGTTCACCAAGGCAATATTAAACAAGTGGCTAAATACAGGTATTAGCTCATTTGTAACTAATTGTTATAGGTAAATGGTGCAGTAAGTGCAGCACCCTACACCCTCCCCTGGCCTTTCAGTGTGTGTGTGTGTGTGTGTGTGTGTGTGTGTGTGTGTGTGAAGTTTTTGTGATGTTCTCCAGGTAAACCCCATGCATAATGTAAGAGTGGCAATGTTGTTTGCATAATAAGCTATTTTCTACCACAGAAGCAGAAACATTTTATCGCTATAGAGAAAGCTCAAATTATGAATACATTTTCATATAAGTTGATTTATGTGAAAATTACAAATAAATGCAGAGCCGAGCTGCAAGTGAATTGTTTGTTCCAGGCTCAAGGAGTGGTGTTATTTGAAATTAAAAAAGGAAACAACCCCAACACATCCTGCAAAAAGAAATATTTTTGATGTTATTCAGACTGAAGTATATGCCATATGATCCAAGGAGCAAAGCATGACCTGGTCTGTCAGTAAGGCCTGAGGTTGCAAAAGCTAAGATAAATTTGTGCACTGATTTCTGAAGCCATCTTATCATCAGTAATAGATATATTACATATTACATATGTTATCCATGATACATGTATTTGTACTTGCACTTGGACTACAAGGATTATCAGCAAACTCTGTAACTACTTTCAACAGTCAGAGACACTGGAAACAATACATGGAGGCCCATGATCACCTCTACACACAAAAAAGCTAAGTGTGTGATGAAGACATAAAAGCGATTTTGTGTAAGACCAAAGCTTTTCAGGGTGCCTGTAGGGCTCTCTAAGTGGGGTGTCCATTTCTCATTTCAGGCAGAATCATCAGTAAACAACTGACAAAACAGGGACATCGTCCTGCGGTTTTCTCTCCATCACCTGCCCACATCCAGCAGGTCACTGCTGATCTGCCGCCTGTATGTCTTTCAATTCCCCTCTCGTCTCCTGCCCTTAGTTTCCAAATTCGGTAAGATAATGCTTGCAAAGTGTTGGCTCCAGGCCTGGCAACATGGTGGCTGATCCTAGGAGGAGGAGTTGCTTCAAACTCCTGTTACCATTCACCTGGACTGTTGCGATTGTCTCTTGTTCTCCTTTATCCAGTCTTGTCCCCCGTTGAATGCCTCCCTTAAAATTCTTTCAACCCATTATTAATCTTTCCTTCGTTGTCTTATCACCTCACTCCCCTGCTCAGAAACACTTTAGTGGCTTCCTATTGTCCGCGGGATTAGTCTCTAAACTCACCGCACAAGGTCCTCCAGGGTCTGGCTCCCGGCTAAGATAGAATCTACCCTTGGCTGCCTTCCCATTGAGCCCATGTTCCAGCCAGAGCGAATGCCTACAGTTCCCTGAACACACCACACAGTTCCATGCGTCTACAGCTTTGTACACCTTCCTCCCCGTGTACAACATGGGTTTTGATCTCCTTGCCCTGCAACCACAGCTCATTTTTCGAGACGCACCAAGTGATTTCTCCAGGTTCGTTGACTATCCCCTCATTTGCACTACTGTAACCTTCGCATTATCCCAGGCAATTCAGATCTGCAATCAGTAAAACAGAAACTGCTGACGGCATTTTAGATGGACACGTTTCCAGCATTGAATGTTAAATAAAACTGTAAGGTCCAACCTTCACCTGAAACCTTGTCACAGTAGTGTCTTCCCAGATTGCTTTGAAATTATTATTTTTTGAAGTGTGCCTTCTGACTTGGGTGGAACTCTTGGGTGAGAGTTTTCTTTGCCTTTGTAGTGTCCGGCCTGGTGCCTGACAGCAAATATTTATTGAGCGCCATCTGGGCGCCATGAACTTCTCTAGGGGCTGTGAGAATCACAAGAGACAAAATCCCTGCCCTCCCCATTGGACACCTGTGCACTGCCCATCATCTTCCAGCCTCCTTCCTCCACAGGGGCTGGTGTTACTCGCTGAATTTGCTGTGATTAGCACTGGAAAGGCATGGGGGGCGAGGGGAGGGGGAGTCATTCGGAGAGAAAATATGAACTGTCAGATGAGAATGAAATTATAAGTGGTAAGAGGGGAATTAAATTAAGAGCAGTAAGCATCGTGGATTTATAAAAACAAGTCATGTCAGACAAACTTAATTGCTTTTCCTGATAGAATTACCAAATTAGGGGATGGCGGTGCACAATATCCTGAGAGCGGTTTCCTTCAACGACCAGGTAATGAATATTATTTTTGAAGTTAGCAGAGCCCTTTGAAGTGGTATCTGTTGCAATTGTACAAAAATGAATTCAAATTGACTTTGATGTGAATCTGGTTCGCTGACTTGACAGCAGATTAAAGAGGAGAGAAGCTCAGGCAACTACAAACAATACTGCGCTGAGCTCAAAGGCGTCGCCTGGAAGGATCTTGGGGGCCTTTGTTCTGATGTTTATCGCGATCATTATCAGGGTCAAGGTATGATTTTGTGGCATTTAAAAGACATTGAGAGGAAATCATAGTACTTGGGGGGAAATCACGGCATACAGCCCAGAAATAAGGTAGTTCTATATTCTCGTTATAATGGGATGGCCCTTGGAGTGGTAATACCTGATATTTTGCATAGTGCATTAAGCCCTTGCTCCTCAAAGTATGGTCTGCATTTTAACAAAATCTCCAGGTGAATCTGCATGTTCACAAAAAAATCTCCAAGTGATGCGTCTACGCGAGGAAGTTTGAGAAGCACTGCCAGGTTTGTTTCATACTGTCCCATCCGCCTGAAGTTTAGACCCTTCTCAGAGTCTGCAAGACACCCTGTTGATCTAATCAACCCGGCTTTAGTAATTCCACTATCTATCCCTTTTACTTTCCTTAAAAACAAGCCTATGCAGCTGATGAAGTTGCATCCTTGGGGAAGGTAATTCTCCTCTGTGGGCCTTGCTGCCTTCCTTTGTAAAGAGGAACTTACCACCTTGTGCTCCTCACACTGGTTTTATGTGCCACACATGTACACTATCTACTTGCATCCTTTTTTAATTTTAATTTGATTTTTCACAGAAAGGAAGAAAGAAGGATAGAGAGTTAGAAACATCGATGGAGAGAATCACCGACCAGCTGCCTCCTGCATACCCCCTACTGGGGATGTGCCCGCAACCAAGGTACATGTCCTTGACTGGAATTGAACCCGGGACCTTTCAGTCCACAGGCTGACGCTCTATCTACTGAGCCAAACCGGTTTGGGCTACTTGCTTCCTTTAACATCACTGAGGAATAGGTTATCATTCCCATTTCACATGTGAACACTAATGTCTGAAGTTTTAAGGTAATTGGCCTAAAGTCATATTGTTAGTAAATGGCAGAGCCAGTATTTAAACCTAGGTCTCTATATGTGACAGGGGCTGGTACATGTGACAGGGACTTCAGAAAGTAGGACCAAGAGAGATATTCTGCTAAGAAATATTTATTGAGCACCTATTATGTTGTATTCACTAGGGAATAAACAGACCTGGGCCCTACCCTTGTGAAGTCTGTAATCTAATGGAGATGGGAAATGTGTGTGTGTGTGTGTGTGTGTGTGTGTGTGTGTGTGTTTTAAAGTGGGGAGTGTGCAGATATACTGCTTCCAAACTTGTGCCATTTGTTGGGGGTAATGCAGATATAAAAGTTGTTGGAGAATTGCTTTTAAGTCTAAGGTCATGTGGATGACTGGTAGACATCAGTATGAAAACACAGACTAAAATATGTAACATACCACTGAGCTATTAATGACAAACTTTAGCCAACCATTTCGCCTTTTTAGAATTTCTTGCAACTTTATAAAGAACCTTATTGTGCCCTGTGTTTGTATACTCATGTGCATAGCAGCATTATTCACAACCAAAAGGGTGAAAGCAGTTAATTGATAGATAAATGAATAAAGAAACCGTAGTAGATGCATACAATGGAATACTATTCTGCCTCAAAAGGGAAGAAAATTCTGACACAGCTACAACATGGATGAATCTTGAAAACATTATGGCAAGTGAAATAAGCCAATCACAAAAGGATGAACAAATATCGTATGATTCCGCTTATATAAAGCTCTTATTCATAGGAGCAGAAAGTAGAATGGCAGTTGCCAGGGGCCAGGGGCATGGGGAAACAGGAAGTTTTAGTCTAATGGGTACAGAATTTCCGTTTGGGAAAATGAAAAGGTTCTGGAGATGGATGGTGGTGATGATTGTACAACCAAATGATTTTATTTCATGTAACAATTTTACAGTTAAAATTGTTAAGATAGATTTTATGTTATGGGAGAAAAAGAGGTCTGTTTTCTTTTAATATTGTCCTCCAGGGAAAAAAAAGTTCTGATTGTAAAGGGCTGAGATGAACAGTTGTTTTTTTAAAAGGAATATCCTAGAAAAAGAAGACCTTACCACAGTTAAGAATACTAATACTAATACCAGTACTACTACTACCATGTATTGAGTGTTTGTTATTGAGGAAAGAATTCAAGCAGAGATTGCACCGTGTGCAAAGCACTGTGCTGGCCTGAAACTAAGAAGATGAGGATTCCAACTAGACTCGACTTGAGGAGACCCCAACCAGTCAAAGATGGACATGAACCAATAACCAAGATACAATATGCTATGGAGTATGGAAGTGCTGTGCTTAAATCATCACAGAGACAGAAGTCTAGAAATAATAAAGTTCCTGGGCCTCTACTTCCTTTAAAATATCTCATTACCTTAAAGTCTCAGACTAGGAAGGCACCTCCAATGCCACCAAATGAGTCCAACCTTTACTTTATGGAAGCCCCTGGGCTGGCCCTTAAGAAACTGCCTCACCACTCAGAACCAGATCTGAGCCTTTTGTTTTCTTCTCTGGAACGGATCTGGATGTTGCATCTGAAATTAATAAGAAGGAAAGCACCTTGAAAAACAGAAGATCGGAGTTATTATTTCACAGCGGGCATCTTCAGGATAGAATATCTGGAAAGAATACCTCTGCCATTGGTTTGAGGAAGAATGTCAACCACGTGCCTCCGTGCCCAGGGTGAAGAAAGTCCAGGCTCTCCTCCAGGGCAGATCAGTTCCAAGGGGCAACAAAGCATGATAATCCCTTAAAGTCATAAACACGGACCACTGGTATGTACACAAATGCTCTTCGCGGCATTATTCATGAGAGCCAGACCCTGGAAGCAACCCAAACAGCCATAAAGCAACAGAATGACAAATGAAATGTGTATATGCAGACAATGAAATACTACAGAGTACTGAAAAGCAACAAACTATGGTTACACTCAATAATACAGATGATCCTTGCAAACATAATGTTGAACAACAGAAGCCAGACACACATACATACATACACCGTGTGTGTGTGTGTGTGTGTGTGTGTGTGTGTGTGTGTGTGTAGTATGAATCAATTTACAAAATCCAAAATAGGCAAAGCTAATCTATGTATTAGAAGTTAAAAAGTAGACTCTGAACAAAGAGGAAGGGGAAGTGGTTGGGAAGGGAAAGGAAGAAATCTAGTCTCCTGGTATTTCTTGACTTGTGCGTTCATTTTGTAATAATCCAGGAAGATACACATTTATGATTGATGCTTTCCTTTATGCATATCTTAATATAAACTATTTATTTAAAAAGAGGAAGAGATATTGTAAAAAAACAAACAAAAACAGTCGCAAAGCAAAATGAAAGTGCGCCATTAGAGTGGGCTGCTTGCCTTCTCAAACGCTTACAGCGGCTCCCGACGCCTCGAGGGAAAGGTTCACACTCCTTGGCATGGAGTACGAAGCGGTTAAGTTCACACAGAGCAATGCGCCTTGTCTGCATGTAACTCGCGTTTGTACTCACCCTCCCTCTCCAAGGCAAGGAGACAGGTGCCACTACCCGTGTGGCAGCGTTTGTGTCGCCTCAGAGGCAGCTGGTCTCCCTGTTTTCAACCAAGGTTTTGACTCACACAAAGCCAATGGCCCAATCCTTTGTGATAATGGCAACAGGCTGTTGTTTTTTTCTGGCAAGTTTAGCCATTCAAAGGCTAAGATATTCAAGTTTAGTACGAGTCAGCAGCATGATGTTGACACCAGAAATGTTGTCTTAGAAGCCCAGTGTCTATGTGTAGATAGCTGAAGGGTCCTGGGGTTCTCCTTTGCTGATGAGATTGCCCTTGGGGGTTCAGGTCTGGACATCACACAGTGAAAGGGTGGAAATCAGTCATATGTGATCACTAGAGAGAGACCACAATGACGAAAGAACTTGAATCCACATCGTGGAAGCGGGAACCAAAAGCAGATCTTTCCTATCCGTGTGCCATGGCAGCCTGGCATGCTCCGAATAGCTCGGAGCTGTGCCTGGAGCTGCGTCCCTCAGCCCTTGAGCAGGAGCTGGCACAACTGAAGACCCCAGGCAGCCCTGGTAGGACCTCTGCAAAGCCCTGTCCAAGCACGGTGGGCTCTGAGGATGCCCATGGTCCCCCGCGGGGAAAGCAAGAAAGGGGACACTTCCCTGGATACTGAGCACAGACAAGAAGATGCTCTACCGCCTCCACATATACCTTGGCATCCAGAGGCAGAGCACACTGATGCTGTCCTGGAAATGGCACTGAGTTGCTGCTGCTGAAGTCGCTCATTTCCAGGTGCCCAGAGAATGCAGTGTGTTCCCCTAGGCGCTGGTTGGCAGTGGGGAGTGTGGGAAGGAGCCTGGCGGTGCTCCCGTGGGTGTGGTTCTTTCTTCACATCAACAAGGACCTCCCGTGCCCCAGGGGGCCATGTGCCCCAGGGGGCCATGTGCCCCAGGTGAGCCGTGTGCCCAAGGGGGCTGTGTGCCCCAGGTGAGCCGTGTGTCCCAGAGGGCCGTGTGCCCTGGGAGAGCCATGTGCCCCAGGGGGCTGTGTGCCCCTGGAGAGCCGTGTGCTCCGGGGGAGACGTGTGCCCCAGGGAAGTGGTGGGATCTGGGGGGGGGGGGGGGTGAACCAGAGGAGGAGCGGATTCTATTCACGTGGTCCTGAGATAGTCACCATAAAACAAGCAGATTGTCAAATGACAGCAGGGAGGGGAAGGAGACCTGGGGGAGATAAGAGATCAACCGAAGGACTGGTATGCATGCATAGAAGTACAACCAACAAACACAGAACTCTGGGGAGGGAGGGCATGTATTGGAGGTGGGGGGGGGGGCAATGGTAAGCTATGTACACATATAATACCTTAATAAATTTTTAAAAAAAAAAACCAAGGACCTCCCTTTGCGTGTGGCTGAGGTACCCTCCCAGGATGCATCAGGACTGCTGGGTGCTGCTCTAACCATGCACGTGCGTTTCTGCATAGTTTGAAATATTTAATATGAAGAAGTTCCATTGGAATTAAAGTCCTTTCCCACTAATACTGGAAATTTCAAATTTACATTAGTCAATAAGAGCAAAGAAATAGCTATTAGAGTCTTTAACTATAATTTCAGCTACCACGCATTTTTGAAAGGTTGTAAAAAAAATGGTATTACGTTTTTAATCACAGCTTCTTGTCCACTGTGACTCTCAGGAATTCTAGGAACTCGTCATCAACTGGTCTTGATCAGGAATTACATTGCAGCCGCTTCAGACATTGAGCCTGAGAGTAAAGCTTGTGGAATCAAGCCAAGCTTCACCTTTAAACCTTGGAAAAGATTTTACTTGGAGGCTTCATACAAATTTAATAGCTTCCCTACCATTTTGTATTTTATTTTCTCATTATAATTATACACTATAAAGGAAAACATGTAAGGGAGTTTTCACCAATCCCCAGACAGACTTCCTTGTTTTCCTCAGCTTCACCTCCTGGTGCCTGCAAGTGTCATTTTCAATACCTGTCTTGGAGTTCCAAAGGCTGGGAAACACTGGTAGAGAAAACCGTTGATGTAGGAGAGAAACACCATGGAAAAGCGAATGGAAGAACTACCATGGGGGCCAGAAGTTCAGTTATCCTGAGTGGCCCCAAAGGGGTGTACTTGGACTTCAAGTGAAGGATCCAGGCGGATGGATTTCAGTCACATCCTCAGCATAGGCCAGCCGTGGGCAAACTACGGCCCTCGGGCCGGATCCGGCCCATTCGGCTGTTCTATCCGGCCCGCGGAGCGGAAAGAGCGGAGGGTTCTCTTGCTCTCCCCTCCGCTCCTTCACCAGCAGCCCAAGAAGAGAGTGCCAGCATGGTCAGGTTGCTTTTGTTCCGGCCCTCCGGTCCAGTTTAAGAACTCATTGTGGCCCTCGAGTCAAAAAGTTTGCCCGCCCCTGGCACAGGCTCTGGCCAGAGAGAGAGGCCATGAATGAACTGACAGTCTGGATGTCCACTTGTCAGATGGTGGAGACGGAGAACAGACTGCGGAGAGTGACTGGTGCAGGGAACCCGTACAACCACCTCTGACCTTCATCCAGACCCCATGATGCTGCACCAGCCAGTCCAGGACGCCTTCCAGCCTCTCCCTTCCAGGCATTGCTTACACTCTCAGAAGGGGAAGCCAGGAGTCATCTGGAAATGGAAATGAAACGTGATGGGCGTGCCAGCCCTGACCGAAAGTCGCTGAAATGAGATCCATCTGATGCACACAGGAGCCTCTCTCTCTGTCTGTCTACTGTCTTTGCCCTTGAGAAAGGTTGGTGGAGAGACATACATTGACCCTGGCTTAGAATTCCGGTCTTTACTAAACCACCCACTAACTACTACGTACCGGGAACGTCATTTACCTTCTGATTTAATGTTCTTGCCCGTAAAGGCGATGGCGATGAGGTGGGGAGGCTTAGGTGATTTCTAAGGGTCTTCTCGTGTATAAACTTCTACCTAAGATTGCAGATATGACTTCTGCTGGTTTAATGGTTCCTCGTTGACACAATGAACATGCTAGGCCTTTCAAGCAGGGTACTTCCGTTCCCTTTACTCAATAAACAGATGCTGTATGTCAGGCTCTGCGCTGGACACAAATATCAAACTTTAATAGAAAGGACCGACTACAAAAAGGCAGGCTAGAAGCCAATCTACCCAAAGAGGTACCCAAAAGACTTAGAGGCACTTAAATAACCCTCAGGTTTATGGAAAATGAGGATGCGGAAGAACAAAACCAAGCTGGTGACCAGCAGGGAAATGACATAAATTCTCCCACCCAATCCTATCCCCCATAGCAACACAGCAGCCACTGTGTGTGCGTGTGTGCTGTGAACAAAAAGCAGGAGGGGCAGGCAGAAGCTACTGCATGGCCCCAGGCCTTCCCTAGGGGGACAGGAAATAAAAAGACTGGAGATTGAGCAACAAATCAGCCCGAGTGCCATCAACCACCTGAGAGAAACAAAGAATTCCTGAAAACTCAACTGACGGGAGTTCCAGGAAACCAGGAGGCTCGATAAAGATGTACACGCGCTCCCCTTCTTAACCTACTCGGGCGAGAGACCGAAGGGACAGCGGCTGTGGGCGAGTCTTGCAGACTGAGGTCAGCCGAGAATTCTGTGCGCAAATGTGACCCGCCCGTGTAAATGTCACAGGGTGCCTTTGGTTCATTTATCAAGGTAATGTCACGATAGCATATAATTTTGCCGTAACGGCATTTGTTCTGGATGCCAGGTGCCCTCAGAAAGTCTGGGGGAGGGAGCTTTTCCCCACCTGGCAGTGTCCTTTGAAACCAATTATTTAGGAGAATCCGTGAACCATTAAACGGGAAGGTAGATAAATAAAATAAATAAGACCCAATTCTTGCAGCCATGGACTCCAGAAGCTCCCTGGGTGCACAGACATGTATTCGACTGCCAGTGTGCAGATACTGTGAGGACTGAAAGAGATAACACACGTCAAGGGCGTTATAAACCACACAGTGCACACCTGACATCACACAGAAGAGCATTTTCCAGAGCAGTTCCTGATTTGGACTAACAGCCCTTCCATGAAAGGGCATACTCTTTCCCTCTGATCGTTGGAGGCGCAGCATCTGAACGCTGTCTGTCTCTAAAACTCATTATTCCAGACGAGGCTGTGTGTGTCACTCAGCCGTGCCCGTGTCGTTTTAGCCAAGCATCCTAACACATCCGTCCGTTGCACACGCCCCCCGCCCCTCCCCATTTCGACGGTCTCTTTGTTCTCCATTGCTCTGGTCTCGCCCAGAACTTGTCTGGAAGGTCGGGGTGCTCTCCATCGGGCCTCATCGGAGATGGCGGCCATCGGGCCTCTCTGCATTTTACAGCTTCCATCTCATTAGTGCCAGCACTAATTTGTGGCCCAATCCAATACCACCCCCATAAGATCTGCATGAATACACACCGGATTTCAATCTGCCACTCAACAAGCATGAAGCCCTTTATGTTCATTATTAGCCAATCAAACAGCCCCAGGTTCTGTGCTCTGCATTTTTTTTTTTCTCCCATAGTGAAATCACTCTGCGATTCTCCCAAAGCAGTGGCTTGGTAGGAAATATTAGAAAGAAAAAAAAACAATGACAACCATAACAGCCCTTCCTCCTCTTCCTTTTCTCCAGCAAAGGCAACTGTTTCAACTGGAAATTCCGGTTCCAACCGAACCATCAATGTGTCTGTTAAAATCCTGCTCCCCTCAAATAGCTCTCACCTTGCGGTGTATTATAAAATGAGACATTTATTTTACCCTCAAAGAAAGAGGCAGAAGGATTGTTGAAGTGAAAACGAATTCATGCTCTGGCAGAGAATTCAAGCGGGCAGAGGGGTCCAAGGTCACCAGTGTGAGGGTCCAAGGTCACCAGTGCGAGGGTGACCTCATTCCAACACCCACCGATCTCCTTTCCCGGAGGCCGGAGGCCAGGGCCGTCACCACAGAATTCTCCTTTGTTCGTTTACATGGTTAACTGGCTTCCTGAACAGCCGGGACCGGCGCACATGTGCCAGGGCCCCAGCGGACACCTCTAGGTGTGCTCCTTCCCTGCTGGGGGAGGGGAGGGCCCATCCCCCGACAACCCTATCCCCTATCCCTAACCCAACCAATCAGGGGTCCATATCCCCTATTCCCTATCCCTAACCCAACTAATCAGGGTCCATATCCCTTATCCCCTATCCCTAACCCAACCAATCAGGGTCATATGCCCCCTGGTATAAAACCCATGGAAATGGGACTTTCGCTCTCTTTCCCGCCTCGCTGTTGCAGGCGTAGGTGGGACTGAGCTCGGACTGGTCCGAAATAAATCCAGGCTTCCTGCAACTACATCGGATGAGGCTCCCTGATGGTCTTTGGGGTTCAGGTATGGGGGCACAACATCCCTTTGCCATCACTGGGCCCCAGGCAGCATTACCAGACGCCCTCCACTCTGCAGTCACGTTCCAGCCAATGCCTTGTCCTTCCGGTTCCTCGTGTAATTTTCTGTTCTGCAAACACATTTCAGTTGCAGAACGGGCTCCGGTGGTAGGCCTGGCTTCTCCTCTGGTGAGGGAACTGAAAATCAGGGCGAGAGTGAGTAAATAAAAGGAAACCACAGACGGCTGAGTGTCTAGTTCAGCGAAAAAAAAAAGACGGAGCGAATTTCAGAAGGGATCTTTTTCTTTTCCCCTCTTTCCTTTGAGATGATCAAAGACAGAAAATTTCAGGAGTGAGTGTTTTCTCACACAATGAGGACCCGAGAACTAGTTTTTCTCCGCCTCCCACTGAGACGTGGTTTTGAAGGTTGTGCTCCCCTGGAAGCAGACTCAGAGGTGATGGGTTGGGTGCTGAGGGGAATTGGGGGGGGGGGTGCGAGGAGCCCTTGGCTGGATCCCTGTGGAAGGAAGGGAAGGAAGTGGGGTCAGGCAGAGGGAGAAGCTGGGCTGTGGTGCAGGCACAAGGTCGCAGCCTCCCCCACAAGGAAGCTGGAACAAGAACGGCCTTGAGCCTGGGCTCCCTCAGGAGAAGGGGTGGAGCTTGTATGTGGTGGCATCTAGGATGCAGGCTGCCCACAAAAGGGTGTGACCTTGAACAAGAGGCTCTCACTGCAGTGGATGGCCATTCCCAGGAGCTAAGGGACCCTGAAGGGGGGACCCCAGTGATGCCGTGCATCCCCCAGAGCACAGGTGCCCCTCGTCGTGGGGACACCTGGCCATCGCCTCGGGAGAAATGAAGCAGGTTCCCGGAGACGTTCTGCCAAACCTGTTCAAATCCGACTTTGACGACTGGCACCAACCACTGCTCAGCAGTTTCATTTCCATGGGCTCAGATATGTATACGCGCACCATTTTCATGAACCTCTACTACTGGTGGCCTCGGGTCAGCTGCCACTGGGCCTTAAAGTGACCCCGGGGCTTTCTAAGGCCTGGCTTCTTCGCTGTGAAGCAAGGATGACACTTCCTACATCTTCCTCATAGGGCTGCTCGAAGGGGCAATGCCTGGGAAAGCCCCTGGTGAACGAAATGCCATGCAGACAGAGCTTCTCGGACCCAGTGCAGAGTTGGTGCTCCATCCAACCCACGTTGGATGGAGAAAGGAATGTGGTCCTAATCCCTCCCTCCTCCCTCCACAGAGCCCTCGGCCCCTGGCTTCCTCCCGGCCACGGCCAGCCGGGGTCCCTCCACCGAGCGGCTGGTTTGAGGAGCCAGTACGGCCTGGTGTGGAGCGGAGCCACAGCCTCCGTGGCAAGAAGGAGGCAGCAATGCGCTCTACCCTGTGGCCGTGGCTTCAGTCTGATGATCCAGGAGACATCTCCAGAAGCAACCGACACCACTGCCTCAACAAAAGTTATCTGTAGCCAAAACCGGTTTGGCTCAGTGGCAGAGCGTCGGTCTGCAGACTGAAAGGTCCTGGGTTCGATTCCGGTGAAGGGCATGTACATTGGTTGCGGGCACATCCCCAGTGGGGGGTGTGCAAGAGGCAGCTGATCGATGTTTCTCTCCATTGACGTTTCTAGCTCTCTATCTCTCTCCCTTCCTCTCTGTAAAATATTTTTTTTAAAAAAAAAGTTATCTGTAGGCTAGACATGCTCTGATGTCCCAGTGGAAAAGATTAAGCAAGCTCCCCCTCAAGCCAGCTTGCTTTCTGGTGTTTTGGAAACATTACCATACGAGGAAGGTCTGCCTGCGATCCCTTATCCGCAACTCCAAAATCCAAACAGCTCTGGAAACCAATTTTTCCCCCCTAACCCATCTGGTGACAAAACCAGCATGAGGTTGTTTCTGATCATTATTTACTCCCCTTGGTGCCTTTCACGGCAGAAGTACGACTGATGGCTTTTGACTACCAGTAGCAATCGGTATCAGCTCTGCAGGCTTCAGACACAGGAGAGCAGCGGGCCTGTCACAACTGCCCAAGCGTATAAGGAGTGCCTGTGTATCAGAAACTATTCTAAGTGCTTTGCATTTATGGCCTCAGTTGAACCTCATATAACCTTACGAGGTACATCCAAATACCTGCCTCGTTTTATAAAGAAGGAAATGGAGGCACAGGGAGAGTATGTAAATTGCCCAAGTCACACAGCAAGTAGGTGGCGGAGCGGGGGGTTGAAACCCAGCAGCCTGACCCAAGTCTACCTCCTCCCTGTACAGCAAGCTCTCCGTGGTGAATGCCGCCGAAGTCAGCAACAAGCGGGCCGAAACTCCATATGACCAGGGTGTGCTCAGTAATTTCTACTTGCTTTTGCCGGGGTTTTCCAGAGAAACAGAACTGCTAGGGTGTGTGTGTGTGTGTGTGTGTGTGTGTGTGTGTGTGTGAGAGAGAGAGAGAGAGAGAGAGAGACTGTCAGGCTGGGACCTAAGGAAGAGATGTTGCGGCATGGTCTGAAGACAGTGTGGAGTCAGAATTCCCTCTTCCTAAGGAGCCACAGTCTTTCTATTAAAGCCTTCAACTGATCCGGTGAGGCCCACCCACATTGAGGAGGGTCACCTGTGTTACTCAGTCTACAGATTTAATGTTAATCACATCTCAAAAATACCTTCCCAGTGACTCCTAGACCAGGTTTAACCAAATATTTGGGTACCATGGCCTCGCTAAGTTGACCCATAAAATTAACCATCATATGACTTAAATATTTCAGTATAAACTGGGTCTGTTTGTGCTTAACATTATCCTATGTAAAAAAAAAAAAAAAAAAGGGTAATGTGCAAATCTACCAAAAACAGAACGACCTGATGCTATGACGCGCACTGACCACTAGGGGGCAGACACTCAATGCAGGAGCTACTCCCTGTGGTCAGTGTGCTCCCACAGAGGGAGCGCCACTCAGCCTGAAGCCAGGCTGACTGCTGGCGAGCACAGCGGTGGTGGCGGGAGCTCCTCCCTTCTCCACTGCAGCACTAAGGATGTCGGACTGATGGGAAGGGGGGCTAAGCCATCAGGTGGATATCCTCCGGGGGCTCCCGAACTGTGAGAGGGTGCAGGCCAGGCTGAGCTCCCCCCCACACACCCACCAACTCCTGAGTGCATTTATCTCATGCACCAGGCCTCTAGACGTTTTATAAGATTGCAAAATGGGCATTTAAGCAGATGACTCAACGTTGCCCCTGGAGAAAAAGATTCTCCAGGTCATAGGCCCCCTATGCCCCTCCCTTGTGCAGAAACAGTAAGAGAATTAATAAGATACAAGTCAGGACCCTCGTTTGCACCAGAGAAAGCTGTCTGATGCATTGCATTTGTTAGTACTATCTGACTCACAAGCGACAGATATCACACCTGAACCAGATTAAGCAAATAGGGGATTTATTATCAGGATCCTGGGACCAATGAAAATAGAGACTCTCCCTGTTCAATGTTTAAAGACAAGAACTTTCACCAATATCAAGCAAACGAGCAGAGGGTCAGCTAAGGAATGAGGTTTCTAGCCTAGCCCTGCTCCTGAATATAACCTATGGCTCCCATTCCCTCTAGACATACACCACCTCCCACCCCTGGCTTACCATACACTATAACAGGGAGGAAAAAAACAAAAAACAAACAGAAGAGCAGTCCAGAGAGGGAAGATGCTGAGGATGCCTTGCCATACCAGCAGACAGCAGCAGTGTGTCGCTGAAGGTTACCCAGGACCAAACCAGAGAGGGTTGGACCTGCATTACCACCATTTGCCCACCACCCAGAACTGGAATATCATTGCTGATATGTACACATAAGGAACTGTTTGACATTGAAATTGGGTCTCAAAAGAACTGTTGGCCTAGAAAGAAGCTCACTACAGACTGATTCATATGCCTTTCAGCATAACTATTATTGCTTGTCTCATTTTTTATTCTTATAAGTATATTTCCAGTAGGACATGATCTCACTCATCTAGGGGAGATGGTGAACAACACAGACTGATGAACAAGAACAGACCCAGAGACAAGGGGCCATGGGTCAGACTGTTGGATCTCAAAGGGAGGGTGGGGATAAAAGGGAGAGATCAACCAAAGGACTTATGTGCACACATATGAGCCTAACCAGTGGTCAAGGACAATAGGAGGGTGGGGGCATGAGTGGGGAGGGGTGGGGGATTGGAATAGGGGTTTGGTTGAGGACAAATATGTGATACCTTAAGCGATAAAGAAATTTTTTTTTAAACTAAACTGTAACCACTTTATTCCAAATCAGGAGAAAGTGAATTGGGGGCCTGCCTTTGCATTTTCTGTCTTTTGATTGGGAGAGAATGGAAATGGCTCCTCGGAGGCATGGATGAAATAGGAGACACCCATGGCCCTTTTTCTCTGCCAGAAACGAAGGCTTCGGGGCCCTCCAGCGAATCGGGGCCTTTGGGGGGGGTGGAGGCAGTACAATCAGGGGCCTCAGCACATGTGACCACGACCCACCCCCCAACTAGCCGGGGTTAATTCTCACACAGGACATGTGACAAAATAGAATACAGAGCAGAGCATGGAGGGACCTCTGGTGAAGACTCTGCACATTTTCCCCTGTCCCAAGCGCAAAGAAAAGCAAAAGGAAAACAAGCTATCCACCTCTCAAACAGCTCAGCGTAGGAAATGACGAGGTTTCAGATACAGTGGGAGGGTGAAGGGGACTCACCCACACTCCGTGAAAACAGAGGAACAGCTTGGAAAAGTTCTCACAGTGAGTATAAGCAGCATGAAATGAGATAACACAGAATCATACGAAGTCCTACAGCAAAGAAGGAAGAGATGCAAGGGAAGACAGGAGCAAAGGAGGAAGGAGGAGAGAGAGAAAGAAGGAGAGGAGGGAGGGAGTGGGGAAGGGAGGGAGGGCAGGTTCAGTGGGAGGTAGAGGGGTTCTGGGGTGTGTCCTCATCAGAAGGTTCAGTGGGAGGACCCCAGCGAAGGGTTCCCATTGTCCTGTCTCCCTTGGTTCCTGCCCAATTTCTGAGCAGGAAGTCCCACCTCTGAGTCACCCGACCTCCCTCCCATCACTTCCTTTCCTGCTTAGACAAAGTCGATTTCTGTTGTTTGAAACCAAGAACCTAAATTGATTCATATAATGAGCAATTGATTCCTTTAAATAGAAAACCAAGATTAAGTAATTGGGGAAATTAGAGATACACGCCAGGTGTAAACGTTATAAGCCGGGCCAATAGATAATAAAATGATATATATCAGGCAACGCCAGGAGGCGGGGGAGGAAAGTGGGAGGAAGGGGGAGTGCTAATTTCCTCACCGTTCCCAGCCGGGAACTAATAGATACTAACTAAAGTGGAAACGCCAGTTCTAAAAATACAACGGCCCAGCGTGTTCCTCGTGATCGCTTCATAAACGTTAGAATGATACTTCAGGTAATGCAGGTGAGGACGCTTATGCGTAAAGGTGATAACTGGTTTAACCGAAACCTAAGAGCTGGCTCAGTCCACGGAAAACTCTCTGGGAGGACACAGAGGGAAGGCGGCCACCTGCAAGCCCAGGAGAGCGGGCTCAGGCGAAACCAGCCCTGCCAACCCCCTCCAGGCTGCAGAACTGTGAGAAACGCACGCCTGCTGTTTAAGCCACCGTGTATGGCATTTTGTTACGTCGCCTCTAACAACCTATTATAAGCAGTAAAGTGTGTGTTTTTTTTGTTCCGATTTTCAGTATATTGGGACATTTTTCTAATAGATAGAAGTAAGATTGCTTGCAGAAGTTGATTTTTTTTTGGGGGGGAGGGGGGAGGAGGAGAATTCACATGAAGATGCCCTGTAGGCCAGCAGTGATGCTGATAATTGCAATGCCAGATGCTTTCTCTTATGGTATCTCATTAGTCATATACAACATTATAAAATAAAAGTTTTTATATTTAAAAAAAAATGAAGCTCGAAGAAGTTCAGTGACTTTATCAGAGTCAACCACACAATGGTAAGATGTTGAATCAGAAATTTGTATCCAGAGCAGCCTCCTCAAAACTCAGGTTTCCACTCTTCCATTCCACATCCCAGTACAAATCCTGGTGTCAAAGAGATGCCGTTAATATCAATTGTGCTTTTACTCTGCCTCAGACACTCTGCCTCAGACACTCTGCTACCCGTGGATACTTTTATGTAAAACTAGTGGCCCAGTGCACGACATTCATGCACTGGGGGGAAAGGGAGGGTTCCTCAGCCCAGCTAGCAACCCTCTCGCAGTCTGGGACCCCTTAGGGGGTGTCCACCTGCCAGCCCTACAGGCTTAGGCCGCTCCCTGTAGACCTGAGGACAACCCACAAGGAGTCCTTAGTGCTACCATAGAGGAGGGAGAGGCTCCACCACCACCACTGTCCTCCCCAGCCATGAGCCCAGCTTGTGGCTGCACGATGCTCCCACAGGGGAGTTCACTGACCACCAGAGGGCAGCTTCTGCATTGAGCGTCTGCCCCCTGGTGGTCAGTGCACATCATAGCACCTGTTAGTTCTGCCATTTGGTCAATTTGCATATTAGCCTTTTATTATATAGGATAGCAAGTAGGTCTTCTTAACTCCGGTTAGAGGGGACAAAACTGAGTCCCAGAGAGGTTACGTGATTTACCCAAGTTCACACAGCTCAGCAAGTTGTAACCTGTTTACTACCCCTTTCTCCCCAATACCCCACCATTGAACTTGCCCTCTTCTCACACGCAGCTGTTCCTAGGCAATTCATAGACACAAAATAATCTTTCTTCTGCTTCACTTATGATTTACATCCTTTTAGAATAATCAATATTACCGAGTCATTTACAAAGTAAATAAGGTAGCAATTGTCTGATAACGCAAACTCTTCCAAAAAGTAAATAAATGAAGATCAAGTTAGAGTTAAGCAACAGTTACATTTCATTGAATAAATTTCTAGTTCTTCTTGATGCACATAGTTTTCATTTGTTTGACTTATGAATCTCACTCTGAAGATTAATTTGGCCCTCCATAAAGAGCATAAGAATTAATATTCAGCCAAGATAGGAATCTTTTCATTTTCACGTTAGTGGGTATCAATTTGTTAAAATATTGTTACGTGCCATTTGTTACTTATTCGCTCCCACTTTTCCTCTCTGGTTGAGGCATTTGAAAATACCTATATGAACACTTTCTGTCAATACTACCAAGATTTATATTGCCAAGTTACTGTAACCGTTATCTCTGAGAACACTGTGAAATATGCTAGGTGATGTTAGATTTTATTGAACTTATGTAATAGAGAAGTGATCAATTAAAAGAAGTTGCAGTTAATTTTTGTCTGCGGCAGGCAGTATGTAGACATGACTTCTAGACTGAAGAGAAAAAGCCAAAGCATAGGGTGAACCCTCTTCGCGTTACCTCGTCTGGTGTGGAGGCATGTCCCTGGGTTCCTGAACACGTTTCCTGTGATGGTCACTCAGAGGAATGTCACACTGATATTAACAATTAGCCAAGTGTGTTCTCTCTCTCTCTCTCTCTCTCTCTCTCTCTCTCTCTCTCCCTCTCCCTCTCCCTCTCCCTCTCCCTCTCCTTCTCTCTCTCCCTCTCTCCCTTTCTCTCCTTCCCCCAAACTCCTCATCCTCTACCAAAGTACAGTGCCACAGACAGAGTAGCCTATAGACCAGAAACGTATGAGCTCGCAGTTCCAAGGCTAACAGTGAGTTGAGTTATCACCAGGACCACGCCTCCTTGGAGTGCTAGGGAAGAATGCCCCTGCCTCTCTCCCAGCTTCTGGTGGTTTTCTGGGACCTTCGACAACCCTGGGCTTGAAGGCATTGCCCGGAACTCTGCCTTGTGTCCATTTAGCGTTCTCCCTGTCTGCATATCTGTGCCCACATTTTCTTTTTTTCGAAAGGACACCAGTCATATTGGGTTAGTGTGACCTCATCTTAACTAATTACACCTGCAAAGACAGTATTTCCGAATGAGGTCACGTCCTGAGGTCCTACAAATTAGGACCTCAACATATGAATGTTGGAGGACACAATTCAACCCATAACCCTCTCAACAATACTCACTCAACATATAAACATGCTCTACTATCTCCCTTCTTTTTTTAAAAAATATATATTTTTGTTGATCTCAGAGAGGAAGAGAAAGGGAAAGGGAGAGAGAGATATATAGAAAGATCAATGATGAGAGAGAATCATTTATCGGCTGCCTCCTGCACGTCCCCTACTGGGGATTGAGCCTGCAACCTGGGCATACCCTTCAGTCCACAGGCCAACACTCTATCCACTGAGCTACACCAGCCAGGGCTCCCTTCTTGTAAATAAAACTAAAATATAATAAGAACTTCTATTATGAGCTTAATTTTCTCTATTCTTTCCACTGACAGCTTCGCAAAAAGAGTAATGTCTTTACTTCTTCCTCCATGTATTCCTATATCCACTTTAATATGGCCTGGCACCAGATGTCCTCAGCACTGTCACCAGCAAGCATCTGACTCTTAAATCATCTTACTTTTCCCTGGCCAGTCTGACTCAGTGTTTGAGCATCTACCTATAAACCAGGAGGTGACGGTTCGATTCCCAGTCAGGGCACATGCCTGTGTTGCAGGCTCAGTCCCCAGTATGGGGCGTACAGAAGGCAGCTCATCAATGTTTCTCTCTCATCGTTGATGTTTCTATCTCTCTCTCCCTATCCCTTCCTCTTTGAACTCAATAAAAAATATAACTTTTTTAAAAATTTATTAAGGTATTACATGTGTACATAGCTTACCATTGCCCCCCCCTCCCATTTATGCCCTCCCTCCCCAGAGTTCTGTGTTCGTTAGTTGTACCTATATTCATGCATACCAGTCCTTCGGTTGTTCTCTTATCTCCCCCCAGGTCTCCTTCCCCTCCCCGCTGTCATTTGACAATCTGCTTGTTTTATGGTGACTATCTCAGGATCACATGAATAGAGTCTGCACCTCCTCTGGTTCACACCGCCCCTCCCCCCGGGTCCCACCACTTCCCCGGGATACTCGACCCCCTTGGGGCACACGGCTCACCCGGGGCACACGGCCCCCTGGGAAACATGGCAAAAAATATATCTTAAAATCATCTTACTTTTTAATCCTGATCCTGCAGAACCTCTCTCTGGCTTGTGGAACTTGGAATCACGTCTTCCTTCGGGAACTGTATCCTTCCTCTGTACCAACATTCCTGTCTTGAGATTCCCTCTTCCCTGCTCCCAGGTGCCCATCCTCCGCTGTGCCCTCGGGAAGCTCCGCAGGCATTCTGTCCTCAGCCACCTGTCTCGCCACCACCCTCCAGGTCTCTCATCCTTGTGTGCAGCGCCATCCACGTCCTGCCTGTCAATGGGTGTCTAAAACCCGCCAATCCAGCACATCTCCCAAGTCACCTAACGTTCAACACATCTGAATAGGAATCTTCCTCATCCTCTGAGCTCTGTGTTGAAGAATGTCACTGCCGCTGAGCCAGGAGTCCTGGTCAGAAACCTGGGAGTCACCTGCCTCTCGGGAACCACTCTTACCCCCAAGCAGAATTCACACGGACCCTAACATGCATTCCATAAAAGGCTGGGGACGTGAAATGCACAATTCAGAACAGGGCTGAGAGAGGACTCCCAGAGCCTGAAATTGACATTCTCACAGGGCAAACAAGAAATGTGAGCCCCTCAGTGGAGCAGAGGGGATGGATGGTTCCATCTTGCCTTTTGGAATCCTGCTCCTCCATGTGACACCCCCACCCACCCCAACCCCAGCTCCTGAGCCCCTGAGCCTCCCACCGGGGCCCAGGGGTCACTCCGCCATTGGCACAGTTAGCATAGTGTCTGGAACCATGATCCTTGCAGGATCCTACATAATATTTTAATCTCATTTCTTTTAAAATTAGAAAACAAACATGAATGCAATCCACCCTGAGTTATACTCATGTATATACTAACACGATGATAAAGTATTTTTTTTTATTTTTTATTTTTTTTAAGGAAGAAGGGGCCCACAAAAGCAAAAGTGCTTCTGGCATAAAACAGCCTGCGTTGGCCTGCCCTCCTTCTCCGATTACCTTGCCAAGGGCCCTTCTCTTCGCTACAAAGGAAAAGATACATAAATTAATTCACACTGCAGCAGCAGAGACTCATCATTTAACGGAGTAGCCATCCAAAGAAGATTGCTTCAAATGTGTCTGAAGGCAAAGAAAAGGAACTTTAAAAAGTATACCTTTAGCCCTAGCCAGTGCCGCTCAATGGTAGAGCTTCAGCCTGCTCACCAAAGAGTCTCAGGTTCAATTCCCAGTCCAAGACACATAACTGGGGTGCAGGTTTGATCCCTGGCCCCAGTCAGAAACATGTGGGAGACAAACAATTGATGTGTCTTTCTCACATCCACACTTCTCTCCCTTCCTCTCTTCTCCTCCCTCTCCCTTCCACACTCTCTAAAAATAACCAATGGAAAAAATATCTTTTGGTGAGAACGACAACAGAAGTGTGTGCGTTCCTGCATGTGTGTGTGTGTTTGTACACACACACACATGTATATCCTATATAATAAAAGCCTAATATGCTAAGTGTCTGGTTGTCTGATCATCCATTCAACCTATTATAGCATAATATGCTAATGATGTGCTAAGGCCACCCAACCACTCACTATGACATGCACTGACCACCAGGGGGCAGTCGCTCCGACCCATAGCTTGCTGCTGGGGTCTGGCCAATTGGGTCTGAGCAAGACGGGCTAGACACACCCTGGAGCCCTCCTGTGGTCCCTACCTGGCTGGCCAACCTCCTGCATCCCTCCCCAGTCCTGATCGCACACCAATGACATCCCTCAGCCTGGCCTGCACCCTCTCACAATCCGAGACACCTTGGGGGATGTCAGAGAGTCAGTTTTGACCCAACAGAAGAACGACTGGTTGCTTGAAAATCCCTTTACCATCCTAAGATATTTCTTTTTTTCTAATATTTTATGACAAGCACTGACCACCAGGAGGCACCGCTCAATGCAGGAGCTGCCCCCTGGTGGTCAGTGGGCTCCCGCAGGGGGAGCGCCACTCAGCCAGAAGTCGGCTCGTGGCTGGCGAGAGCAGTGGCAGAGGCAGGAGCCTCTCCTACCTTCACAGCAGTCAGGTATCCCCCGAGGGTTCCTGAACTGCGAGAGGGCGTAGGCTGGGCTGAGGGACCCCTCCTTACGCGCACAAATTTTGTGCACTGGGCCTCTAGTGGAGAGGAAACACATGAGCATCGTTGAAATCTCTGAGAACTCACAAGATATATATAAAAGTCACCTATAATGCCAGAAAGGTTACTGCGAATAATCTGATGTCTTTTTTCCCCCAGTAACTGTGTGTGTATGTTTGTTTTTAACAAAAAATAAGGTATTCTGTTTTTTTTTAACTTATAGCTTTGCCGTGAGAAATTTCCTATAGCATTAAATATTTGTGTTTTTTTAATGACATAAATATTTTTGCAAAAAAATTTTTATCCACATTTCTAATTATTTCCTTAGGGTGAATATGTTAAGTGGCAGTACTGAATCAAAAGCTATAAATGTTTTCAAAGTTTCTGATGCACACTGCCCAATATTTTGCCACAAATATCGTATGGTGCCAATTTCCTTGTACCCCAGGCAGGACTAGGTATAGCTTTGTAGTCTCGGAGAGCCTGATATGCAGAAACTGGAATTTTTTTGTTTCAGTGTGCAAACATTTGATTACTTGTGACATTAAAGGTATTTTTGTTGTTGTTAATCCTCACCTGAGGATATTTTTCCATTGATTTTTTTAGAGAAAGTGGAAGGGAGGCGAGAGACACAGAAATATCAATATGAGAAGGACACATGGGCAATCCAGGTGGGAGGCTGGGTTAGAGGATGCAACCTGCAACTGAGGTAACTGCCCTTGACTGGAATCGAACCCAGGACCCTTCAGTTCGCAGGCGGATGTTCTATCCACTGGGACAAACCAGCTAGTGATGAAGGTATTCTTTAAACACTGACTGAACAGTTAGTTGTACCTTCAGTGAAATTTCTGTTCATGAACTTAAATTAAGATATTGTTGGTTGATGTTTCTCTCTCATCAACGTTTCTAGCTCTCTATCTCTCTCCCTTCCTCTCTGTAAAATATCAATAAAATATATTTTTTTAAAAATTAAATTAAGATACTGGGGTGAAAAAAAAAGATATTGGGGTGATGATCTTTTCTACTTTAAGGACTCTCAGTATGATAAAGATATTAACTTTTATATGACTGCACATTTTGGTACTAGTTTATATGCTCATCAATTGGTGCTTGGTTAAAATTTAACAAAATCAATCATCTGTTCTTGTTTCTGCTTTAGAGTTATGCTTGACAAGCCCTTTACCATCCTAAGATATTTCTTTTCTATGTAATGTTTTATGGAGGTTTGTTTTTACATTAAAATCTCCTCCAAATGGAACTTCTTCTGATGTAAGCAGTGAGAAAATACTTCGCCACACTCTTTCCTAAGCCATTAGAAAATCACAAAAATTATGTTTTGAATAATCCATCCAGTCGCTTCCTCATTGATTCTGTTTCCCTCTACTAACCTGGAAGTGAGTCTGTTTCTTGACCTTCTCCGATCCATCATCTGCTGCTTGATTCCTGGCCAAGCACTGTTTCAATATTTGTACACTTACAATCTGTCTTTAAATCTGCTGGGCTAGACTCCCATGCTTTATCCCACTCTTCTGAAATGTTGTTGGTTAGCCTAGTACGTTTTTCTTTCAGATGAAGGGAGGGCAACAGAGACAGAGAAGGAGAAGGAAAAAGAAGACGCTGAAGATGAGGTGATTCTGGGGCTACTTTAGTCCCGCCTCCGTCAGATTTTCTCCCGCAGAAGAAATTCAGATTCCATCGGCCTCTAATGAACGCATCATGGCCTAAGCATAAGTCATATAAATTACGTCAGTTCCTTCCCCCTTCGTGTCAATATCTAACTTGTAATCAATTTCGTTTTCTTTCTTTTTTTTATGTTGTAAAGCTCAAATAATACAGAGAAAGCTTTCATGGTTTCATGACCATGGAATACGTGTATTAGAGTGGTGAATATCCTAAGGACCGATATTCCTAGATGTCTCAATTTTTTGAGGTTTAACCAACATATCTCAGTATGAGGGACTGACATCCAGGGACACAGCTTGCTGACAAGAACCGTTAATATTATTTTATGGAGCCCTGGCCAGTTTGGCTCAGTGGATAGAGCATCGGCCTGCGGATCGAAGGGTTCGATTCTGGTCAAGGGCATGTACCTCGGTGCGGTCTCCTCCCTGACCCAGGATCCTGATCAGGGCATGTGCAGGAAGCAACGAATGTGTTTCTCTCACATTGATGTTTTTCTCTGCCTTTCCCTCTCCCACTCTCCTGAAATCAATGAAAAAATATCCTCAGGTAAGGATTAAGATATATATATATATATATATATATATATATATATATATATATATTAGTGGCCCAGTGCATGAAATTCATGCACAGGGAGGGGGGTGTCCCTCAGCCTGGCCTGCACCCTCTCCAATATGGGGCCCCTCGGGGGATGTTCCACTGCCAGTTTAGGTCCAATTCAGACCTAAACCGGCAGTTGGACATTCCTCTCGCAATCCAGAACCGCTGGCTCCAAACCGCTCACCTGCCTGCCTGCCTGATCGCCCCTAACCACTCTGCTTGCCAGCCTGCTTGCCCCCAACTTCCCCTCCCGCCAGCCTAATCACCCCCAACTGCCCTCCCCTCCTGGTCTGATTGCCCCTAACCACCTCTGGCTTGGCCCAGCCACCATGACTTTGTCCGGAAGGTCTCCGGTCTAATTAGCATATTACCCTTTTATTAGTATAGATAATTCTATGGAAATCAAAGTTCTGAGATTTTCACTAGGTAATTTTAAAACTCTATTTCAAACCATAAATATCCATTCCCAAGAGAAGACAAAGGGCTGATAAGTTAAAGTCCCATGACTCAGGGCATGTGGAACAGGTTTCTGGGTGTCCTTATTGGATGACGGGCCCCAGGGAAGACAAGTTTCACAGAGGCTGGCAGGATGTGCGTTTCTCTCTCTGCCACCCAGAGCTAGATTCCATCTAGAGCCTTCCAGAAAAACCACCTGTCCCTCCCTGGGCGAGCTCCCCTCCACCACTCCTTCGCTTATGCCGCCGGGCCAATAGCTTTATTTCCTGCGTTTCGGTTTCCTTATCTGTAACATGGATACACTCGTGCCGAGTGGTGAGTGGTTGTAGAGATTTTTATAAAAGAGTTAACGCGTAAAAAATGGTCATTCCACACAGAGCCTCGCAGGAAGCAGGCCTCCTCTAAGGAATGGCATTCCTCGGTGCTGAGCTTTAAAGGGTTTGCCTTTTTAAATCAATCATATTGGAAATGCAGGCCCCAGTGCAATGTCGTCACTCAATAAATGCCAGGCAACAGTTTAATAAGGCAATACCTCTCCAGGGTAATGAACTTAAAAATTCATGAAAATTTCCTACAATATCCATTTTTTAAGATTCAGATTCTCTCCTCCGCCCCCATCCAGTCACAATGGAATACAAGGGAAAAGAAGCAAAACCAACAAGTTTTACTAAAAGTAACGTTAATTTGCAGTGCATGTTCCTAAAGATGGACGTGAACAATCCACCCATTTTGGACAGACTTCTGTGCCCACACAACTAAAAAGTACCCTAAATTCCCCATATAATCCTCGCCTTTAATTTTGCCATTTCCTTCCCAGTAAACACCCAGGAATGATTCCACCGGCTGAAAAGCGAATACCGCCACTTGCCTGCAGGGTGGTTTCCCTCTTTGTCTTAAGGAAGGAACATTTATGAGGTCCTCATTTGCTGTCGCTTTCATTTTGCCATTTGCCACTCATTTTTATAAATATCTAGGCAAGGTAAGACAATAATTTTCAGAAGTTTTTTAAAAATATATTTTATTGATTTTTTTTTTTTTTTTTTTTTTTACAGAGAGGAAGGTAGAGGGGATTGAGAGTTAGAAACATCTATGAGAGAGAGACATCGATCAGCTGCTTCCTGCACACCCCCATACTAGGGATGTGCCTGCAGCCAAGGTACATGCCCCTGACCAGAATCGAACTTGGGACCCTTCAGTCCACAGGCTGAAGCTCTATCCCCTGAGCCAAACCGGTTAGGGCAGACATTTTTAAAACCATAACAACCTTTCTTTTCTTTTCTTTTTTTTCTTACAGAGAGGAAGGGAGAGAGATAGAAAGTTAGAAACATCGATGAGAGAGAAACACCGATCAGTTGCTTCCTGCACACCCCCTACTAGGGATGTGCCCGCAACCAAGGTGCATGCTCTTAACAGGAATCGAACCACCTATCTTTAAAGACACACACAAAGGTCTGCCCAGAAGCCAGATGTGTAAGGCAGATCAAGGCGAGGTCGCCCTGGCTGAAGGGAGGTGGGAGATGAGAGTCCTTCTAGGAACCGCCACTCCAGGCCAGCAACCACGGTCTCTGCCAAACACGAGTCAGATCATGTCATAGGTGACGCTCAAAACCCTCCAATGGCCGCTCCTCGCACAGAGATTAAAACCTTCAGTCCATAGCTTGCCTGACTTGTTCTGGTCTCTGACCATGTCTCAAGTCATTTACGTCCTAAAACATTTTGCTTCCTAACCACCGCTATCCCACTACTACCGCCGCCTCCATGTCCATTTCGCTACCACTACTATCTTTGCTGTTCCTTGAACAAGCCAAGCACACCTGCTCCTCACCTCCTTTGCATTTGCTGTTCCCTCAGTGCAAAATGCTGTTCCCCCACAAAACCATAGGTCTCTGCTAAAAGACATCTCCTCAGAGAGACCTTCTTGGCTGGCTGTACAAAGTGATACTTTCCCACCTGTAGTGCTCTCGGTCCCCTATCATTTTCTTCTTCTTAGCACTTACATTATTGACATATTTCGCTATTGACGTATATACTTATGTATTGACATATTTCTCTATTGATGTATATACTTATGTATTGGCATATTTCTCTATTGATGTATATACTTATGTATTGACATATTTCGCTATTGATGTATATACTTATGTATTGGCATATTTCTCTATTGATGTATATACTTATGTATTGGCATATTTCTCTATTGATGTATATACTTATTTATTGCTTCTGCCTCTCAACTAAATTTGAGCTCATTCAGATGGGCAATTTGGTTTGTTCACCAGCAGTTCATAAAATCACACCTGATATACGGTAGGTGCCCACCAAATGTGCTGGTTGATTAAATGAATGAGATGCCTATGCATGGCTCACAAGGCAGTTTTTTAAACTACTGTGATGTGTAAGTAAATACTATTCTATAGACAGATACTGGAGCTCTGTTTAAAAATGGCATAAAAAAGAAACGCTGAAGGTGTCACAAACATCAACACCCAAACGTACAGGTTGCTTGGACATCCAAATTCTGTTTTTTGTTCTTAGATCCAGGATGGGTTTGTGACTGATGGGAGTGAATCTCGTGAATGCCAATTACTGTTACTCAAAGCTTCATGGAATATCAAACAGGGCATGAGAATGACAGAAACAAAGGCTGTTGTTGGATGTTTATTTCCGGTGTCCACCGGGGTTGCGGTCCATGATGATGAGGCCTGAACAGCCCACCAGAGCCAAAGATCGCCACACAAAGTGGGGCAGGGATCCTTGGCTTCTTGCTTCTCACCCTGCCCCTTCCCAGAAGACTCAAGCCCATTGCCAGAAAACAGTTTATTCCCGTGAACAGGACAGTAACTGTGCTGATCATCAAGCCACAGCAGCCAGGCCTGAGGTCCAAGTTCTCAATACTGAAATTCTTGCTACACCAATGTCTTTTTTTTTCTTCTTTTTCTTCATCTGCACTTCAGTATCCGGGTATTTCCCTAATAGGTATGTACTCTTAGGGGATTTCCATGGGCAGATCCAGCCTACCAAAGCACAAGGCTAAGGACCACTTTTAAAACACACCTATAGCCACAATTGGTTTGGCTCAGTGGATAGAGCGTCGGCCTGCGGACTGGAAGGTCCCAGGTTCGATTCCGGTCAGGGGCATGTACCTGGGTTGCTGGCGCATCTCCAGTGGGAGGTGTGCAGGAGGCAGCTGATCGATGATTCTCTCTCATCGATGTTTCTAACTCTCTATCCCTTCCCTCTCTGTAAAAAATCAATAAAGTTTTTTTTTTTAATAAATAAAGCACACCTACAGAACATGAAGTCCCACAGCTTAAGTAAAGGGTCTGGCTCTGGAAATGACCCTGCACTGCACTGAGAGTTAGGACAGGAAATCTAAATTGATGCTGTCGGGACTTCGTTGGTATCTGTAAGGTGGGTGCCTAGTAACCTTTGGATAATATCATTAGGCATACAGAGAAGGAAAAGAGATGATAGTTCAGAACATTATGAGTATAGAGCGAGGGCATTCTGGCATTTTAAAAAATCCCCTCTTCGGAGAGAGAGAGAGACAGCATCAGAATCACCACTATGGGCTGCAAAGGAGCAAGAGGTGATGAGTTGCCAAAGTAGCAAGTAGCATAGCATGACAATGACGCCTGGAACGTCAAAGGCTTGGAAGTCTTCCTAATCCTCGTTTAATCTCCTGGGAGGTATTTTATCCCCATAGAAATGCATCTGTAATTTTGTAATGGAAATCAAGAGGCAAGCAGGTTTGATTTTATAGCCAACTTACAAAAGGATAGCCATTCCATTAATGAGTGGACATCTGTATTGATAAAAAGGAGGAGTTCTAGAGGATGATCCTCCAGCCTCTGGAGGAAACTGCTTTCAGTTCCTTCATTTGCCAAACGCTTACTGAGCCAGGCACTGTTTTCGATGCCGGGGAGACTGTGGTGAATAAAACTCTCCGCCTCCATGGGGTTCACATCCCAGTGAGGAGAGGCAGACCATCAGCAAAGGAAGGAAGCAGGAAGAGGTGAGTGGCACAGTCTTTGGAGAGAAACCAGGGAGGTGGGTGAGTGTGGGGGCAGCACAGGTCTCGCTGAGAAGGTGAGCTTTTGACATCTCACTCAGGGGTGTGCTAACACACTGGAAATTTGACCCAGTCGCTTCAGGAGGAAGTCATTGTGGACCCAGA
Organism: Vespertilio murinus; assembly: GCA_963924515.1. Lineage (NCBI taxonomy): Eukaryota > Metazoa > Chordata > Mammalia > Chiroptera > Vespertilionidae > Vespertilio > Vespertilio murinus. The sequence goes on along the minus strand of OZ004704.1, from coordinate 23,911,395 downwards.
GGGAATCGCGTTCCAGGTAGAGAGAACAGCAAGCAGAAAGACCCTGGAATGGGGCTGCTCCTCACGTGCCCCCAGGAAAAGCAAGGCTGGTGAGGATGGGGTGGGGAGCCCCGGAGGGGGAGTTCAGAGAGCAGGGATAAGGGGATGTGGATAATGACCTTTGCAGGCCTTGTGCAGGCTTTGGCCTGGGTGACAGGGGAAACCACAGCGTCACTGTGCCGCCAGCAGCACAAGGGCAGGAGATATTTGACCTGAAGCCCCCAAAGAAGATTAAGACTTGAACTCCCAAAGAGCTCCTATCCATCCGCCAGCTTGTCTAGCGATGGAGGGAAACACCCAAGGATCGGTGCTTGCTGCATTTTGCTTTCTGTTTTCCTTTTTCTTTCTTTTTCTTTTATTTATTTATTTATTTATTTATTTATTTATTTATTTATTTTAAATCTATTTTATTGATATTTTACAGAGAGAAAGGAAGAGAGATAGAGAGCTAGAAACGTTGATGAGAGAGAAACATCAACCAGCTGCCCCCTGCACACCCCCTACCGGGGATGTGCCCACAGCCAATGTACATGCCCTTGACCGGAATCGAGCCCGGGACCTTTTAGTCCGCAGACTGACGCTGTACCACTGAGCCAAACCGGTTTCGGCTATTTATTTATTTTTATTGATTATGGTATCACATAATTGTCCTTATCCCCCATTCCCATCCCAAACCCCTCCCTACATATCCCGCCACCCCCCTGTTGTCCATGGCCACTGGCTAGGCCCATGTGCATACACACAAGTCCTTTGGTTGATCTCTTCCCCTTACCCCCACCCTCCCCTACTTTCCCTCTGAGGTTTGAGAGTCTGATCGCTGCTTCTCTTTCTCTGGGTCTGTTTTTGTTCACAAGTCTACGTTGTTCATTATTTCCTCTAGATGTGTGAGATCATGTGATCCAAGAAATACCCTTATAAGAACCTAAACTGCGACAAGCCATAATGGTTATGCTGAGAGGCAAATGAATCAGTCTGTAGTGAGTTCCTTTCTGGGCCAACAGTCCTTTTGAGTCCCAATTTCAATGTCACATAGTTCCTTATGTGTACATGTCAGCCATGATATTTCAGATGTGGTTGGTGGACAAATGGTGGTGATGCAGGTCCGACTGTCTCTGGTTTGGTCCTGGGCATCCTTCAGCGACATGCAGCTGCTGTCTGCTGGTATGGTGAGGCGTCGTCAGCATCTTCCTTTTGTTTTCTAACTGGGAGTTTTTGCTGCATTCATCTTCTTCTGTCTCCATTATTACATGCTGGGTATTTTGGAGATGATTAGTTATAGGTTGCCAGTCTTTAAAGAACCACACTTGAACTTGACCTAGAGGAAACGCATTGCCCAGAAATGCTGCCCTTACTACTACATGTAATAACCGGACGTGACATTCGGTTATTTTGAGGCAAGTTAGTAAGAAACTAGGAAAACTCCCTGGCAGGTGGAAGGAGGAATCAGACAAATGACTAAACAAATGACCAGACCAGCTGAGCAATTAACAGCCAGCTAATAAATCACAAGACCCGATCCTCCCTTGCTGAAGATGCCTAGAGCAGATGGCTTAAATCACCATCGTTGGGAAGGTGGATAACAAACACCAATTAGGTCCAGACTAATCCGAGGGTGAGCTGGAACTAACCAGAGAACAATCCCAAAGCTCATTACACCGTCATTCCGATGAAAACAGGCACCAGGGGTCCATGGGAGGAACAGGGGGACAAACGCCATGACACTTCAGGAACGAACATATTGGGAACAAGACCCACCTCCCAACCAGAAGGCAGAGTCAGAATTTGGCGCCTCGGAGCTTGGGACAACCCTTCCCCTTGGGAACACATAAAATCCCCCCAGGAAACTGACCGTGTGCACAACTCATTCTGGATAGCCCCTGTCCACTCAGATGTGTAGTTTTCACTTCTTTCATAGTAGCGTCCACGCGCTGGCCTCTTCCTTTCTCTCTGAATAAAACCTGCTTTGTTCTCTCTCTCACCTGGACTCAGGTCTTGAGATGTTTCCTGCACGAACCCAGAACCCGGAGGTCACCTGACGTGGGGAAGGTCCGGGGCCAGGCTGTGCCCAGGCGGGGCCAGCACCCAACTCCTTGCCCCCACCTCCTGCGAAAGCCATCTGTGTAGGGAGTTTCTCACAGGGAACATGGGATCGTGTCTTGGCTAACTATGGGGCAGTTATGATAAGTGAATACATTCTTGTGACTGTATGATATGTATATAAGGCAGTCAAGGCATGGACTGATATCATAGAATTCCCTGGCAAGTCCAATTGATACTGTTGTAATTAACCTACTGATTAATAGCAGGAAAGGAGAAAAGGGAGGAGCCAGCCATTCTCGGTATGCCATTTGGACAGTTTCCCCAGGAAGCTACAGCTTTACACTCCCCGGGGGACTGAACAAAAGGAAGACAGAAGAAAAGCCTAGTAAATGTGGGATGATTAGGACAGGTGCTTACTGTCAGTCACATCTGGGGAAAGAGACAGTTGGCCAGAATGGGCGTGACCACAGCAAGTACTGGGAAACTGGGATATTTAATCCCCTCAACAAAGGAAGGAGTTCTCTGGTTGCTCTTGGGACCCTTGGCCTGGGTGACTCTGGTTTGTGGGGCTCCCCTGCACTCCCTTGCACTCGCCCTCGTGGCCCACAGCCGTGTGAACCCCACACAATATGGACTAATGGACTATACAGCCTAAAGCTGTCCTGAACCCAGCTCCAACATGGAAGACCACCGGTTACACAATGAAAACTACCTCATCCCTCTTCTCCTGGGAACACACCCCTGCTTCTGGCCACGGAGGTAAGCATCCCACCCAGATCAACCAATCACAATTGTCCATCCTTTGGCAACAGAGACTGATTGGCCCAAGGGGTGGGCATATGTCTCTAAGTAGAGTCTAGCCTGGGATTTCTATACAAGCGCTGAATGAAAGAAGCTCTCTTTGCGGGGTACTCAGCTGAGATTGAGGGTGGCTGTGTGCTCTGACAGGCAGTCAGAGTGGATCTTCAGTAGGAGAGAATGAGGACAACACAAAGAGAAACTGAGAGAAGCAGGGATAAAGAGTGGGTGGGAAAGAAGAGGTCCTGCCAGCATTGAGAACTTGGTTCCAGTCGCCACAGCTTGACTCCCATAGTTGAAGGAAGTGGTTATCGGGTTAAGCCTGGGACTGACCTGCTGGCAAAGTCGCAAACAAGTCCCAGCATGGAGGGCACAGCCCTATAAGCATAATTAAGCTTGATCCTGTGACTGCTCCCTAGATCTTTCCTGGGTAGCTAATGGGCTATGGGAGGGGCAGCAAGGGCTGCCAAAACAAGTGAAACTTACAACAACATTGTAAATTACCTTGTTTACCCCTGACTATAAGTAAAACATCAGCTTTGCCATCTGGATCTGTTCTGTGGCCTCCACCAGGCACAGGAGATCCTAGACCAGGGGTGGGCAAACTTTTTGACTCGAGGACCACAATGGGTTCTTACACTGAACCGGAGGGCCGGAACAAAAGCAACCTGACCATGCTGGCACTCTCATCTTGGGCTGCTGGTGAAGGAGCCGAGGGGAGGGCAAGAGAACCCTCTGCTCTTTCAGCTCCGCAGGCCGGATAGAGCAGCCGAACGGGTGCCTACGGGCCATAGTTTGCCCACAGCTGTCCTAAACCCAGCTTATTCTCTTTGTCTTTTTCTTAACCCTTCACCAGCCCTCCCTCAGGCTCACGGGACCCTTGGCTGTGCTGGCGTGGCACACACAGTGATTGCTACCCCTGTAACCTTCCCAGGAAGTCAGTCAACACAGCCCTTTGCTCCTTCAGTGGCCTGAGTTGGGTTTATTGATGACACTTGTACCCAAGCATTCAGCTACAATAATTATTACCAAAGAGGCACTGGATCCAAACCGAGGTTTCTTTGTCATAAAAGAAGCCTAATTAGTTTCTTTCATTCACATCCATGTTGATCTTCCAGTTTCCTGCTCTTAATTTACCTTCAATTGGTGTTAAAGGGCCTCGGGATTACAATGACACATCAAATAGAGGATGTAAACATTTTGTCATCAGGCCAACCACTTCAACATCTCTCACAGTAGTAACTGTTGAGGTAGACTCACGTTACCTCTGTGGAATTCCCTGGTAACTGAGAATAAAGAAAGAAATCGGCCGTGGGAAGGGGGCATTGTGGGGCAGCTGGGGAAGGGACGGAGCTCAAAGCTCCTATGAGAACAGTGTTTAATGCGTTACCTCAAATACTCAGGGCCTAACAGGAGTGCAACCTTGACAAATATGCCGAGTGTAGTCTCTCACCAAAGGAATTACTGAAGAAGCTAAAAGCAGAAACATGCGCTGCATAATCTCTCACCTCAGGGGACAAGGAAAACAGAGAATTGCTGTGTCAATCTCATTTCCTTGTTAGCCGCATCATCATAAGTGCGGGCCTTTCTTTCCGAACAGACACACTTCCCTAACATTTACCAGACTCTGCCTTCTGACAGGTTAAATTCCATAGTAATTTTATTTTTTGCTTTTGATCTTTACTGTTTGGCTCATTTATCCATAAACATGAGCTATTGAACTGAGTTTAAATTAAATAGTTAAAGTTAAAACTTGAGGCCACCAGATACCACTAAGCCAGTAGCCCAAAAAAGGAATTCACTATTGAAGTAGGTAATAATAAATTAAAATGTCCTATCTTTGGATACCTCCATGTTAGATTATTTGATGACAATCTATGTCTTGATTTATCTTGATGTTCTGATAAATCAAGAGGAAGGGAAGAGATGTAAATGGCTTAAGGATTTTCCTGTGTATGGATAATAAGAGTTCTCATAATGTGAATTTTATAAATCTCCTCTTTTGTCAAAACGCTCTTATAGGATGGTTCTGCGAAAGGAAAATTGCTAGGACTACTCTGCAAAACAGAACTTCTATCACTTGACAAACTTTAAAAGTAGCTTATCCAACCAGTTCTGGCACCTAAACTATTTTCTAAAATCCAGAATAGCAAAAACTTGAAATCAAGAAAAGTACAAAATGGGAGATTATTAAAAACAAGTTACAATGCATTTTAGGGTGTCTTCCGTCCATTGAAACATTACCCGTGGGGGGTGGGGAAAGAGAGGCTGAAGTGTAACTGAGCTGATGGCGGCTCATGGATGCTGACCTGGGGCAGCTGGTAAACGTGGTCTCTTTGGTCTGCCCACTCAGCAGAGGAGTGAGGTCAGTGTCATTATCTTGGTTTCCCAACGGGACTCAGAATTGTACTGTGTGGATAGCCTTTCTCTGTTGCCAGTGGGAGTGGAGTACTTGGGGTACTACTGGAGTAAGAATTTCATGAGATGATGAGATGTTGTAGAAAGCTTTATTTGCATGGAATTATATCCTTGGGTTTCCAGAGCCCCACTTCCCTTAATCCAGTCCTGGAAGATATGCGGCTAGAGATTCAGTAGAGCTCGAAGCGAAGCCAGTGTCCAACGCTTCCTTTCCATGGTGGAATGGGGTCCAGGTTAGCATTAGGCTAATTGTGGGCCATCAGTCACTGTGTGGCATCCACAAGGCTGTGGGCCATGCATGCGAATGCAGGAGTGTGAGATCCCCTGCATGTCAGGAGTCAAGCATCCTAGAACACAGGAGGCAAAAGAGTGAACTCCTTTGTTGAGGAGCTTAAGTATCTCAAATTTTCCCACCCTCGCAGTGGCCACACCTACTCTGGCCAATGACCTGCTCCCAAGTGTGACTGACAGACAAGTACCTTCCAGGGGAGAGTCATGAAACAGATGCTTCCTCACAGCCCTCAGAAGGAGCCAATCTGGCTGACACACTGATCTCTGACTTCTAGCCACCAGAACCACGAGACAAGAAATTCCTGTGGGCCGAAACCGGTTTGGCTCAGTGGATAGAGCGTCAGCCTGTGGACTGTAAGGTCCCGGGTTCGATTCCGGTCAAGAGCATGTACCTGGGTTGTGGGCACATCCCCAGTAGGGGGTGTGCAAGAGGCCGATGTTTCTCTCTCATCGATGTTTCTAACTCTCTATCCCTCTCTCTTCCTCTCTGTAAAAAATCAATAAAATATTTAAAAAAAAAGAAAGAAAGAAATTCCTGTGGTGTAAGCCACCCAGTTTGCCATACTTTGTTATAATAGCTCTAGGAAATTGATACAGATCGTTACAGAAAAGTCTATGATTCATTAGTCATTTACCTTTGATGCTGTCTGGAGTGTTGGGGAGAAGACCCAAAAGTTTGAATAACCTGAACAAGTTAAAGGGTCACTGCTGATCATCATTCAGCACATGAAGTTTATCACCAGCTGCTTTTTAAATACAGAGAGAGAGAGAGAGAGAGAGAGAGAGAGAGAGAGAGAGAGAGAGAAACAACAAAATTTTCCTCTTCCTAGCCTAGAAAACAAAACCCAAAAAGCCCAGCTGCCTAGACATTACAGCAGTTAGAAATTGTCACAATTTTTGCAGCAAAAACATATGTCTATTGGTTTTCAAAAATGGGTACTCACAGAGGCTTTGTTAGCAAACCATGAAATCCTCCAGGCACCAGACAAATCCAGTTTGCTTTCTTGGTTGGGTACCTATAGGGTGGATTAATTTGTAAAAATTCCAGTAAAGCATATAATATGCGATCTTACAAAATCTCAAGTTGCCAATATTTAAGATTGTGTTTCGCTGGCTCAATTCATAACCTTTTCCGTGGAAGCTGGTCCTCCAATGGTTCTATGGAATAAAATGATGGATTAACCACTAATTAACATTATGGACTGATCATTTCCTATTGCAATATAATACTCATAGAGAAAATAAAATTATTGAGGGCAGAATGGAAATTGATCCTGCTGGTGGAGACTGCATACTCTTCTTTGAAACGGAATCACGCACAGTTTGATTTGTTACTACATTTCCTCAACTTTCTCTGAATGATTTCCCCCCTCCAACTTTATATTCAACTTTATTCTCATAAACATCTAAAGCATATTCTGTCTAGGATGCTTTCAGCTCTCTGGGAGAAATATTAATTTAGAAATTGAAGGAAAGAAAAAAATAAGAAAAGTGAAGAAAAGTAAAAAATAGAGAATAAAATATTAAATTTACTAAGCTTGACAAAGGATATTTCTTGATGTGAGTTCAATTTTCTTTAATTCCCTTTTTTTAAAGTTCTTCTAGGGTTGCCCAGCTGGTGTGGCTCAGTGCTTGAGCATCGACCTATGAACCAGGAAGTCATGGTTCAATTTCCGGTCAGGGCACATATCTGAGTTGCAGACTCAGTCCTCAGTGTGAGGCATGCAGGAGGCAGCCAATGAATGACTCTCATAATTGATGTTTTTCTCTCTCTCTTCCCCTCCCCTCCTCTCTAAAATCAATAAAATGTATTTTTTTAAAGTTCTTTTAGCTTTAAGGGAAATAGTTCCAACATCATAACACTGGAACGGTCAATGAACAAATAAACTAATCCATTATCAAGAGCCAATTAGTCAATGATGGTCAATTCTGGTGCTTTTACTGGAGCTGATAGGAAAGAGGCGCTCCATTTTGGCAGAGGGGTAAACTGCTGGTGGCTAGGTGAGTACCACAAAGGAAGAGCCTGCCAGAGAATGAACGAATACAAAGAAAACTGGTGACAAAAAATGGAGAAAGGCAGATTCCTAATAACACCATGAGCCTCCATAGCTGCTCTACAGCAGATACACTTCCAGTCTTCAGGGTCCTGTGAGCTATAAGCACCTTTATGCTTAATTCATTTGTGTTGTGTTACCGTCACGTGCTATTAAAAGAGTTCTAATGAATATAGAACCCTATTAGTAAGATAAATAGTAATTAATCAAAGATGACTGTCCTTTTCTACTCTTTGAAAGGATGTATCCATTCCAAAAAATATTTTAGAGACCATCACTGGAAAGAAAGAAAAAACTTCCAAAAAGAGGCTGGAGAAGGGGATTAAACTTCTTCTGAATAGCCTCAAGGGTTAAGAGTTGGGAATTAGCCGAAACCGGTTTGGCTCAGTGGTAGAGCGTCGGTCTGGGGACTGAAAGGTCCCGGGTTCGATTCCGGTCAGGGGCATGTACATTGGTTGCGGGCACATCCTCGGTAGGGGGTGTGCAAGAGGCAGCTGGTCAATGTTTCTCTATCATCGATGTTTCTAGCTCTCTATCTCTCTCCCTTCCTCTCTGTAAAATATCAATAAAATATATTTTTTTTTAAAAAAGAGTTGGGAATTAAAGAAGCCAATTTGGGTTTAAGGCAAGGAAAATCTTTCCACTGTTGAGAGCTGTATAAAATGGAATGGACCAAAGGGGAAATGGAATGGACCACTTCTTGAATACATTCTATATATAATGTTTTATTTCTTCCATTGTCACTATTGCTACACTGGTCTAAGCAGACCCAGTTCTACTGTGGTCTACCAGAGCCTCCTAAAATCATTCATGCTTTCAGCAAATGTTTGTTAGCCTTTACTCTTCCCCAGGCACTATTCGAAATGCTGAGGACTCATAGGGTACAGAACAGGCAAAAATCCCTGCCCTCAAGTAATGTACATTCTGCCCTAGCCAGTTTGGCTCAGTGGGTAGAGCAGTCCTGGATTGTGAGAGGGAAGTCCCAGATTGGAAAGGGTGCAGGCTAGGCTGAGGGACACACACCCTGTGCACGAATTTCATGCACTGGGCCTCTAGTCCCATCTAATAAAAGAGCAATATGCAATCTGACCATACATCCACCAAACCCACAAACCACACCCACCATCCAGTCAGGAGCGAGTATGCAAATTAACCCAACCAAGATCACTGTGGCCACAGAGAGAGCAGGAGGCTTGGGTTTCTCTGGCAATGGAGGAAGCCAGGCTTTCCAGACACCCTGGTGGGCCCAGGCCTCTGCTCAAGGCTACAATGTTTCAATTATAGAAGATAAATAAATCCCAGATACCAGGGCCTCTGCTTGGGTCACCAGGGGGTGTGGCCAGCCTGCCAACCACCACAGGCCCCTCGCACAGTCCGTGCCACATCCCAAGGGAACCCCCACCATGATCTGGGACATCTTTCAGGACAAACTAGCTGGTCCCCACCCTGCACCAGGCCTCTATCATATCTAATCCTATCTAATAAAAGTATAATATGCAAATTGACTGTCCCTCCAACACACAAGCTGGCCGACCCCATGTGGTAAAAGATGACTGCCCCCATGTGGACACAAGATGGCCATCACAAGATGGCCAGCAGGGGAGGGCAGTTGGGAAGGACCAGGCCTGCAAGGGAGGGCAGTTAGGGACAGTCTGTCAGGGGAGCAGTTAAGCATCAATCAGGCTGGCAGGGGAGTTGTTAGGGGGTGATCTGGCTGGCAGGCAGAAGTGGTTAGGAGCAATCAGGAAGGCCGGCCGGCGAGCAATGAGGAACCAGCAGTCCTAGATTGGAGAGGATGCAGACTGGGCTGAAGGACACCCCCCCCCCCTCCATTCACAAATGTCATGCACTGGGCCTCTAGTACATAAATATAAAACCCTAATATGCAAATAGACCAAACAGCAGAACAACCAGTCACTGTGACGTGTGCTGACCACCAGGGGGTGTGCACAGAGCATGATGGGGGTCAGCTGCAGCAGGATGGTAGAGCAGGTGAGCAGGTGTCATCAGGGTGAGCCTCTGGTCATTACTGATCGATGTGTCTCTCTCATTGATGTTTCTAACTATCTCTCTCCCTTCCTCTCTGTAAAAAAAATCAATAAAATATATTCTTTTAAAAAGGACTCATTCAGCTTTGTGGACAATGAATGGACTGCAGAGAATCAGACTGTTAGCAGAGACACCATTTATTTTCTAGTAACTGAGTGACCCTTTTAAAATACCATTGTGTCTCTTACGTTCCCACCCCTTGGCTCCCACGGACTCCAGACTCTGGTGCCACTGGCTGTGCCCCCTGCTGTGGGCAGAGACAGGAGGAGCCACTGCCTCTAGGCTTTGGAGGAAGTGAGACCCTCTCCCAGGGACTTCCTTAGAGAGGTTGGGCACAGAGGGACGCTGGGCATGTGGCCCCACTGCCCCCTCCCCCCGGACCCCCATGTCCCCAGCCTCCCCCATCCTGTCCCGTGTGTCTCTAACCTCACCTTGTACATGTGCAACAGTGGGAAGGTTTTTATAATTTTAAATTATTACTGCTTTGACATAAATGGACATACAAAAATAAAATACAATCATGGTCTCTCCATGGTGCTCCATTGTCTCCCCCAGTCCTTAGAGTAAAATCCAGAGTTTACATAGTTGCTTCCTTCACACCCCTCATGATCTCCAACCACCCCTGCCTCTGGGAGCTCATTCCTCCCACCCCCGCCCTCCTCACTCCATCCAGCCTCTCTGGTCTTGAACAGGACCCAAATGTGCTGCCTCAGGATTCTTACTCCCAGTGTCCATTCTGCTTAAAGTGTTCTTTCCCCAGTTGTCTAACTTCCTACTTTATCTCCTTCCATTCTTAGGTGTAGTATCCCTTTCTCAGTGAGGTCTTCACTGGTTACACTACGCACAGTTGCACTCCACCCTCCCATACAGCAAGTCATTCCACCTCGTTCCACCTCTCATTTCATTATAGCCTTGATGAGGGGAAAGGATGAAGGGAGGGGCCGCTGTTGTTGTGTAGAATTCGCATGTTCCCAATCTCTGTGTGGGTTCTCTCGGGGTGCTCCTTGTCTTCCCACATCCTAAAGATGCGCACCTTAGGTTAACTTGAGTGTCTGCATTGTTTCAGTCTGAGTGTGTGAGTATGTGAGTGTGTGTGTGTGTGTGTGTGTGTGTGTGTGTGTAAGAGAGAGAGAGAGAGAGAGAAAGAGAGAGGCCTTGTAATAGAAGGGTGTCCTGTCCAGGGTGGGTGCCAGCCTTGCTCCCTGAGCTGCTGGGGGTGGCTCCAGCCATTTGCAACCCTGAACTGGAATAAGTGGGGTGGAAAATAATGATTTTACTTGTTTCTTATTTATCTTTCTTTTTTTAAAAAAATATTTTTTATTGATTCTCCACAGAGAGGAAGGGAGAGGGATAGAGAGCTAGAAACATCGATGAGAGAGAAACACAGACCAGCTGCCTCCTGCACACTCCCCACCGGGGATTTGCCCGCAACCAAGGTACATGCCCTTGACCAGAATCGAACCTGGGACCTTTCAGTCCGCAGGCCGACGCTCTAGCCATTGAGCCAAACCGGTTTTGGCTTATTTATCTTTCTTAAATATATGTATAGCTTACATTTATTTCAATGTTTAAAATTAGAAGTGTTTTGGTTCTTTATTTAGAAAATTGATGATGCTTTTCTATGGCCAGAAATAGTCTATAGTAGTTCTCATCTATATTAGTCTGTGGTAGAATTGGTTTTCTTGTACATCATTTTGCTTAAAGTCACAGTTTCGAAGGACCTATTCATGTGGTACTCCCTTCTCCTTTCCTATCTGGTACCATCTATCATGCTGTATATTGAACTTGTTTATTGTTTGTTTGACTAGAATTTACATTTCTTTTTGTTTGTTTGTTAATCCTCACCCAAGGATATTTTTCCATTGATTTTTTTTTTTGGGGGGGGAAGAGAGACAGAAAGAGAGAGAAAAACATTGATGTGAGAGATACATCTATTGGTTGTATCCAGCCCGGGGATCATGCCTGCAACCAAGGTGTGTGCCCTTGAGTGAAATTGAACTTGAGACTCTTTAGTCCACAAGCCAATGCTCTATCCACAATCCAGTACTGCTGGCTCCCAACTGCTCACCTACCTGCCATCCTGATCACCCCCTAACCACTCCCCTTTCAGCTTGATCAACCCCAAACTGCTCCCCTGCTGGCCCAATTGCCCCTAACTTCCCTCCCCTGCTGGCCCAGTGACCTCTAACTGCTCTCCCCTGCTGGCCTGATTGCCTCCAACTGCCCTCCCCTGCAAGCCTGGTTGCCCCTAACTGCCCTCCCTGCTGGCCTGGTTGCCTCTAACTACCCTCCCCTTCCCACTTAGTTGCCCCTAACTGCCCTCCCCTGCTGGCCTGGTTGCCCCTAACTACCCTCCCCTTCCCACCTTGTCACCCCTAACTGCCCTCCCCTGCAGACCTGGTCACCCCCAACTGCCCTACCCTGCAGGCCTGGTCATCCCCAACTGCCCTCTCCTTGCAGGCCTGGTCCCTTACAACTGCCCTCCCCTGCTGACCTGATCACCCACAAATGCACTCCCCTGCTGGCCATCTTGTGGTGGCCATCTTGTGTCCACATGGGGGGCAGTCAACTTGTGTGTTGGAGTGATGATCAATTTGCATATTACCTCTTTATTATTTAGGCTAGATAGTTACAAAAAAAATGAATCCAATGGAGAAAATGGATGAAAGATAATAAGAACTCTCTGCACTATGTAATTTCCTGTGAATCTGTAATTATCTACACTAATAAAAGAGAAGAATGCAAATTACCATCACTCTGCTACGCTACCAGCCAATCAGAGGAGTATGCAAATTAACATGAAAACATGGAGGCAACCCCATTTCCCCACCACCACCACTCCGGGCCTGTGGATGTTGGAAAAGTCAGGCCCTAGTTCCTGAAGCTGGCTGCAGCCAGAGAGACAAAGAAGCTGCCTGCCTGTCCCCCCTCCCCACCCTCACACACACACCCGATCCCAGGCTGCCGCCAGCAGCAGAACCATCAAGTCTGCCTGCCCCAAGTCCTGGGGTGATGGAGAAACCAGGTCTCAGCGCCTGAGGCTGGGTACAGCCCGGAAGACAAAGAAACCGCCTGCCCCATGATCCCAGGCTGCAGACAGCTGGAGAAGTCGCCCACATTACATCCCAGGGAAGATGGAGAAGCTGCCTGCATTCAGTCCAGGCACCAGCACCTGCAGCTGGCTATAGCCTGGTAGACAGAGAAGCCACCCACCCATGGTCCGTCCCAGGTGCCAGCACTTGCGGCTGCAGCCCAGGTGAAGCCACCAGCCCACCATCCCCTGTGGCTGCAGCCAGCCAGGGTGCCTATGGCTGCCCAGAGGGAGGGAAGCTCAGGTACCTGTGATCGGCTAAAGGAGAAAATCCTGGGTCCCGGATGCAGGGCCGAGGCAGAGGTGGTTAGGGGCAATCAAGCCAGCAGGGGAGCAGTTAGGGACAATCAGGCTGGCAGGCAGAAGAAGTTAGGGGCAATCAGGCAGGCAGGTGAGCAGTTAGGAGCCAGCAGTTCTGCATTTTGAGAGAGATGTCTCACTGCTGGTTTTCCCATGAGGGGGTCCAGATTGGAGAGGGTACAGGCCGGAATGAGGGACACCATCCCCCCCCCCCCCACACACACACACACACAAGAATTTCATGCACCAGGTCACTAGTTTCTAAATAAAAAGTGTTGTTTAAAGAAAGCACTGTAGAAAATAAATTGTTTCACTGGAATGCACTGTCTACATGCAGCATATGGTGCCCAGTTATCTGATTCTACTCCTTCCTTGTCTCTGAACTATTTTTACAACCTTGTAAGTTTAGATAGGTAACTGATAAACATGCTGACTTTCTGTCTGCTAGAGATTCCCTTCTCCCTTTCATGCACAATCCCCGTGGGGGGAGGGGAGGAACAACCTGTTTACAGCTGGTTTGGCTCAGTGGATACAACGTCGGCTTGCAGACTGAAGGGTCCCAGGTTCGATTCCAGTCAAGGGCATGTACCTTGGTTGCGAGCACATCCCCAGTAGGAGGTGTGCAGGAGGCAGCTGGTCAATGTCTCTCTCCCATCGATGTTTCTAGCTCTTTATCTCTCTCCCTTCCTCTCTGTAAAAAGTCAATAAAAAATATTTTTAAAAAAACAAACAAAACCTGTTTACACATGCAAAAAACATGTATGCATTCAAGTGAACATTCCTTTATTCCAGATCAATTTGTGCCTTTTATGGCTTTCCCTTTGAATAACATGAAGACATGGAACACCTTTAAATAACATTTTCAAAACCTGTTCATTTCTATGTCTGCATGAGAGCCACGATTGTACCTTTTCCAAAAATTGTCTTTTGAGAACATAAATCTGGTCATTTCACTCCCCAGTGCCACAAGCTTCCCGTTGGAGTTAGAGTAGATCCCAAACATTCCCCGGGGTGTACAAGGCCCTGCACGGCCTGGCCCCAGCCGGCCCCTCGGGCCTCAGCTCCTCCACTCTGCCCTGGCCAGGACACACGGACCCTTCACCCTTCTCCCAGCCGGGAGAATGACAAGCTGGTTCCTGCTCGTGGCTCCCGGCACCTGCTCTCTCGCAGCCTGGGCTGCTCATCGCATGGATGGCTTTCCTTAAGAAGCATAAGTAACTCTCAGCTCAACTGTGCCACCTCAGTGAGGTCTTCCCAAACCACTCTTTCAAAAGTAACATCCCCATCCTATCTCTTCATCAGTTATTTCTACCTGGAATAACAGCAGTCCTATGTATTATAGGTCATATCTTACCTAATACTAGACAAACATGTAAACTGACCGTACCCCCAGTACGCCACCAGCCAATCAGGGGTGATATGTAAATTAACCCAACAAAGATGGCGGTTAATTTACATACACGGGCACCCAGTGAAGGGGGCAGGAGTTCTGCCCCACCCCCGGTCTCTCAGGGTCTCTGGGCAGCGTGGGAAGGGGTGGCCAGAGTGGAAAGAGGTGGCTTTGCAGCCTGAGTGGAAAGGGGCTGGGCAGGAGTGGAAAGGAGATTCCAGCAGCCAGGGAAAGGAAAGCCCATTCTAGCACGAATCTTCGTGCATCGGGCTTCTAGCATTATTATATTTATTATGTAAGTATATTGCATCATAGTTATTATAAATTATATGAACATATTTATTATAGATTATATAAATATAAGGTGTCCCAAAAAGGTATATACCTATTTTGGATTATTATAAAGGCAGTGTTTATTTATTTATTTATTTAAAATATATTTTATTGACTTTTTACAGAGAGGAAGAGAGAGAGATAGTTAGAAGCATGATGAGGGAGAATCATCAATCAGCTGCCTCTTGCACACCCCCCACTGGGGATGTGCCCGCAACCAAGGTACATGCCCTTGACGGGAATCAAACCTGGGACCTTTCAGTCTGCAGGCCGACGCTCTATCCACTGAGCCAAACCAATTTTGGCAAGGCAGTGTTTATTAACATACATTTCATTTTCAAAATTGAGCTATCAGCTGTTACAGTGTATATACATATTTTGGGGGACACCTGTATATTAGTAGTGTTCAGTTAGTTACTAGTTTGTTTATTTTCTGCCCACCCCAATTCCATAATAGTAGGACTTGGGAATCTGGTTCCAATTAATACTCCCCAGTGCTTAGGAAGGTCCCTAGCATATGGTAGACGGTGAATAAATATCTGTTGCATAACTCCCTGAGTAAATGATGCTGCTGGAAGTAGCGAGGTCCCCATCACTGGACGTGTCTAAGCATCTGCCAGGGTCATAGAAAAGCTGTAGACATAAGCTCAGTCAGTCACACGAGGAAAAGACTGTTAAGGTTCCTTCTTGTACTATCACCCTATGATTTTTACGGCCACCACCCTTTTCTGCTATGCCCTGGGAAAAATGCAAAGGAGCATTGCCCAGTCACTTTCCACCAAACGACAGTATATGCACCCCCGTTCCTGCTGCAGTATCATCTCAGCATTAAAACGTTGAAGCTAATCAGACATTTAATTTCAAAGTGGAAGGTCATTATCTTGTCACAAAATTTTATTCCAATTACTTTTTCCCTTATTTTATGAAATGAATTAAAAGTAGCACAAAACATTGCGAGATCAAACAGTCAATCAGGAGCTCATTAACTAGCACTGGAATTGGTGCAATAAAAAGCATTTCCCTGGGCTGACATGATTTAAAAGCCATATTCTGGATGGCTCAAGAAACTGACATGCTGCCAATCAAAAAATCACCCTGTCCATAAACAGCCACTTCCCTTTTAAAGGTTTGCTACCTATTATTTTCTGAATTACAGAGTAAATATCTACAAGGATTTAAGGCATGAGTGCAATTACTATCCTACCAACCCGAGACCCTAAAGAGAAGCTATCAGTAAAGTCACCATCTGATCATGTGGCCCAGCGATTTTCAACCCATCTTTTCAAAATATGCAATACCTGTTTAGTCAGGGGTACTGACTTCTTTTCCCTTAGACTGTCCAATTTAAAAAATGATAACAGTTGTCAAACCGGTTTGGCTCAGTGGTAGAGCGTCGGCCTGCGGACTGAAGGGTCCCAGGTTTGATTCCGGTCAAGGTCGTGAACCTTGGTTGTGGGCACGTCCCCGGTAGGGGAGGCAGCTGATGGGTGTTTCTCTCTCATCGATGTTTCTGGCTCTCTGTCCCTCTCCCTTCCTCTCTGTAAAAAAAAAAAAAAAAAATCAGTAAAATCTATATTTTAAAAAAAATTTTTTTTAAATGACAACAGCCAACACAAGAGCTGTCCGGTGTGAATGAATCAAAATTGTGCCTATATATATATATATTTTTTTAGATTGGCAAAAAGTATACTTTTTGGTGTGCTGCAGAATGTTGGTAGATTATGTATGCCATGAAAAAAGGGTTGAAAATCACTGATTTAGACCGCAAGTTTACAAAGTGCTACCAGTGATTTTATAAACATTTCAATACACTACTCAACTAAGGACAATCCCAGGCAGGAGTTAGTAAATCAGTTACATTTTTTTAATTGAGTTCAACTCCACACTTGAAATAAATACCCATTTCCTTTTCTGAAGCGTGATTATTAAGCACTGCATTTTTCTACGGGCCCGGGCATAGGTGACTGCTGACGTGAGGATCTGAAAGCTGATCGTTTCTAAATTTATTATATATTTTTCTCCTCCAGGAGCCCTCCACCCACTCTCCCACCCCCACCCTTGTTTTTTAAAGCGAAATCACTAATTTCAGCATTTAGTTCTATAGAAACAACCACCTTTTGATATACAGAATGGCAGGTCCTTTCGGTTGGAAAAATGTAACAACAGAAGTATTCTTCCCAGTCTCTCGCGGTGATTTCAGTGATGGAGATGACATAAATTAAAAATGCATAAGCAAAAGAGGAAGCTCTGGGGATAGAAAATTACTTCTTCGGTAAAAATTCTAACACCCCCCCACCCCCTCCCCCCACACACACTTCCGCTACCCCAATTTCTTTTCAAAAGCCTGAACTTACTGGCAAATTATCTGGGAGTAAAGTGGGAGGGAAACATTTCAATGCAAAATTCAGAACTGCTTTACAGAAAGAAAAGTGTGGGGAGGTTTGTTATCATTTATTCCCTCCGGTAGATCATTCAATCTCAGCTGTCTCGCGTCTCAGAAGCAGCTCCCCCATTCCTCACTTATGTGCCTCAGAAACATCTTCCTGGCATCTCATTCTCTCCCCCTGTCTCTCACCAGCATTTCATTATTTTTTTTAACTGTCCCTCTCATGCTTGTCTCCCCTTTTCCCGGTGATCCACGTGTCCTCATTTGGCGGATTTCAGAAGCCGGGGAGAAACGCTGCAAATAATGTTAAATATGATTAATATCTTGAATTCCTTGAAATATGACATGCATGAGTTACAATGAAACCTCTTTTATTTCCCCATGAAATGCTTTTGCATAATGAGAAAGAAAATGTCCTCTATGCCCTAATCAGCCCTGACAGTTCCTGGACTCCCAAATACTTTTATTTATGGCATTATTTATTTCATCTTCTAATAAATGGAGGTCGGCTAGGAACCACAGCACGATCTGAGGCTGCAGGAGGAAGGGAGACTACCCAGGGTGGAGGAACACAGACGCTGAAGCAGGAGAGAGAGAGAAGGCTTCGAAACAACGCAGGAGCTGCGGGAAAGGAGAGGCCGAAAGACCAGAACCCCCAGAAAGAGAAAAATGGGTCACTCCCCAAGACCGAAAGGAAAGCTCTGAAAACCAGCATAACTTCCCAGTGGACAGATGAGGGTCATCCATCAAGGAGATGTGCCCCAAATTCCAACCCGGAGAAAGAAGATTGAAGGCTGGGGAAACACACCCTGGAAGAGGGTATGCTGGTATTGGAGTTGGCCTAGGCCCCTGGTCGGCAAACCGCGGCTCGAGAGCCACATGCGGCTCTTTGGCCCCTTGAGTGTGTGGCTCTTCCACAAAACACCACGGCCTGGGCGAGTCCATTTTGAAGAAGTGGCGTTAGAAGAATAAGTTTTTAAAAATTGGCTCTCAAAAGAAATTTCAATCGTTGTACTGTTGACATTTGGCTCTGCTGACTAATGAGTTTGCCGACCACTGACCTACGGGAAGGGGGATTTGCTCTAAAAAGTGGCTGGGGTCCATCTGCAGCGCCATGGGACCCCCCTCCAAACCACAGAGGCTCTTCTCTCCTTGGTGTCCTCCAGAAACCGCGGCCTGGTGGCCCCAGATGCAGAGAGCAACTGCCGGCTCAATGCAGAGAGCTCTCGGGCCAGCTTGGCCCTACAAGCACACATACATATAGCGGGTGTCCTCAAAAATGTATGCACACACTTTGGGAATAATTATAAAGGTGATGTTGTATTAAAACACATTTCATTTTCAAAATTGAGAGCTATTAGCGGTTCAAGTGTGTATGCATTTTTTGGAGGGAGGGAAGGGGCACACCCTGTATTTCAAATAACATTTGAAAGTACCTAATCACCCTCCCAAAGGGAAGTGTCAGGTCCTATTTTACCCTCAGTCGCACAGAGAGCCTATCTGCTTCGGAGACAAGTGAGGATTCGAATCCAAACGATCCAGAAGCACTTGTGTGGCTTTGCGCTTTTCTCCCTTGAGGAGCCCCGGTTTGCTCATCTGTGGAATGGGGGGACCGGTTCTGCTGTGCACTCTCAGGGCCCCTTACAGAGAACTAACGGAACCGTGTGAAAATGCATCGCCCCGGTGCGCGCTGACGACCAGCAGCAGGCACTCCCAGGCCCCTCGCTGGGGGCGGGCAGAACCCGGGGCGTGCAAACGTGCAAACGAGGCGCAGCCGGCGACCTGGGTCCAGACCTTCACCGCGCGGAAGGCTGGGGGAGGGGGCGACTCCCGATCTGGGGGACCGCTCCCTCTCCCAGGCACACACTCTTGCTCTGGAGCCACCGCGCCCCGTCGGTCCCGTCCCCCGCCAGAGTTTAGGGTGGTGGCGGGGGTGCCAGGCGCTACTTTCCCAAACTGGACGCCGCCAGCAGGACGACGCCAAGCCCCGACCCCACATCTGGGACTCCGACGTCTTACGTAGGCTGACACCTCCCGGTCACCAGGTCGCCCTCGGAGGGAGAGGGAGGGGGTCCCCACTGTCCCCATTCCCCCGCCCCCACCCCGTCGGAGGGGCGCCCCGCGGGCGGCGGCGGCGGCGGCGCCAGGCCCCGCCCCTCCCCGTTATCATTAGCAGCTATTACCCTAAACACTTGCTCTCGACTTCCCTTCTCCCTCCAGGCATTGGCGCGGCGGCCTGTCAATCAGCTCTCGGGCGGCAGCCCCCCGCGCGGGGGCCCCGCGATGCCAGGCGCGGCGACAGGCGGCGGCGGCGGCGGCGGCCGCGGCGCAGACACTCGGCCTCCCGCTCGCGCGCGCGGGCAGCGCCGGCGGCCGGGCGGCGGCGGCGGCGGCGCCCTCGGAGCCCCGCGCCGGGCGGGGAGCAGGGGGCGGCGTGCGGCCCGGGAGCGGCCCCGGGGCGCGGCATGGAGGAGGCGATGCAGCCGGCCGAGGAGGGGCCCAGCGCCCCCAGGATCTACAAGCAGCGCGGCCCCTACAGCGTCCTCAAGACGTTCCCGGGCAAGCGGCCGGCGCTGGCGCGGCGCTACGAGAGACCCACGCTGGTGGAGCTGCCGCCCGCGCGGCCGCCCCCGCCGCCCTTCGCGGCGCGCGCCGCCGCCTCCGCCTCCGCCAGCAGCAGCGAGCCGCCGCCGTTCCCGGCGCCCAGCGCCTACCTGCCCCCGGGGCCCGGCCGGGCCGCCGCCGCCGCCGCCGCCCCCTCGTCGTCCTCGCCCGCCGCCGCCGCCGCCCAGGGCCGCCCGAGGACGCCCGCCGCCCCCGCCGCGCCCTCGTCCTCGTCGTTCGCCGCCGTCGTCCGGTTCGGCTCGGGGCCGGCGGGCAGCGGCGGCGGCGGCGGTGACGGGGCGGGCCTGGAGCTCAGCGCAGGTACCAACTCCCGGCGCAACTTTCCTCCGGGCTCCGGCCGGCGGGGAGGGGCCGGGGAGCTGGGGACGGCGGACTCCCTCCTGCGCCCCGGACCCGGGCCCCGGCCAGGAGGGGCGGGAGGGATGGGGGTGAACTCCAGCGAGGAGGCGCGGCGCCCGAGCGCACCCCGGAGGCCTCCCCACGCGGCACCAAGTTCTGGGGGGCTCCCCACGCGGGTAGCAGGTTCTGGGGGGAGGGGGGCTCCCCACGCGGGCACCAAGTTCTGGGGGGCTCCCCACGCGGCACCAAGTTCTGGGGGGGCCCCCCACGCGGGCAGTAAGTTTTTGGGGGAGGGAGGGCTCCGCAGCGTTGCCGCCGCCGGATCCCGGGGCTTCCGACGGCGCGCGCCTCCGAACAGGTGGCTCCGCCGCTCGGGTCCGGCGCGGCGCCGGGCGGTGCGGGGGCGGCCCGGGGACGGGGCGGGGCGGGGACGCGGGAGGCAGCCGCGGCCGCTCCCGGAGACGCTTGGGCTGCTCCGGCGACCTGGGGGACGCCCTCCCTTCCGAGCCTCCGCGATGTTTTCCCTTCCACTTCTTCCCTCTCTCCGTTTGTTTTTTCTTCTCTGTCTGTCTGTCTCTGTCTCTCTCCCCTCCGCCTTCTAGTCCTGTTTTCCTCCCCTTGGATGCACTCAACGCCGAGGTCTGCTCCGCTGGCTCCGGTGCGCGCGTCGCCCCTGCTTCGGTGTCTTTGCCCACCCACCACCCACCACCCACCACCAAGCCCCCACCCCGAAGTCTCCGCCCGGCCCGGGGCTCCCCTGCCCCCGCCACCTGGTGGACCTGGCGCGCGGCCCCGCGGCCCGCCTCCGGGAAGGAGGCGTCCCGCCCCGAGAGCCCGGGCGCTCCCTGTGTACATGCAACCCCCGCCCCGCGCGCTTCCCGCCGGGGACCCTGCTGCGCCGCGGGGTCTCCCGCCCCGGAGCGTCGGGGCCGGGCCTGCAGAAATGCCTCGTGCAGCGGGTCCCCCAGGGTGCCAGGTGCCTCTCCTGCGGGGCGGGGGGAGCCCTGGGAACAGGCCAGCCCCCCTGCCCGGCCGCGGGAAGAGAGGTGGGCCAGCCTAGAGCACAGCCCTGGGCCTTTGAACCCGGGCCCTCTCTGCTCCTGGAGGACATGCAAGCGCGTTCTTCTGGCTCGTCTGAACCAAAGGTTCCCGCTCAGGCCTTTGGTGACACTGTGGAGGCCCCTTGCCCCGAATGCTGCAACGCAATGAACCCAGGGCTTTATTTCTAATGGAAATACGAGCATTGTCTCCAAATGAGTTCTAGGTGCCCCAGGCCAATGTTCTGTTGTTTGTCAGTATTTTGACACTTGAAGGGCTGGTTTTGAAGAAAGAAAGTCTAATTGCAGGTTTTAGCGAAGACTTGTTTTGTTACATACCTCACTGCCTTGGGGGGGGGTGGGGTTTCTTAGGTGGTTCTTAAGGTTCACGGTGGTGGTCTGTTTGTTTCAGTGACTCTTGGCCCCAGTATTCTGTTGTGTTTTTGTATTCATTCTCCGGCTACCTGCCCACTTTTATTTTCCTCCTCCTTCTTCTGTTTTACCCCCGTAAGGGGTTTGTGTTCTTCCTCCCAAGACTTGATATGTTCATGCCCATTTTTATTCCCCAGCGCTGCTTTATCTTCCTATATTTTTATTTTGTTTTTCAGAAGTTTGAGTCCCTTTTCCTGTTTTCTATATTTTGCTTAACTCATTTGTATAACCTCAGTTCCACCGTGTTCATTGGGGTTTTCCCCTCTACTTTTTCTGTCCTGTTTTAGCCTGCTCTCACCTTGCTTTCTCTTGTCAGTCATCGCCGACGTTTAGTCTTTTACTTCCTTTCAGACACAGTAAATCTGCCCCTCTCATTTCCACTTTCACCTATAGTTTTATTTTAACCTTGCTTTTCCCCTCTTTTCTCTGCACTAGTCACTTGCCACCCTGTCCATAGTCTTTCCTTCTCTGGCACTTTCCCTGCTGCTTCCATTCACAAGTAGTTTTGTGGGTTTTGTTTTGTTTTTTTCCTTTCTCACTGTGTTCTAAATGCTCTTTTTTCATGTTTCTACTTTGTCTCTGTCCCCAGGTGGAAATCATATCACCCGATCTAACGAGAAGCCATACTTATATTCAAGGCTTTCTTATTTATTTTATTTTATTTTTTTAGAGGTCATAGCGTGGTAAGTTTGGTAACACCAAAGGTCAGCTATCACGTGCTTGGTCTGGAGGGAAAGCACAGCCCATGGGACTAGACATCATGAATTGTGTTCCTATTAACCACTGACGGACAAGGCCATCTCTTAACAGGCACGGGGATGGGAGTGACCATCAGAGGGGCAGCCGCCTGAGGTGCCCATTGGCTTGCTGATGAACTAGTGGTTCCACTTTGAACCAATGAGCATGTGTGCTCAGAGGGGCCACCATTTACAGCATAGTGGGTGGGGGTGATCATTTATTTGTTGTCCCCTAACAAAAGTGTTATTGCAATGTTCTCAAACCACCTGGTAAAGAAAACTGAAAATAGTCAGAGCACCAGTGGGATTCAGTGAGTCAAAGACAGGAGAAGAGAGAGGAAAGTGTCCAGAGGCAACGCAGTGAAAAAACGAAAGGGCTGAAGGGAATCTTACGTACGGGCCATAAACCATTGAGAGGAGAAGTATGCGATTAAAAATGAATTTTTTCCAACATTCTTATATCATGAAGAGTGTAATTTTCCTTAAAAGGGGCGGATATACCATGGTTTTGAAACCTATTTTTCCTCTGCGGGAGGCTTAGAGTTAAAGCCCACGTAGATCTTGATGTGCAGCCTAAATTTGGCGTCAGGAAATGGGAAATTGCATCTTTAAGCAGAGCACAATCAAAAATGAATTACAATAAATCCTATATAATTGCATAGGTCATTCTCTTTAATGAGATTTTATTAACCTGACTGTCAAGCTTTTGAGTCAGGCAGATATTTTATCTTCTTCAACTGATAAAAGTGTCAGCTATAAACCACCACATAAATATTCATAAATCTCCACATCTGTGGCAGCCTATCAGCATCATTCTTTTGGACATTAAAAGCATTCTAATTACTTTCTGTCTAGCAGAGCTGAAATGCCGCCTGTTATAGTGTGCGCTTGGCAGGCATGATTGCTTTTGTTTGCCATCGCAAACAGCAGCACCCTATTTTATATACCGATGGTCCAGAAAATATTCAGGGATTGACTGAGCGGGATGAGTGTTAGGAAGCACCATCTGGTTTTGATAGCACCGAGTATATTAACTCATCTGTTAATTTTTGACACATCATTGATTTATTTATTTAGAAAAATTGCATCCTGTTTCGCTGGGTTGATGTTTGCCATTACAGAGAGAGAGAGAAATAGGATGACGATTTTTTTATTTTTTTTTTTAAAGACAGCGTTCACTGATTTAAGACAAGGGTGAGGCTTCCAAAGGGGCTGTCATCGTCTAACCTTCAATGCCGTGGCGTCCTTTCTTAAAAAGGAGTTGTATTCATGTTTTAAGGAAATGGATCTATTTTGAACTAGCTGGACACCCTTCGGGTAGGTAGACTGTATAAACACATAGTAGTAGGTCACACACAAAATGTTCCGGCTTCTGCATTTTTTTAGTGTTAATAGATTTCACCCTTGGCTGGGCTAAAATCAAAAGGTTCCCACTAATCTCAACTGCTGTGATCTCCTCATAGAAACAGAATGCTCTTGGGGGTATGCTGTGATGGACAAATCCCACCCACGGCCTTGCTTACAAAGAAGGACAGTACAGTAGCAGCCCCGTGTTTGATTGCTGACTTCCTATCCGTCTTACAGATTTAGGATGGGATTAAACCACTTAAATTCAGAGAAATTCTAGAAATGAAATTTTTTTTAAATTAAAAAATAATCATGGGTTCAGATTCTGGAATCAGATAAGGTACAATTTGCAGCCTGCTATCTCTTCCCAACAGACTGCACAATAAAGCAAAATAAGGTAGACAGGAGTGGTCATTTTAGGGTGGGTTTGTGCCTGACATTTTATGTGTCTGTCAGAGAAGTTGGGGATAAAATATGTAGGTTTTTAAAAATATATATTTTATTGATTTTTTTTTTTTTATAGAGAGGAAGAGAGAGGGACAGAGAGTCAGAAACACCGATGAGAGAGAATCATCGATCAGCTGCCTCTTGCACACTCCCCACTGGGGATGTGCCCGCAACCAAGGTACGTGCCCTTGACCGGAATCGAACCTGGGACCTTTTCAGCCCGCAGGCTGACGCTCTATCCACTGAGCCAAACCGGTTTCGGCAAAATAATTAGTTTTAAAGTCCCTTTGTAAACTGACGACTCTGTACTTCTCGGCCATCATCTGAGTGCAGCATTCTGTAACTAGGGGGGGAAAAACAGTTTAAAAATTCCGAAGGACACGTTCACACTTTGCACAATTAAGAATCACGGATCAGTGGCCATTCAAATGTGTGCCTATGAAAACAACTTCTCTCCATTTCTTAGCGATAACGGGCAGAGCACCACACTTGCATTTCTAATGGCATTCTGTCGGGAAAGCGGAAGTATTGCTGGCTGCAAAATGTATTAAGTGGAAGATTTACTGCGTTCCACCAAGTGTGATGGTAATATTGCTCATCACGCTCTTCAATGTATCGATATTAAAACTATTCAGATATTTTGACAAACTGAAAAGAGAAGAAATTCCATGTTAACGCTTATAGTTGCTGTTTTTGCATATGTCAAGTCTGAGAAGGAAGCATTTTTTTAAAAACGGCAGGCGAAAACTTATTTATGGTTGTAGCTATGCTCTGATATTCTGAGTGCGCTTTAATACATTATCTTCATAATGTAGAGTATTACATAATGATTCCTTTTTCAGCATATTACGAGTTTATCCTTCAATTAAGAAAACAAATCATACTTGTCCCTATGTCAGATTCTTTCCCCTTAGATCCATACCCTAGTGTGATTTATCAATATGATTAAGACGGCTGCGTCTTATTTAGGATAGTGAACAAAAATATATTGAGCCATTTTTTTCCAGACAGTTCTATTTTAGCCTTCCCTTTCATATTTTGTTCCTTTCATCAAGGTTATGTTAACAGTGTATAGGCTGTAAATCAGTTGGGACCATGCTGATTAAAATGCAAACAGTAAACACAACTTCAGGTCTAGAATGGGATTATAGGATTAAAATGAATGGAAACTTCTAGCGTGCTAGAATTGAAAATTCCCAATCAATATCATCCTGTGATTTTACTAATAAAAGAACAAGAACCCGGAAGTAAAGAAACGAGGAGGCAACATCTTGACCCTCCCCGGTTAAATGGTTCGGCTGTGTCCTATCTTGTTTTGGTCACGGGGAAGAAAAGATACCCAAATAGTGGAGGTCTTTTTTCCCTATTAAGTTTAGAGTCACCGGCTCCATTCTTCACTCCACCTGCAGGGGGCAGAAGCGTCGTCCGTTCCAGTGGTTGGTGTGTAGAGATGCTTGCCGCGTCCATGTCCCTTTTCTCCGGGGCTGGAAACAGACCACCTTGGTGGCTTCTTCAGCCCAGCTCCCAGCCCGTCCATCCATCCTGGCTTGACACTACGCCTGGCCTCTGGTTCCTTCCTTAGCCCTCAAACTAGTGGTGTAACACCACAGACCTTGGTCTATTATTTGTGGGACTCGGGGCAGGAGTACAAATGCAAGCCCACATATCATATACCTAAATAATTAAAAGACCTACTCAAGCTAACAAACAAAAATAGGTTCTATCT
The DNA here is from genome assembly GCA_963924515.1 of Vespertilio murinus. Lineage (NCBI taxonomy): Eukaryota > Metazoa > Chordata > Mammalia > Chiroptera > Vespertilionidae > Vespertilio > Vespertilio murinus. The sequence goes on along the minus strand of OZ004704.1, from coordinate 23,885,516 downwards.
GTCTACCCTGGCAGAGACACCACCATCATGACCATGTTTGACTTTCAGCCAGCCCCATGGCCTTGTGTTGCCACCCCGGTGCCATCTTCCTGTAGCAGGGACCTCACACACACACACACACACACACACACACACACACACACACACACATGTATGGATGCTCTGGCACACGGTGTGTCTTGGGAAGATGGCTGGGGGAGAGACCAGCCCTTGGAGCCGTGTGACTAGGGAACCCGTTCCTCTCGGTGGGGAGAGGGGCTGAGGGGGGGGGGGTCTAGGCAGGGGCCCTCCGGCCTGTGTCCCGGGCAGAGTGAGGGAGCACCAAGCCGAGGAGAATATACTGCTGTGGCCTCCCGGCCCGCTTACAGAGGCCTTGCCGCCCCCACCCAAGTAACTCTGAAACCGCCATGACCTGAGCTGCTCTGTTTGTGTAGAGGGGTCCCCCGTGCATCCAGTAGATGGCATTTTTTGAGGTGCCATGCCGGCCCTCGGGCCCCAGTGCACTCCATCCCACCGTGCTCACGGGAAGTAGTCTCTGTTCCTCTCCTGAACCCGAGAGCACCGGCCTCTGGGGGCTGACTTCCGGCTGTTTCGGGGGGATCTGGGGACGGGAGCCTTGTGTGGACTTGGGAGATCTGAGGGGTGCTTCCTGAGTGCCAGTAAATCGACACAGGCGATGTGGACCCCCCCCCCCCCCAATTCTCCCAGTGCCTTAATTACTTCAGGAAAGAATGGTAAGGAAAAAGCACTCTAGCCGGTTTGCTCAGTGGATAGAGCCTGTGGACTGAAGGGTCCCCGGTCCGATTCTGACAAGGGCATGCACCTGGTTGCAGGTTCGATCCCCGGCCCTGGTCAGGGCGCATGCTGGGGCATCCGATCCAATCAGTGAGTCTCTCTCACATCTAAGTTCCTCTGTCTCTTCTCTCCTCCTTTCCCTCTCTCTAAAAGGAAAATCCGTGGGAAAATAGCCCCAGGTGAGGATTAACAATAAAATAAGTAAATAAAATGTAAAGGAAAAAGCAAAGTGTAGCATGGAGGCTTCTGAAGGGTGGTTTCATTGGCCATATATCCTGGATTTCTGGAGAAATCAATTTCTAATCACAACTGTTACGGTTCCTTGTTCCCGTAGAAGCCCTGGAGGATCTCACCATTTCTCATTTTAAAAGTTGGGGCGGGGGGGTATTTGTTTATTTTCAGGGGGGGGCGGAATACAGCTACTCAACATTTTCAGAGACAGCAAGTAGCAGGTTACACTTCTATCATAAACAACAGTTAATTGACACCAAAAAGCTACAATTTTGTTTGTTGCCATTTGGGGGGGGGGGGTCTGGGAGGGAGAGGCTTCCTCTTACCATTCCGTAGGCCCTAGAATCAATCAATCTCTCTCTCTCTCTCTCTCTCTCTCTCTCTCTCTCTCTCTCTCTGAACTTACAAGTAGCTCATCCATGCTGGGTGGTGGTCAGGAAAGAAGGGAATCTACCTTGTGACATTTATATTTCGATGAATTTTCTGGACATTTAGACTGACAATATTAAATCACATTTCCAGTTTGGGGTGTTTGGTTTTTTCTTCAGTGAATTGATTGCTTTCTCTTTGCTCTTTGCTTTCGCCGATTAGCAGTTCCTATGCCTTTAGAGTTCGTGTCTGTGAACGACTGGTGTTCTCACCACATGCCGTTTTAGGAGACGTGGCAACCTGAGGAGGAGGCACTGCCGCTTTCAGGTGACGCTGGCTTAGGTCAGCCTCGGCCTTGGCCACAGATCCAGGTTGGCAGGCGAGTTAAAAGCCGCAGTGGGCACAGAGACCAGGCGGCACGCACAGTGTTGCTCTGGGGCTCCTCGTGGTGGACCGATGGGCCCACTCTCCATTTTATCTTCGGAGTCCGGTGAGCTCTTCAACAAGACTCACCTTTCTCCTCCATTTGTCTCTGGGAGCAGCGCTCTCTCGGCGGGGACTGTGCCAGCTGATTAATCGCAAGGGCGAGAGGGCACTCCAGAAATAGAAGTAATGATTGCTCTAAGCCCTCCCATCAATGAGAGATTGACTCTGCGGCGGCCGGCTCGATTCATTAGCGTAACGACATTAATGAAGCCGGAGGTGTGCGTCCAGACCTGTGCCGGCCAGTGCAGGCCCCGGGGAGGGAACCTCAGTGCCCCGCTTCCCGGAGGAAGGGCCGGGGGCCACGCATCAGGCACCCCACCCGTCAGAACAGCAGGGAGCTGTGCGGCCTGTTGGAAGTGCATCCTCCGCGTCACCCTGACATGTGATGGCAGAAGTGCATGTTTTTAACACTTTTTCTTTTTTTCTTTTTCTAAAATATATTTTATTGATTTTTTTACAGAGGAAGAGAGAGGGATAGAGAGCTAGAAACATCGATGAGAGAGAATCATCGATCAGCTGCCTCTTGCACACCCCCCACTGGGGATGTGCCCGCAACCAAGGTACATGCCCTTGACCGGAATCGAACCTGGGACCTTTCAGTCCGCAGACCGACGCTCTATCCACTGAGCCAAACCGGTCTCGGCTTTAACACTTTATCATGTTAAACTCAAAACTGGGGGCTTGGATTACCTCTTGCCTTTGGCTGCTGGTCTCTGACGGGCCTCTCCCTGTGTTTCAGAGAGCCGCATGATCTTGGATGCCTTTGCCCAGCAGTGCAGCCGGGTCCTTAGCCTCCTGAACTGCGGGGGCAAACTCCTGGACTCCAGCCACTCCCAGTCCATGGTCTCCTACGTGAAGCAGGAAGGCCCGGGTTACCCCGAGAGGCCGGATCTGTGCCACGTGGGGAAAGGGGTCCACAGTCAGACGCCAGACCACGTGGACCTGGAGATGCAATACATGCAAAGGAAGCAGCAGACTTCTGCCTTTTTGAGGGTGTTCACCGACTCCCTGCAAAACTACCTGCTCTCGGGGAGCTTCCCGACCCCCAGCACCTCGTCGGCCAGCGAGTACGGCCACGTGGCCGACGTGGATCCCCTGTCCACCTCGCCTGTGCACACCCTCGGGGGCTGGACCTCCCCGGCGACGTCCGAGTCCCACGGCCACCCGTCGTCTTCGACGCTGCCCGAGGAGGAGGAGGAGGACGAGGACGAGGAGGAAGGCTACTGCCCCAGGTGCCAGGAGCTGGAGCACGAGGTCATTGCCCTGCAGCAGGAGAATGAAGAGCTCCGAAGGAAATTGGAGAGCATCCCAGGTACCCTGCCATGCTGCTTACGAGGCCGCCGCAACGGCTTTCTTCCTGTCGTCTCCTCTGTGTGTGCGTGCATTCACGTCCATGTGCTGTTTATCTATTTGTTTGTGGCCAGCGATGGAGAGAAGTTGGAAAGACAGGTACGCACAGGGTGCCCTTAGCCTGCCTGTGTCAAACGGAGACTTCAGGGTGAGCCACTAGCTGTGTCCTGTCTGCGGTTAAGCCACCAAATTCCTGGGTGTAGGCCTCAGGGCCAGAGTCACACTGAAAGAGGTCTCTGTCGATATCAAAGTGATCACTAGGTGTGGTCACATTGAAAGATGTCTCTGTCGACATCAAAGTGATCCCTAGGTGTGGTACGCCGAGATCGGAATAGGCCGGGTACTGGGTTTCCTTTAAAAAAAAAATGACCCTGTTCCTTTAAAATGCCTTTTGTGTGTTTACAGACGTTGGTATATGTGTTTTATTAATCAGTGATAGAAATTAAAATGAAGTGATACCTTCAGAGAGATGGGTCTGGAGTAGTAATGAAAAAGAACTCTTCTAGCCCAGCACTTTCTTCCCTCTCTTGTTAAGTTTCAGCGGGCAGGGCCTCTCTTCAGTGTACAAGCTCCTCCGTAAGGTTAACAAAAGCTGTAAGCTAAAAGGAATAGATCGAAGACAGGCCAGTAATGAGGCTGATCCCAAACTGTTTGTGCCCCTGGCAAAATATGAGGTATTTTCTGCCTCGTAGAGATACTAGATTTGCAGGAAAGTAGAGGTCATCTTTATGGCGAGGTACTGATTTTGCTCATGTATTTGAATTCACACCTGCATGTCTGCGGCTGACAAAAGATATGAAGCCCTGGCCAGTGTGGCTCAGTGGGTTGGAGGGCTGTCCTGTGCACCCAAAGGTTGCTGGTTTAATTCTCGGTCAGGGTGCCTCGGTCAGGGTGCGTATGGGAGGCAACCAGTCATTTCTTTCCCCTCTCCCCTCTCCCTGCTCCCTTCTTCTCTCTCCCTAAAAAAGAAAGAAAAAAATATACATATTTTTAAAAAAGATATTAAGCTCATTAGCTAGAGCAGTATCTTCAAACCGCTTTAATTAAACAGCCATTGATAAAAATTTTTGAGCACCAATGTAATTAACTAACACGTTTATTCGTTAATTACATAGAATATGTTCTGCTATACCAGTGGTCGGCAAACTCATTAGTCAACAGAGCCAAATACCAACAGTACAACAGTTGAAATTTCTTTTGAGCCAAAGCCAGTTTGGCTCAGTTGGTCTGCGGACTGAAGGGTCCCAGGTTCGAATCCGGTCAAGGGCATGTACATTGGTTGCGGGCACATCCCCAAAGGGGGTGTGCAGGAGGCAGCTAGTCGATATTTCTCTCTCATCGACATTTCTAGCTCTCTCTCCCTCTCCCTTCCTCTCTGTGGAAAATCAATAATATATATATATATATATATATATATTTTTTTTTTTTTAAATGTCTTTTGAGAGCCAAATTTCTTCTTCTAATGCCACTTCTTCAAAATAGACTCGCCCCGGCCGTGGTATTTTGTGGAAGAGCCACACTCAAAGAGCCAAAGAGCTGCATATGGCTCGCGAGCCACAGTTTGCCAACCACTGTTCTATACTAATACATTGTGTTCAAATAAAGCATACATTATAAATTTAAATCTTTTAAAACCCTCACTTGACGATATGTTTTCATTGATTGTTTTAGAGGGGGCAGGGAGAGAGAAACATGGATGTGAGAGTAAAACACTGATGGTTGATTCCCATATGCACCCACAACCTCGGTAAGGGATCAGACCTGCAACCTTTCAGTGGTACAGGACAAGTGAGCGGCCCAACCAGGGCTGATATATATATATATATATATATATATATATATATATATATATATATGTATGTATATGTTACTTTTCCCCCTAACTCGGTGTCTTTGTGCCACCCAGTTAGGTGGCTGCATCTAGAAAGGGCATGTTGAAAAAGTTACCCACTTGTTTATTAGTCCACGTAGGAAGCAAAAACAAGTGAAGAATTGCCGAATCAGAAATTTATTTCCTTTTTATTTAAAAGAATTGTTCAGGTAGACCTAAGGTTTGGTTCAGAATGTTTTGGAATTAGATTTAATACAGTAGTTTTATGGGTGAGAGGCAGGAGGTAAAGCAAACCCATTCTCTCGTTTGTGACTGAGCCCGGGGGTTAGACACAGAGTCACCGTGTCTCCTGCCAGGCTGCCAGGTGCTCCCCGGGTTGGCACTGACTGCAGGAGAGAGACCGGGCAGAACTCCCGAGTCAGAGAGAGAGGGGTGCAGCTAACACATTGTGGGACTTTACAGCTTTCCCAGCTCCATAAATTAGGGTCGATGAACCATGGGTTTTACCCCCAAAAGGGGTATTTTCCATTTGACTCCCCACTCCTTCCCTTTCATGGAGGGAGAAAGTCATGACCTGGAGACCAACCAATTGTGGATACTGTATATCAGCTATCCAGAACTGTGGGTACCAGTTCTAGAGTGCAAGGTCAGGGGACATAAATGTCCGGGGTATTATTGCCTACTTCCTAATCCTAAGTATTTGGCAAACCACCTGTCCTTGGTGAGTTCTAAGCAGATAGGGGGTTTCAGTCCACCTCTCATTTCCTGAATCTGTCCCAGGTGAAAGCTCTGGGTTGGGGGTAACTCGTCACAGACCTGCCACTAATCATTGTCCTTGTCTGCTTCCCAGGAAGACAGAAATGCTGCAATTTCTTGAGCCCTCTTTAGCAGTCAGACATTGAATAGCACAGGTTGATATTAGCTAATTACTATTACTGCAAATATTTCAGCCCTGTTGGTAACCCTGAACTTGAACCAATAGGCATTTTACCTGGACAACAGTGATTGCTTTAATGATCTTCTAGACTGAAACCCAGCTACAGAGATGAAAATCAGTTTTGACTATTATGAATAGAAAATAATGACTGTGAAAAAGTGCAGGAAATAATAATGTATGTGTGATTGCTTTATACATGTCCTCACTCCCTGGGGACACCTTAGCATTGGGCATCAGGTTGAACATGTCACTTGGAGATGAAAACTCGGCTCAAAAAGGGATATCCCTGCCCTCCTGCCTTCATCTCCCAACTTCTGTTTTGGCTAAACAACCAACCAGGCTGATGATCACCCAAGAACCCACTTTTCACTCTATTAGCTGTCTGTTTTGAGGGGGGACGTCTGTTCTTTTTAGATACCCACTTGAAGTGAAACGCAGCAAGTAGTACTCTGGGTTTAAATGTAACAAGAATATTTTGCAAGCAGTCATGTGGGATTGATTGTGTCACGCTTCCCGCTGGCCCCAGCAGGCCCCTGTTGTCCTGGGGGCCAGTACAAGTGCATGGAAGGACCTGGGACTTCCTTCTGGTGGAAGCTAGTTACAGCCAATCAGAATGGATGATTATAATGAGACGAGGGGCCCAGTGCACGAATTCATGCACCTTGAAAGGAACTGTGGGTTGCAAGGCTGCCGTGGGCACATGGGCGGGTCTTGGCCCGTCCTCCACACCCCCACCCTGCCCCTCCACCCCACCATGTCCCCTGGGTCCTGTCTGCCGGCAGCCCCGCTCCTGCTGCCTCCATTCCCTTGTGTTGATGGCACAGAATGATTGGGGCCGACACCAGCAGCAGGTTCGAGTGGCAGCTGCTGCCCTGATCACCCCTCAGGAGCAGGGGGAGGTGGAGAAGCCCTGAGGGGATCAGGGCCAGCCGCCAAATGATCGGGGTGGTGCCGGCTGCAGGTGTGAGCACTGACTCTGGCGCCTGCAGTGGGTGCAGGCGCCGGGTGAGACCATGGTGTGCAGGAGCGAAGAATTTTCAGCAAACACCAGAGGCTTGCCCTGATGACAGCGACTAGCACCCTGCCTTGGTCTGGCGCCCCTGCTGACCTGCTCCTCCATCCCACCGCAACCAATGCCCACCCTGTTCCATGCTCTGCCCTCTGCTGCCTACACCGGCCATGTTCCACACACGCCCCCTGGTGGTCAGTGCGCATCATAGTGACTGGTTGTTCAGTTGTTCTGCCATTCGGTCTATTTGCATATTAGGGTTTTATATATAGAGATGGTAGCATCCAGCAGTTAGCAGAGGAAATAAGGTTAACAGAAAGATGGGGGCACCTGCTCGAGGCCAGAGCCAAGACACTTTCCTCAGCCACTTCTCTGCCTCTCCACAGTCATGCTGGAGAGCAGCACTGAGATTCTTGGGTTTTTTTGTTTTGTTTTTCTTGAAATAAAGCATTCGTACTTGAGAGCAGTTCTTGATGTGAAAGTTCAAAAGAAACGAGCCTGTTAGTTTACAGGAAGAAAAGATTTTGCATGGGTAGCTATCAAAGGGGGGAAGGAAGGTGGTGGATCTTTCCAAAAGGACAGGCTGGGAGAGGTGTTCTTTCCGGCACCACCGGAGAGGGTCTGTGTGACTGTGCTATCGGTGAAACACGCCACAGCGTCTTACTAATTACCAACCACCTGCAAGCAAGGGGCTCTGGACAGTACTCACTAATTTACATGCCAAAGTTAACTTGGAACATGTAGGCAATTAAATATTTTATCCCAAAGACGCATTAGCACACTTTCTTCTGTGTTAGATGATCACAGTAGCAATTAGACAGTCTGTATAAGAGTTTAAGTTTTTTGAAGTAAAGTGAAAACGGGTTAAAAGAAAAAAGCCACAAAAGGAAAAGATGTTTGGATCAGGAATACACAGAGCTGCGAGGTTATAAAAGGAAGGAAAATGGGCCCCAGCCAGTTTGGTTCAATGAGTAGAGCATTGGCCTGCAGACCACAGGTCCCGGGTTCGATTCTGGTCAAGGGCACATACCTTGGTTCCAGGTTCCTCCCCGGCCCGGGCCTTGGTCGGGGCTCGTGCAGGAGGCATCAACTGAATTGTTTCTCTTACATCAATATTTCTCTGTCTTACCCTCTCACTTTCTTTTCTTTTCTTTTCTTTTTTTTTTTAATATATTTTATTGGTACTTTACAGAGAAGAAGGGAGAGAGATAGAGAGCCAGAAACACTGATGAGAGAGAAGCATCGACCAGCTGCCTCCTGCACACCCTCCACTGGGGATGTGCCCGCAACCAAGGTACATGCCCTTGACCAGAATCGAACCTGGGACCTTTCTGTCCACAGACCGATGCTCTATCCACTGAGCCAAACTGGTTTCGGCTAACCTCTCACTTTCACTCTCTCTAAGAATCAATGGAAAAATATCCTTGGGGGAGGATTTAAAAGTAATAATAATAATTAATAAATAAAAGAAGGAAAATGGTGGGGAAACTTTTCGTAGAGAGAGCCTCAGTTTAAAGCACTCACATTTATTTAAAAAGCTTACCATCAGCATTAGGTGACAAAAAGTCATAAGGGAGAATGGATATAAAATATTCTTTCATGTAAATTAAGACCCCAGTGAACGTAAGGCATACCACTACTTTATGTTCCACTAAGAAAAAAGAAAAACACTGCAAATTGTAATTGCAGATTATAATTATCTTCAAATACCAAGTTCAGAGATTGTAAAATACGAAAATACAGGTATTAGGCCCATAAGATGATGGTCCTTTAAAAATAACTTCCTAAAAATAATAATAATAATAACTTCCTAACTAAAATTATTATGACACCTTATAGGGAAGAAATACTTGTTGATGTTTTTAAAGAACTTTCTACTTTTTAAAAAGTGTATTTAATATCTCAGTTTATCCCCGGAACTCCAGTATTCCCAGTTTACAGACAGAGGTGTTGAAACCTGGACAGGTGATATCTGCTGTGCAATCCAGATCTGGTTTATTAGCAACTTCCACCCTCGGAGCAGTGGGTTCTCATTTTCATGGTAGTTATGTTCTCCCAGGTTGCCGTGGACACTGAATACCGAACCATTGCTCCCAGGGGAAGTGCAGAGCTGGGTTCCTGTGAGCCTTTGGTCACAGCATTTTTATCAGCCGGTTAACACCTTATTTTATTTCATTTTTTTAATTTAAAGAGACCTTATCCTATATAATAAAAGCCCAGCGATCGAAACAGTGGAACGACCAGAGACCAGGGCAATTAGGCAGGCAGGCGAGTGGTTAGGGGTGATCAGGAAGGCCGGCCAGTGGTTAACGATGATCAGGCAGGCAGGCGTGCAGTTAGGAGCCCACAGCCCCGGATTGCGAGAGGGATGTCCGACTGTCGGACCTCCCCTGAAAGGTCCTGGATGGCAAGAGGGCGCAGGCCAGGCTGAGGGACCATCCCTCATGCAAGAATTTCGTGCACCAGGCCTCTAGGTTAAAATACAGTGTTGACTGATGAACGCCGAATTTGCAGCCAAGAGCACTGTAGCTGGTGCCGGAATGAAGCTGACCCGGCACAGATTCTTCTCCGTAAGGCACCTCACAGCCTTCTCGCACTCGGCAACAGTAGACGGCGCTCGGTCGTGCATTTGGAGTGCATTCCAAACAGCGAAGTCACCAACAGCAAGCGCAGAAATGTGAATCGTGTGGCAGCTAATGGACCGTGAAGAGGGCACTGGTGTGTAGTGTGGGAGCTGAAACGGGCAGAGCGTTACCTCTCGGCCGCCGCTGGAACACGTGCGTGGGCCGCTCACACCTCGCAGTGGCCTGCCAGTGACCACCCGAGCCTCGTGAGGACTGATTTGACCCTGAGAGAGCAGGCAAATTTGCAAAGACAGAGGCCACAAAGAAAGAGGATCTCCCCTGCTACGACCCGGAGAACTAACCCCGGATCGCGCAGTTCTGATCCTGGGAGTCCACAGCTGTCACTTTCTAAGTAAGATTTTTAGAAGTAAGTCAGTGTCAGCTTTGGGGTAACAGTAATTTTGCCAGAACAAAAAGCCCTTGGAGTAAGTGCAGTGTGGATTCGCTAGTTCTCTCCCCTGCTCACACCGCCCTTCAAACTCACATAATTTCTGGACCTGAGAAACACACTGTGATCATATTAGTAATGTGTGTGTGTGTGGATGGGGGTAGGGGGGAAGACAATACATGTAAATTTTTCACTGTAAAAAAAGTAGAGGCTGCCGGTGTGGCTCTGTGGCTGAGTGTTGGCCTATGAAGTAGGCGGTCACGGTTTGATTCCCGGTGGAAGCACACGCCCAGGTTGCAGGTTCCATCCCCAGTGTGGGGCGTGCAGGAGGCAGCTGATCTCTCATCATTGATGCTTCTATCTCTCCCTCACTTCTCCTTTCCTCTCTGAAATCATTAAAATATATATATATATATATATATATATATATATATATATATACATATACATATACATATACATATATATATATTTTTTAAGTTAGAGCATGTGGGCCAAAACCAGTTTGGCTCAGTGGATAGAGCGTCAGCCTGCGGACTGAAAGGTTCCAGGTTCCATTCCGGTCAAGGGCATGTACCTTGGTTGCAGGCACATCCCCAGCAAGGGGTGTGCAAGAGGCAGCTGATTGATGATTCTCTCTCGTCCATGTTTCTAACTCTCTATCCCTCTCTCTTCCTCTCTGTAAGAAAATCAATAAAATATATATTTTTTTAAAAATGAATGGCTCTTAAGCCATACTTTAAAGTTAGAGCATGTGGTATGAACAGAGAATCGAGTTTGGTTTTTTTTACTTAGAACTTGGTAAAAGTCGTCACAACCCCTCGTGACAGCCATAGGTGAGACTGAGGGACACAAGACAACGTGAGGTGAGGAGAATGGATTTCACGTCAATCCTGAGTTTGGATTTCTGCTCTGCTATTTGCAGGCTGTGATTCTTGGCAAATCACGTAATGATCCTGACCTCAGTTTCCTCTTTCTAAAGTGAGGTGAGTAATACTCTAGGAATATTGTGTTCATTAGGAAGCAACTAGTGCCTGCTAGGTCTCCCATAGGCACTCAGTACATGGTGACTTGAAGAACCAGAGAGGGAAGCTTCCTTGCCTAGTAAGACAGAAATCTTAACAGGTCTTCCTAGATCATAAGTGGCATTCTCACCTCTTGCCTTGTAGAGAGGCGCCGCTCAGTTAGCTCCCGGGTTAGGAACCTCAGATCCATTCACACAGCATCTCCCTCTGCTGCTGTCGCCCTCCTCCTGTGGATTCCAGCTCCGACACACCCGCCAGTTTGGGTCCCTCCGCTCGCCCTCTGCTGTCATGGGGCCTGGCTCCCAGCATGGGCTGTCGCCGCAGCCACTCAGCTCCCCCCCCAGACGCCAGGCTCCCCCCTGCTGAAAGGCCTCTCCCCAGACGCCAGGCTCTCCCCCTGCTGAAAGGCCTCTCCCGGCTTCCCACGGGCAAGGCCACCACCCTCCGAGCAGCACACGCTGCCCTTTGCTGCCGGGCCATTCCCTGCCTGGCTCTGCAGACATGGCTCTCGCTTCCCACCCTGCACCACGTGTCCCAGCCCCCCGGACAGTTTGCCATTCCTGAGGAGCCGTGCCCTTTCTGCCTCAGCTCTGCCCTTATGCCTGCTATTCCTTCTAAGGCAAGGGTGGGCAAACTTTTTGACTCGAGGGCCACAATGGGCTCTTAAACTGGACCGGAGGGCCGGAACAAAAGCAACCTGACCACGCTGGCACTCTCATCTTGGGCTGCTGGTGAAGGAGCGGAGGGGAGAGCAAGAGAACCCTCCGCTCTTTGGGCTCCGTGGGCCGGATAGAACAGCCGGATGGGCCGGATCCGGCCCGCGGGCCGTAGTTTGCCCAGGCCTGTTCTGAGGACACATTGTCCTTTTTCCCACTTGAGAAGCTCCAGCTCTCCTTTCAGTGTCCAGTTCAGGTGACACTCCTCTTCGACAGGCCTCTCCCACGGTTCCCAGGCAAACGCAACCACTTCCCACCAGACTCTCTCTGTTCGAGTCGGTTATCAGGGGGAGGCTTTACTCCTGTGTGTGTCTCCCTCCTGATGGCCGGGGGCGGGAGAGGCAGGCCATGGAAGGTCCGTGAGGACAGAGACCAGCCGTCTTTGGATTTCTACTCTCTAGCCCAGTGTCAGGCATGCAGCATCCACACGTCAATTAAATTATACAGGACGTTGCCATTATCAAAAGCATAACCGTGCATCTGATGGCTGAGTGATGCTTAGAAGCTCATTGTTTATTGCTAGATGTGTACAATTCAGGAGCTCATACTTTACAGCGACGACGACGTAAATAGGACACTCAAAGATGTCACCCGCGCAGACGGCATGGTCGTCGGAGATACTGAAGCATGTCGGTCTCCCCATGAAATTGTATTTTGAGATCGAGTTTTGAGATTTACAAACAGTTGTACAGCAAGGTGGATTACAGAACGCTTGAGAAAGGAGAAGAGAAATGCTTCTCCTTCCTCAAGCGTTCGGGATTTTCACACAATAATCTGCATGAAAATTAGGCCCTTGAAACCCAAGTGCCCTCAGACAGGCAGAAAGAGGATCGCGGCGGCTCCCTTGGCAGAGCTGTGCTCACCGGCTGTCACTCAGCCGACAGCGCCCGGCCCGCCGAGTCAGGTAAGTGGCCTCTCGGGAATCCATCACCAGGCTCCGATTCCTGATGGAACAATAGCTCACGTCAGGCGGTGTGTGCTGGCTGCCTTCTGCTCTACATGCGGTTCAGTTAGCTCATGTGTGCAGTAAGTAATAACCCTTTTTTTAAAAAAAATCCTTGATATTTTCCTTTTTTTTTTAATGTTTTTAATGATTTTTAAAGAGGGAAAGGTAGAAAAACATTGATGTAAGAGAGAAGCATGGCTCGGTTGCCTGCCTCCAGCACACACCCTGACGGGGGACCACACTCACAGCCTGGCATGTACCCTCACCAGGAATCCAGCCAGCAGCCTTTAGGTGCAGGGGACGGCTCTCAACCGACGAAGCCACACTGGCCAGTGCTCCATTGATTTATATATATATATGAGAGAGAGAGAGAGACACACACACACACACACACACACACACACACATTAATCTGTTGCCTCCCAGTGATCAAACCCACAACCTAGATATGTGTCCTGACTGGGAATCAAACCCGCAGCCTTTTCTATGTGCAGGATGACGCTTAACCAACTGAGCCCCCAGCTTGTCTTACAGATGAGGTCACTGAGATAACAGAGGCTGAGAGACATTAACCAGTTAACTGCCATGATATTTCAAATTTAATTTTAAAAGCTTCGCCACTTGCACCTATGGACGCTTATGGTGTACAAATGGTGAAGTAGCTTGCCCAGGGTCGCACAGTTTAAAACTGCCAGATTCAGTGCAGGAAGGGAAAAATAGTATCCCGCAATTACTTTGGGACCAATTCCCCAGCCTTCCTGTCAGTGAACTGTTACATACTGGTAGTATTCTCTTAGACCAGGGGTGGGCAAACTTTTTGACTCGAGGGCCACAATGGGTTCTTAAACTGGACCGGAGGGCCGGAACAAAAGCAACCTGACCATGCTGGCACTCTCATCTTGGGCTGCTGGTGAAGGAGCGGAGGGGAGAGCAAGAGAACCCTCCGCTCTTTCGGCTCCGCAGGCCGGATAGAACAGCAACGGGCCAGATCCGGCCTGCGGGCCGTAGTTTGCCCACGGCTGTCTTACTGTCTTCTTTTTTAAAATATATTTTATTGACTTCAGAGAGGAAGGGAGAGGGAGAGATGGAAACCTCAATGATGAGAGAGAATCACTGATCGGCTGCCTCCTGCATGCCCCCTACCAGGGATCGAGCCCACAACCTGGGCATGTGCCCTGATTGGGAATCGAACTGTGACCTCCTGGTTCATAGGTCGATGCTCAACCACTGGGCCACACCGGCCGGGTCTCTCAGACTCTCTTGAAGCCCCTGTCTGTGTGGGTTTGACTGACTTTCCCTGGCCGTGACGGAAATAGTCCACCCAGCCAGGGGCATCTGTGCAGCACATTCACATAGGTCACTCAGGTATTTGCAACCCCATATTGGCAACCAACTTCTCTCAGTTTGGACTCGATTGACACAAAAGGTCTTTCTACTTTGCTTTCTCCCTCCCAGGTATTTTATACTTTCCCCAGAATTGTCCAGTGTACATTTTAAAATGTCACTACGTACCGGAGGGGGAAATGGTAAATGTCAGTATGAGGAGAAGCAGTAGGGACACAAGGTGCCTTCAGAGCCTCCTTTTCCTTTACTAGGAAGTTGCTACAGTTTCGGTTCCTCGTTTTTTGTGTGTGTGTGTGTGTGTGTTTTTTAATTAAATCTTCTAGATCAGTGGTTGGCAAACTGTGGCTCGCAAGCCACACGTGGCTCTTTGGCCCCTGGCGTGTTCTAACACCCCTTCTTCAAAATAGACTCGCCCAGGCCGAAAACTGACTTCTGCGCATGGTCCACGAAGTTTCAATCTCACTGTACATGCGTGCCTGCACGTGATATTTTGTGGAAGAGCCACACTCAAGGGGCCAAAGAGCCGCATGCGGCTCGGGAGCCGCGGTTCGCCGACCACTGTCCTAGATGGACCTGACTCTCTCTGTCAGAATGCGTGCGGGAGTGAGACCTGCCCGGTGGGGCCGGGGGTGGTGGATTCTCCATCAGCAGTAACTCTGTCGAAGTCCATCACGTGCACCAGGAGACAAGCCGATGTGAGGCTGTTGGGGCATCAGTCCGCTCCTTGGGAATCCTGTGACCTTTCTGCCGCCGTAAGCCCTGACCGATCCCGCTCCCACTCTCTCCTTAGAGGCCAAAGGGACAGTGTCAGGCCAGACTGCACAAAGCCACATGGGAAGCCCTGGCCCTTTCCTCCCGGTCCGTGAGGCCCACGTCCTCACTCCCAGACCCGCGTGCCCCTAGGCCCGTAGGCAACAGAACAGAGGGCGAGAGGACAGCGGGTGTTCCACGGGGCCGCTGTGGGCAGGATGGCTCTTCCCTCTTTCCTCTCTGCTTTAGGAGACATGGACACCTCCACTTTACAGGCTGGCCCGTTTATTTTACATTTTTCCACGGAACACATTTCCCTTGGTTTTATAGCTTCCCTGTGTAAGTCTAGGCTCTCCAAAGAGCCCCCATTCAGAGGTGACGTCCCAGGTCCGTGAGGGTAGGGCCCTGGGGAGCGGGTCCTGAGGCTCTGCCTCCTGAGGACCTGGGGGCTGGGGGTTTGCCACGGGGGGCGGGGGGGCTGCTCCGGGCCCAGGCGGGGTTATTTCCGCCTGTTGGCCCTTGGCTGAATCTGAGCTGTATCTTCCTGGCCTTCAGCCTGTGCCGGCACCAACCGGCAGGGCCCACTGCCTGAGTGGAGCCCCTTACGTGCAGCGTTGTCTGAGGCAGCTGGCCTTGCTCATGGCTCTTCGCGCTGCTGTCCAGATACTGGTGTTTGGGGTGTGAAGAATGGGAGAGTTCGCCGAAATCTGTTTGGCTCAGTGGATAGAGCCTGCGGCCTGAAAGGTCCCGGGTTCGAATCCAGTCAAGGGTATGTGCCTTGGTTGTGGGCACATCCCCAGTGGGGGGTATGCAAGAGGCAGCTGATGGATGATTCTCTCATCGATGTTTCTAACTCTCTATTCCTCTCTCTTCCTCTCTGTAAAAAATTAATTATATATATATATATATATATATATATATATATATATATATATGAGAGTCGACTCCAGAGCCGGTGATCAGCACTGAGGGTATCAGAGCAAAGGAATGGAGCCATCCCTCAAACAGCTGTCAGACTCCTCTCACACATGCCCACTGTGGAAGTTGTTTAAAACCGGTGTTTGCAAGCGCGGTAAAGGATAAATGTAATAACTACACTAATCCTGCTCCTAAAATACAATCATGGTTCATTACTAATAACACTTTGGCTTACTTCTTCCCAGTCTCTTTCTCTAGACACGGAATTACTTTAACGAAGTGGAAGTCATACTGAATATTCAGAACTTATTTTATTTTATTAGCTGTATTGGGGCAACGTTGATTAGTGAGATTTATAATAGCTTTGAGTGTACAGTTCTGCGACACATCCTCTGTTTGAAGCATCATGTGCTCACCACCCAAAGTCTGGTCTCCTTCTGTCACCATATATTTGACTCCCCTCTTACCCCCTTCTCCCTCCCCCACCCCTTTCCCTCTGGGACCACCACCCTGATGTCCGTGTTCATGCCTCTGTTGGTTTGTTGCTTTCTGTTTTGTGTTCCACACATGAGTGAAATCCCACAGCTCTTGTCCTTTCCTGTCAGACTTGTTTTGCTCAGCACGATACGCATAGGGTCCATCCTGTTGTCCAAATGGCAGTGTTCCATTGCGTTTTGTAAGCGTTTTGTGCTGCGTTTAAACATTTCTTCATAAACATCTTAATGGCCGTAAAATATGGGGGAGGGATCAAAAGAAGTTTCCATTCAAATCCTAATCCATTCATCAGTATTAACAAATTTTACTGAAACTTTCCAACTAAATCCAGAGTAACACCTTGCCCGTGTCGTGTGGCAAGGCGGTGACATCTGTCTAGTTGCGTTCGATGGTAACCACAAACTGAGCACAGAGTGCTGCTTCCGGGGTCGGCCCGCCCAGCCTGTGCAGAGCCGGCGTCCACACAGTGAGTCACGTGGATCCCAGAGCCAAACACCAACCTGTGTTCTGGCTCCATTAGTTTCTCCCGTCTGCTGCCTTTCCTCCCGTAATTAATGCCCATTGCGAGACTGGTTCTCACTCACTGTGCGATCCGTTCAGTGGATGAGACTGCATAGGCAGGTGGCGTTGGGGAGACTTGACTGGCCTTTGTAAACTCCAGTTTAAGGAAAGTCCTACTTCAGACCGGTACAGCTGCGCCTTCTCTTTGTTGACTTTTGAAGAATGTGTTTAACTGATGATTCAAGAGTGGCCTGTGGCACAGGACTATAAGGCAGCAGCCTATATATGAAGATGGTTATTGAAGAAAAAAAAATTTTCAGCAAGAAGAAAAATTCCCTAACCCACTCCTTCCTGTCATTCAAATTCTTCAAAGGGTGTTGTTGGGGTTTTGATTTGTTATGCCAATGGGATGTTGCCTAAAAATCTTCAAAGCTGTTAGCAGTGTATAAAGATAATAATTTCTGATTGCTTTCTTTAAAAAAAAAAAAAAAGGCGGGGGGGGAAGGCGGTAAGAAAAACGTAAAGAAAGCCCAGTGGCGGTACTTTAAAATTGGGGCTTAGGTTAAATGTTTCTTATTTTCTTCAGAGTGACAAAACCATCTTAAGAAAACACACAAGCTAAGACATAGTGGCAATAATTCGTATAAATGAGGCTATTAACTGAGCTACCGACGCCGTTAAAAACGATTAGTTCGTACTCCTGCAAGGCCTGTGAGAGAAATCTCAAGATGTAGGAACTGCTTATGCAATACTACAGACAACGCCGGGCTCTGTGTTGGATTGCTGTCTGGTCCGTTTTATTGTGATGATTCAGTGATTCTGTAAGGCTGAGCCTCAGAAAAAGAATGACCAGTTAATGAACGACACAGTAACCAAGGCTGGCGTGGGCCGGTCAGTGGAGTTTGTTGGGAGGAGAGAGAGCAGGGGCACGTAAGTGGGACCTGTGTGGGCAGGCGTATTCCTGTCGGAAACAGGGCTAAGTTGCATGGCAGTCCAGCCCTCCGAAGAACCAGGTATAAGTCTGTCATTGAAAACGAGTGTTAATGCTATTGATTAAAAAGCGGTACAGTATTAGCTTCCCGTATTTTAACCTTAAAGAGCGTCGTTGGGTACAGCTGTTACAACTTGAGTCAAAGAAGACAGATCATGTTCTTACTGTGTGATGTCCCGTAAATTCATCTTAGATTAAGTTTGACTTGGAAGTTTTCAGGAAGTTGGGCTGAGCCTAAAAATCCCTCCAAACCTTAGCATCTGTATCCACAAATGGCAGTAACTACCTGTCAAATGCAAGAAGATTCTATTTCCTTACACGGTGTCTTTTTTTTTTTTTTTTACAAGTTGACATCAAAAGTCTTTTTAGGCCTCAACAGTGTTTTGTTTCCTTGTGGCAGGACAGCTGATGTCTAATCGTTGCAATTTCCCCCACCCAGTGCCCTGCCAGACGGTCCTGGATTACTTGAAGACGGTGCTCCAGCATCACAACCAACTCCTGGTCCCACAGCCCGCGGAGCAGCCCTCCGAGGTAGGTCTCCATCTGTTACAAGGCAAATGTCGTTCCGTCGGGAATCTCCTCAGAATGAGGCGTCTTGATGGCTTACTTACCCCACAGAGACCATAACAAGTGGGCTAACAAAATACATTTCTTTTTTTTTCTTTTTTAAAAATACATTTTATTGATTTTTTTTACAGAGAGGAAGAGAGAGAGGGAGAGCTAGAAACATTGATGAGAGAGAAACATCAACCAGCTGCCTCCTGCACACCCCCTACTGGGGATGTGCCTGCAACCAATGTACATGCCCTTGACCGGAATCGAACCTGGGACCCTTCAGTCCGCAGACTGACGCTCTACCACTGAGCCAAACCGGTTTCGGCTAAAATACATTTCTGACTCGCTGAGGCTTACGGGTCTATCACCTGTGAGTATGTAGACTGTGGCAAAAGATGGTGATGCATGCATTTAACTCACAAAGAGTCGGTCTGCGCTCTGGGAGCAATGAGAGAGAAATGGACGTTTCCGTAATGTGGGAAGTTTTCCTACCATTCTTTCGGCACAGGGAGGGCTGGAGGTGGGAGTCTCCGCCTGTGGTTCCTCAGGCAGAGCCAGGGTTCCAGAACGCCTCTTCCCGGGAGACGTCACCCAAGCCGAGGTTCTCCTGTGTTTAGAGAGATGTTTTCCGGCCATTAGAGCCCCAGAACGTGAGCATTTTGTTCCTCTGGACCCAAGTGGGAGAAACCACGCTCTCCTCCAGCGTGCAGGAGAAGCAGTCTGTTTTGATGGTAATGGTTGTACCTCTTAAACCACGGTACGTTTGCACAGGATCTAAGGCTCAGTTTTCTGGGTGCGTGATTTTCATCTTAGGGACGTTAGAACTTAAATCCAGCGAAAGAAGCCACTGCACTGTACCTTGCGGGGTTACCAGTGTCCAGGACTGACGGCAGTGGGCTGAAGTAGCTCAGTTTTTCCACATGGCAGGCCGAGCTGTCCAGGTTAGTAACCGTGGGATGCTGGCCCACTCCATCATCCCGTGGTCACACATCCATTGGCATTCCCCGTGGCCAGTGAAATAACACGAACGTGCCATCTCCGTGCTTACCATGGAGGAGATCCTGCCGCACACCTGTTCCCCCCGACCCCTGTGCCTCTCTGCCGAAGGAATACAAGGCCACGGGGTCATCCAGTTCCCCGCCCTGTGAGGGGCGGGATGGACAGGGTGGGGTCATCTCTTGCAGACTGAGACGCTCCCTTTCCCTGAGGTTTGGGGGAGGGTGTCAGAGGTGCTTTCCGGCAGCCGCAGCCTATCCCTAGTCCCACCACACGCCCTCTCTCGAATTCAGCAAAAAAGGAAGGTACCCAGTCGAATTCAGTGCACTGCCTTCTGCCACACTGGTTTCAACCTTCGTGCACCCCCCGCACCCCCATCGCGGGCAGTGCCCCTGGTCCACGTCTCATTTGCCCAGCGCCGCCTCCTTCTGCCAGGACCTTGTGCCATCCTGTATTCTTTGTCTCGTGCACTGGTTTCTCTCTCGTTTCTGGGCCATTCTCCTGAGTATCAAACACACTCAAGTCTTCCCACCCTGACAATGAGCCTTCCTCTCTTCCTCCCCCTCTCCACCAATTACTGTCTTTTCTTTCTCCTTCCCTCACCCAGAGAATCCCTGTCAGCACGTTCACTCTGCCCCACAGCACTTCTCCCTCCCCAAAGCCTCGGCCCATCCCCATCCCGTTAGCCTCCCAGTGCCGACCATTGAAAGCACTTGCCAAATGGCAACCTCTTCTTTAAAATATATATATATATATATATATATATATATATATATATATATATATATATACTGACATTTTACAGAGAGGAAGGTAGAGAGACAGAGAGCCAGAAATGTCGATGAGAGAGAAACATCGACCAGCTGCCTCCTGCACACCCCCCACCGGGGATGTGCCCGCAACCAATGTACATGCCCTTGACTGGAATCAAACCTGGGACCTTTCAGTCCGCAGACTGACGCTCTATCCGCTGAGCCAAACGGGCTTCGGCGCAACCTGTTCTTTTAAAAGTGATTCAACATCCAAAAGGTGGGTCTCTGTTCGTCATCTCCACCCTCTTCACTTCCACCTGCTCTCCCACCGCCTGCAATCTGTCTGCAGCTCCACTGCCTGTACGAAGCCTGAGGACTGTCCCACTGTCAGTCCAGGGCCCTTGTCATCCCCAGCACCTCGCCCCCCTCCACCGTCTCTGTGGCCTTCACGTCCGGACTCTCTTCTGGTTCCCATCCTTCTCCATCTGGTGTTCACCGGAGTTTCATCCTGCGTTCTCTCTCTTTTTTTTAATTGTACTTTTTTTTCTTTTTTAAATATATTTTTTATTAATTTCAGAGAGGAAGGGAGAGAATCATTGATCAGCTGCCTCCTGCACGCCCCACACTGGGGATCAAGCCCGCAACCCAGGCCCGAGCCCTGATGGGGAATCGAACTGTGACCTCCTGGTTCATAGGTCGACGCTCAACCACTGAGCCATGCAACTGGGCCTGCATTGTTCTCTTGCTTTGCATGGCCCTTTCCTGGTCAATCATGTCCTCTCTCTCTCTCTCTGAACGTTAGCCTTCTATAGGTTAACGAGTCCCTGATCCAGCTCCAGACCACCAGTTCCCAGGACTCGGCTCTGGACCAGGGAGTCCAGAGCCTGACCAGCAGTGGAATGCCATGCACCCCAAACTCAAGACACATTGGAATGCCCACCTGGGCTCCTGCTTTATCGACAATAAAAGCAGCACTGCCTGGCCGGTGTGGCTCAGTGGTTGAAAGTCAATCTGTGAAGTGGGAGGTCACAGTCAGGGCACATGCCAGGGTCACAGGCTCAATCCCCAGTCGGAGGCATGCAGGAGGCAGCGGATCAGTGATTCACATCATGGATATTTCTATTTCTCTCTCCCTCTCTCTTCCTCTCTGAAATGGACAAAAATATATTTTTAAAAACTTAAAAAGGCACCAACCCTAGGCAGAAATTTCCGGAGCATCACCGACTCTTTCTTCATCCTCCTTCCTGGCATCCACCTGTTTGACAGCCATGTTGAATAGTCTCTCTTCTTGTCTCTGGTTCACGGTCATCACTTTTCACCTGGACTGTTGACAGTAGATTCTGCCTTCTCCATTCTCCACACTGAACTTACTTCTCTAAAGTACAGATACAAAATGAATGTCACATCCTTGGTTGCTCCTCAGAATAGGGCCCACGGTTTCCTAACTTAACATTCCTGCTGTACAAAAAGCACACCCGAAAAGCCCACTTTCCTCACAAAGCTCTCCCCGATTGCCGTACCCTCTCTGCTCCACCAGCACAGTGTTCATAAGATGAATTCTGCCCTTACTGAAACGTCAGTGTCCACCTGACTGATATTTGGTTGAATCTATGAAGACATAGAGCACTGCGCATCTTGGTTTTTTTCCAAGGTTGACTCACCAGTGGGTCGGGGTTTAATAACCTGTTGGTGGCTAGTTGAGGATGGCATGCTTTCGGAATTCTATGAAAACATAAAAGTAGGGGCAATGCCTATATGTCCTCTGCATAGGACTATTTAAACTTGACCTGTCATCGTTAATGCTACGTTATTTTTACTGTCATGTCAGACATATGAGCATTTTCTCATTGGTATTATTTACTACATTTAATTTCTATTAACTATGTACAATAAATCTCATCCACAACACAGAGCATTCTGGGTTGTAAATTACTTTCTCTTTTTTCTTTTTGAAGAAAATTGCCTTCAAATGCTATTTCTGTATTTTATGAGAGCTACATTTCATGGAAAGGTATCTGAATATATTTTGTAAGGATTTGAGAAAGCTCCTTCCTTGTATTATCACTCTCTAATCTCAAGTACAGCCTGTCTTTTTTTAATTTAATACATCTTTATTGTTTAGATTATTACAATAGTTTCTCCACCCCCCCCCAAAGCTTTCCTCCACCCAGTTCCCACCCCACCCTCTGCCCTTACCTCCCCCCATTGTTCTCATCCATAGTTGAATAATTTTAGTCCAGTCTCTTCCTGTACCCCTCACACTCCTTTTCCCCTGATAATTATCAATTCACTCCCTTTCTATGCTCCTGATTCTATTATATTCACCAATTATTCTGTTCCTCAGATTTTTAATTCGCTTGATTTTTAGGTTCACTTGTTGATGGATATGTCTTTGCTGTTCATAATTTTTATCTTTACTTTTTCCTTCTTCTTCTTCTTAAAGAATACCTTTCAGCATTCCATAAAATACTGGTTTGGTGTTGATGAACTCCTTTAGTTTTTTCTTATCTGTGAAGCTCTTTATCTGCCCTTCAATTATGAATGATAGCTTTGCTGGGTAGAGTAATCTTGGTTGTAGTTCTTGCTATTCATCACTTTGAATATTTATTTCTTGCCACTCTTGTCTGGCCTCCATAGTTTCTGTTGAGAAATCAGCTGACAATTGTATGGGTGTTCCCTTGTAGGTAATTAACTGTTTTTCTCTTGCTGCTTTTAATATTTTCTCTTTGTCTTTTGCCCTTGGCATTTTAATTATGATGTGTCTTGGTGTGGTCTTCTTTGGATTTCCCTTGTTTGTGGTTCTGTGCACTTCTTGGACTATGTAAGTCTTTCACCAGGTGGGGGAAATTTTTAGTCATTATTTCGTCAAATAGGTTTCCAGTATCTTGCTTTCTTCTTCTGGCACTCCCATAATTAAGATGTTGATACACTTGAAGTTGTCAGAGGCTTCTTACACTATCTTCAACTTTCTGTATTCTTTTTTCTTTTTGCTTTTCCGGCTGAGTGTCCTTTGCTTCTTTGTATTTCAAATCTTTGACTTGCTTCTTACGTTCCTCTAGTCTGCTATTGGGTCTCTGTATAATGTTTTTTATTTCAGTCAGTGTATGTTTAATTTCTAGTTGGTCCTTTTTCATATCTTCAAGGGTCTCGTTAAATTTATCAGCCTTTTCTAGGAAATTCTTGAAAAACCTTATAACCGTAGTTTTGAATTCTATATCCAGTTGTCTGTTTTCCTCCATTTCTTTCATTTGTGGCTTGCCTCTTTGTCTCCATATTTTCACTGCCTCCCTGAGTTGGTAGGGTATCTTTTTGTGCTAGGTTTCCTATATGGCCCGGTGGTTCAGCCTCCCCAGTTACATGAAGTGGACACTCTTGGTGCTCTGCTTTGTGGACTATGTGTACAGCCTTGATGTAGTTAAGTCTTGACTGTTGTTGGTATCACTGTGAGGAATTGACCTCCAGGCCAATTGGCTGTGAGTATCAGCTGTGTCTGTGCCGGGACACATCCATCTTATAAGACAGACTTGCAAAATTCCAAAAGCCTCTGTGCTCAGTTTGGATGGGGAGGAGTCTCAGGGCTGAGCCGACAGTCTTGGCTTTCCGTCAGACCTGCCCTTGAGCACGCGCCTCCAAACCTTTGCCTTCCACAGCTCCCTGAGTTTCCACCTGACAGTCCAGATTCCCCCTGTAAGAGCATGGGTCCCCCAGGGGCTGGCTGGGAACTGGGATTCAGTGCAGTCAGGAGCTTCCCACTCCTCCCGCTATGGAGAGCAACCTCCGTAGTCAAACCTCTCTGTGTGCATTCACGGGCGTGTGTGGCTCCTAAACCTTGCCCGCTGCGGCTCCCCCGAGTTTCCGAGTCTCCGTGTGCCTTTTTCTACAGTCCAGACTCCCTCATATGAGCCTGGGTCCACGGCGTTTCAGCCGGAGCTGGGGTTCAGTGCAGTCAGAACTGGGGTTCAGTGCAGCCAGTGGCTTCCTTTCCCTTCCCGCCAGCCAGGCACTCGGCTGCCCTTCCTCTCTGTGTGCATCTCCCGACCTCAGCCCTTTGCAGCGCCTCTGATCCTTGAGCTTTTCTCCTTCCTTGTAGGTGTAGATTTCCCACTCAGCCAGCTTTCCTGTGGTTTTGGATGATGTCCGCTCTTTTAGTTGTTGTTTTGAAATTGTTGTGCGAGGCGGCAGTTTAGGTGCTTACCTAGGCCGCCATCTTGGTTTCTCTGGAGCAGCAGGTCTGAAGCTGGGGCGATGCCACCACGGGGCCCTTGCAAATTCACAAGCCGGGTCCTCGGCGGCAGAAGCGGCAGCGGCGATAGCCAAGTACCGCCTCTCTTTAAATAGACTCAACTGTGGTCCAAGAGACGAACTCTGACTTTGGGGGCAGGGGAGACCATGGGAAAGGATTTAACTCAGGAGACCCTGGGAAAGGGTTAACCTCCTTGGCCACACAGCTCTGGGGATCCTAGCTTGTCAGATGAGCTCACACACCCAAGGGGAAAGCCCTTTTAAAACTTGAGCAGTGTGGAATGACCACAAGGTTTAAAAACTAGTTGCACAGTCTCCTTTTCCCAGGCTGACAGGTACTTACGGGGACCGCAGCTGAGAAGCTGGTTTTCACCTAAGGAAGGTGGGAGTCCTTTTCCATGGGCCTCTGACTTTGATGGTCTCCTTAAAGCTCTGTAACTTTGCCAACTTATTAGAGTCGGGAGCTCTTCAAGAAGCCTGCATTGCAGCGCATTGCTGAGTGTCTGGCGTGTGCTGGTCCCGGTGGCGTGCACTGCGTCTTTAGTCACAGATGCTGATCTCACCTGCTCTCTCGTGTTCTCGGCCCTAGAAGAAGGCACAGGCTAAAGCAGATCATCGTCCCAGACCCCGTGGCTTATCTTCTGGTGGGGAGATTGGTGGACTCCTCCCCGTAGACCCCCCGGCTGGGATCATCATCCTTACTGGGCCAGAAGAGCGCTTAAGTTGAGAGAACTTGTCACCTGGCCAGGGGAACAGAGTGCATGTGGCAGCCTCGAGCTGCTCACCGTGGCTCGATAGCTGGTGATAGTTATTCGTGAGGCTCTTCCACGGGAGGGCTTTTGACACAGTCCGTGGTCTGAGGCACGAGCCTTGGATCCCCCTCCCCCAGGCCCCAGGGGGCTGCACTCAGGGCTGACGGGTCAGCTGATCAGACCCCTGTGACCCCTTCCCTCCCTGTGCATGGGAAGCCGTGGAATCCTCTTCCTTGCCACCTGCCTCCGTCTGCTCCCAGACATACCCTCTGATCCTTATCTTTGTGACGGGCACCTCACTTCTCCTGGGAGTCATCTCCACTCCCCAGGCTCCCACACCATGGCTCCCTGAATATGCGTGCCTGACCCCCTTGAGTCTGCATCTTCCACGCTGGTTTCCGCAGCCACACCGCCACAGACTGGAGCCGTTCCTCCGTCTCACCGCCCCCGTGAGACAGCAGCCTCGGCTGAGGTGCCCTCTGCTACTCTGGGCTCCGGCCCATCACGTGATCATTTGTTGTAATGCACAGAGTCAGGGTGGAGTTTTGCTCCCAAATACTCGCATCTGAAACCCTAAACCTATGGTAACTGTGTTCATTCCTTCCATTTTACGGTTAGGGAAACTTGGATCCAACAAGTCGAAATAATAACTTGCTCAAGAAACACAAGACCCAGAATTGAGATTAAATTAAAACCCAAATGGAACCCTGGCCAATGTTGCCAAGTGGTTAGAGTGTCAGCCTGTGGCCCTTGGGTTCAACTCTCAGTCCAGGTACGCCCCTGAGTTGCAGGTCTGTTCCCTGCCCCCCAATCAGGGCACGTAGGTGGAGGGAACCAACTGATGTGTCTCTCTTTCTTACATCAATGTCCCTCTCCCTCTTCCGCTATCTAAAAGCAATGGAAAAATATCCTCAGGTGAGGATTAACCAAAAAAGAACAAGGTGACTTTAATTCAAATCCAAACTCTGTGCCACATCCTCCCTTAAAATGGGAGTCACACTCCTGAGTCACAGGACTGCTGATTCAAGAGAGGGCGGATGCCGTGGAGATGTGTGATCCGGCGCCAGTTTCACAGCCACATCGGGCCGGCCCCTCCCCGTGGGCGTCGGTGCCGTTCGTCCTTCTCGGCGCCTGACTTTCACAGAGCACTTTTGGAAGTAAAACCCTAATAGACCCAAACACTGTCAACTTTATCACCTGTGGTGAATTTGCAGAGTTGTAAAAACGGAATGCATTTCCCTTCTTTATTTGGTACACCTTAATTACTAGGGAAGGAGTGCATTAAAACTGAGACCAGGGGTTAATTAATTGTCCTGGACTGTGGAATTTTATGGACAGCCAGAACTAAAGTAATGGTTGTGTAGGAGCCGTTGACTAAACATGGATTATAAACGTTACAGAAATCCCCATAATTAGTCCCACTGCAGCTATTTAGCTGGGGAATTTTATAGCAGACGTAAATTATGAAGGTGAAAAATGCGAAAAATTTTGAGTTGACATAGT
Source organism: Vespertilio murinus (assembly GCA_963924515.1). Lineage (NCBI taxonomy): Eukaryota > Metazoa > Chordata > Mammalia > Chiroptera > Vespertilionidae > Vespertilio > Vespertilio murinus. Next base: position 23,859,010 of record OZ004704.1, on the reverse strand, counting down.
GGCATTTGCAAAAGCTATAATTTGAAGGAGAAAAAAAAAACACCTGTTTTGTACTATTATTTTTTTTCCTTCAGTTTGCACAATTCCCCCTTTTTAAATTTTACTTTTTTTTAACCGTTTCCACTATAATGTAATCAATGGCTGCGAGGCGTTCGGTGCATTCGTGCAAGTGATACCTCACGAACATAGACCCCCAGCCTCATCGCCACAGGAGGAAGGGGCCTGTTTGATCACACTCCTCAAAGCCCTGTCTGCATATTTTAATAAATTGAAAGGGAAAGTTGCGGGTCCCATTTAAATAGTGTTCCCTGTCATTGGATCCTGACACATTCTAACCTACCTGTTAAAATGCAGGTTATAAATAGCTCCTCTTTCAAAGGTGTTCATTATACCTCATTGGCTCTTGTTATAGAAAATGCAAATGTAATTTGAAAAGTGCCCGTTAGGAGTGTGAGCAATTACGCGGGCTCTTCAGCACCCCGGTCCATTGTCAGCACACAGCCCACAGCCGCGTGGTGAGGACGCACGCCCGCCGCCTTTGAAATGGAGATCGCCTCGGCTTCCGGCCGGCCAAGTGGGTAATGAGAAACTATTTCGCTTTTCCAGGGAAGCAAGCAGCTGTTGAACAACTATCCTGTCTACATAACGAGCAAACAGTGGGACGAGGCTGTGAATTCTTCCAAGAAAGACGGGAGGCGGCTCCTGCGATACCTCATCAGATTTGTTTTCACCACCGACGAGCTTAAGTACTCATGCGGCCTTGGGAAAAGGAAAAGGTCAGTGCAGTCAGGAGAGACAGGTCCCGAAAGACGCCCTCTGGATCCAGTTAAAGTAACATGCCTCCGAGGTACTGCATCCTTCCGCTCAGCGTCGCCATCTGTGATCTCATTTCACCGCATTGGCTGTGGCTCGCGTGCAAGTGTGGCCCTTCCTTCCTCCTCCCCCCTTCCCCCTCCCCCCACCGAGACCTCATAGGCTTCATGCGGCCCATCTCCTGGGAATCGACAAGTTCTCTCTTAAAAATCCTTGTTTGCGTTAGCCTTGGCGTCCTCCCTGAATGGCCCGAAGCATTGCATAGCACCTCATGTTTCACGATTTAAGTTCTGACTTGCTCCTCGGCCAGAGAAGGCCAGCTCCAGCCACACTGAGCCGTGGGACAGGCACAGAGGAAGGGGAGGCGTGAAATGGTTTGTTTTCGTTAGCCGAGTGGCGGGGAGAGCCCATTTTCATTGGCAGCTACCGCCCACCCCCTCCCCATCTGACTTCCCTCAAGAATGCGTGCCCCCCCCCCCACTCCTTACATTTATTTAGAATTCATTTTCCTCAGTGCCCAAAGTATTACTTGGCCCTGTCAAACGTCATTAGTTTCAAAAAAAAAGTTCCTGTGTTAAAAATACTCCTTAGGAGATACTTGATCAGTATTAATAACTGGGTACTTTGCCACTGATCCATCCACTCTCGGTGAGCCAGGCAGGGGTTGAGGAGGAAGAACCAAGAGGGGCGCCATTCACACAGCGGGTTCAAATAAACAGGCAGACGTTAGACAACCAGAACGTTAGAGAGCCAACAACAAAAAAAAAGCCGCTCACACCTGGAAAAGGTCAGACTAAGAAGCTCACCTCTTCCCCCGGATAGGTCAGAAGTAGGTTTATTGGTTGGAAAGATTTCACAGGGACTTACCTTGGACATGGACCAAATATTTCCTGACGAGGAAGCCACGGGGAAAGCCTGAGCACTGGCCAGGCCTCGGCTGTACCCGGGGCCCACCCTGCACTCCCTGCCGGGGTGCCCACCGTGCCTGTTGGTGCGTCCAAACGCCCGTGTAGTGTTTGTTAGCAGCGAGTCCCCCGCGCCCATCCTGACTCAGCGTCCGACTCAGCTGGTCTGGGGCGGGGTTGGGAGGCAGGCATTGCTGTGCCTCAGCCCCATCCCTGGGGATCCTGACGCCAGCGGTCCCAGTGGCCCTTACTCCAGAATACCACTGGCGTGAATGCGCCCTTATTAACCCGGCACAGGTGCTCCAGAGCACCCCCTGCCGGCAATTCTGGAAATTGCACTTAACTCAGAGTGGGTACGAGGGAAATTCTCAGGGTCTTCCTGAGCCAGCTAGCCACAATGTCCTATATTTTCCAGCATCATCAGGGCTGATGGGACACTCACCACGAGGACCAGAGGCAGGAGTGGGCCTGGGACTCCCCTGAACGTAGGCTCCATGTGTGCTGCAGAAGCTGCCCTGGGGCTAAGGGACTCGGGATGAGGGGCCACAAGTGGTGTCCCTTTCCAGAAATCCTTAGGAAACACAAGAGGCCCAGTGCACGAAATCTGTGGACTTGGAGGGGGGGGGGGTCCCTCAGCCCAGCCTACACCCTCTTGCAGTCCATGAGCTCTTGGGGGGGGTGCAAGCTGGCAGTTGGACACCCTTAGTGCAGAGGCTCCTACCACCACTGCTGCGCCCACCAGCCATGAGCCTGACTTCTGGCTGAGTGCACCGACCACCAGGGGGCAGCTCCTGCACTGAGCGTCTGCCCCCTGGTGGTCAGTGCAGGTCATAGCGACCCGTTGTTCTGCCACTCGGTCAATTTGCATATTAGCCTTTTATTATATAGGATTTTACATGTTAACTAGCAAGTGTGTGAAACAGGGATTAGCATGCGTCCCAAAGCACTGGAGCCCAGTGCCCGGGGGATGCTGCCACATTCGTGCGACACAAACACCAGCCAGGCTGCCTGAGCAGAGCTGCCTTCTCCAGCCGGTGCCCGCGTGGGGACATGGCCCACAGGCCTCCACTGGAGATGTGTGGGCACGGAATGGTAGCGGTCTGTCCAGGGCAGCTGGTTAGCGCATCTCTATGTCTGTCCCAAAGGCTGCAATCCTAGGGCCTCCTGTGACCTCGATGGGCTTCCCCCCCTAAAGCTCTGGGCCTGTGACTCCAGGGTGGTGAACAGGGTTACAGCGGCCAGGGCAGCCTCAGGCCATGGGACCCCCAGTGATGGGAAGCAGGGAGCTCGGGGAATAGAATCTCCGCCCAGGCTTTGAGAGGCTTCCTGTCTGCTTAACAGAATGAGCCGGGCCTTCAGCTTTTAATGGTCTGTCAGGTTCAGGGAACGGCCTGTCACAGCGGGAGATGTGTCACCGCAGCCGTCCTCGTCCATTAGCCTCTCCTTCCTCTCCTGACGCTTTGAGGCTCTCATTTCCTTGGGTTCATGCGCGTGGGGGATCCGAACAGATAGGGGATTGTTTAAACAGATGCTGAATGCTCGCTGAATGCAGTAGGGACTTGCGGAGGACAGGAGAGGAATAGGAGGCAGCCCCTGGCTTCTGGAGCTGATGAGTGGTCCGGCTGGAGGTGATTGGAGGGCCGTGGTGAGAGAATAAGGGGTAGACATTTGAGTCCTTGAGGTCCCAGGATACCTCCTTTCTCTGTCCAGCACTGCCATGGCCTGGGGTTTAGAACTGCCCTTCCGTGTGTCCCGGACCTGCACCCCTCCCAGCAGTTTGCAGAGTGAGGAGCTGGGTTAACAGAGAGCTTTCCACAAGGAGGGCCCCCAGGGCTGGGACCGAGGGAGGCAAGTGAGCATCTGACCTCGGGCAGGATCCAAGGGTCCGCCACGCCAGCCTCCCGGGCGTCTCCCTCCCCGCCCGCTCCTCAGCTTGAGTCCCTGACGTGGGCCAGGTCAGGGTGAGGGAGTTCGCTGGTCCAGGAACTCACACATTAGCTCCTGCCCAGGGCAGGCAGAGGGTGGATTTCACAAAGCAGTTTCAGACCAATCCGGTTGAGCAGTGAGAACTATCGCCCTGCAGAGGGGGCATGGCTGGAAAGGAAAAGACGTGTGAACAGCAGTCATCCTGAACTTGCAGTCAGCTGGGCAGAAAGCACAGGCAGGCCTACAACTGTCCCACAGCGGCCACTGCGTTGTACAACTGTGCCTAGTGAAACGGCTACGCAGGGATGATGTAGGCGCCCTCGCCCCCTGAGGAAACAGAGAGGGTTCGCTGGGGCTCATCCACAGGAGGCCACGTTGGTCTCATTGGGGGCTCAGCTATTTTTTATGTGTTTACTCTTCCCGGCATGCTAATTGCTTCCTGGTGGAACTAAATATTTAGGGGAAACCTCATTTGTAAAATACTTGTCAGTGCATATATAGGCAAGTAGAGAAATCCGTATCAACCTATAACATTTTAAGAATGGGCACACCTCTTCTAGAAACTTGGGCCATCTCTCACTCCTTGAGATTTTGTGATTTTATTGCACTTCACCTACAAGTTAGCAGCTGACTGAAGAATGCCGTGTGAGCAGTTTGCTTCTGAGAGGCAGGAACAGGGGTTTTTAAAATGTGACTCACTCACTTCTAGCAGGCACGGCGTCTGCCATGTCTTACAAATCAGGTTTACTTCCAATTTCAATAGCAAGTGGTGCTTAAAAGGACCGCCCTCTTGCTCACGGGACTTGACTCTTGCGCATGAGTAGGAAACTTTTAATGAGTGACATCATCATGGCATTGCATTGGAGTTCTCATAAAGCTTTTCTAAGAGCTTCTGTTCACGTATAAGCAGCCTCTTCTGCCGTCTTCTGCAAAAATCCAGCTGTTTCTCTCTCTCTCTCTCTTTATTGTGTACATTCCCACAGAGTTCATTAGGATGCACTGCACCTCCAACCCCGACTGGTGGATGCCCTCGGAGGAGCAGATAAACAAAGTGTTCAGCGACGCCGTGGGTCACGCCCGGCAGGGCCGCGCGGTGGGGACCTTCCTGCACAACGGCGGCTCGTTCTATGAAGGGCTCGATCACCAGGCCGCCCAGGATGAAGTCTTCAGCAAGAGCTCCCAGGATGGGTCTGGGGACTAGCGGACAAAACCCTCCCCGTTGCAGCAGCCGGTCCTCTCCAGTCGCCACTGTGACGCCCCGTCCCCGTCCCTGTGGAGCCACAGCATGGCGTCCCACAGGAGGCGCATCCTCCGTCTTAACTCTCTCGACCTCCTGCCGCGCTTCCCAGACGGAAATCCATTTTAGGGTTGTTGGGGAAGTCTGTGGAGCCCACCACCGATTTCCAGAATTCTGTATTACAAAATGAAGAAGCTGTCATTGATTTTAAAAGACTACGTGGTGAGGAGGGGGGGCGGGCGGTGGAGACAAACTCCTGGTTGCCCGACTGAGGTCCTCACGGGAGTTCTGCTTCCTGCGCAGAGCCGACCCCATGGAAGGGACGGGAACAAGCATTCTCTTTCATTCAAATAAGTCGACTTTCTGTTTCCCAAAGACGTGAATTCAGGCTTCTCGGCAAAGACGTCAGAGAGGTGAGATAATGTGCTCTGTCTCCACTGAGAGGGCCTGTTGTTAAGGAGGAGCCAGAGAACAGAGGCCATCTCTAGACCGTGATTAGTTGAAAGCTATTTTTTCTCTATTATTTTTACCAAAAAAAAAGTCCTCTACCGTGTCGATCAGGAAGGCACTAAGTGACCTCTGGAGTTTACAGACAGTCATAGTCTTCATCGTGTCGGCCAGGAAACATCCGAAGATCCCAGCCATTGTGAAATGCTTGACTTGGTAGGTTCCAGTAACTGTAAGTCAGGCTCTGTTGACGTGCTAGCAATGCCCCGGTGGCGGGCTCAACAGTGAGCATGTCAAGCAGGCAGTGGGTCGGTGCGCCGAAGACCAGACAAGTGGTGGGACCGATGGTGCCGACCAAGCTGACCACATGTCCGGGAACTGCGTCCACGCCGCCTCAGGGCCATCTGGCAGCTGCGCGGTGGGCCTGGCTCGTTTCTCTGAAGTTTGAGGGCCTTTGTGTGCTCAGTCGATCTCTAGAATTTGCATAAAACTTCTGTTTCTCGTCGTCACTGATGAAAAATGTTTGTTCTCAACTGTGTGTGCCTGCCTCCCCCAACTGCCCCCCAAGCTACCAGCTCTGTTAACACCCACCGACTCTGGTTCAATTTGTTGAGTCCCCTGTGTGAGTCAGTAGTGTCTTTAGAACCACTTCTTACCCAGATCCTGCCGAGAGGCTGGGACCTCCTGTTCTGAGGGCCGCGGGTTTGGACCTCAGACTAGTGCCGGTGCCACGTCCTTTGTAAGCAAAGTGCTAAGTGGGCAGTATTGGTCTTGCTCGTTTGTTTGTTTTGGGGTTTTTTGGACAGCATTGTGGCAGGCTGTTAATGTCATCTACAGACATGACTATAAAGATTTTGGAAATTCATTTAACGTTTATGAGCATCCATTTATAAAGCAGTTATTTTTGCCATTTTTTTTTGTTGTTGTTAAAGTAAATTATTCCTTTATGTTCAGTAATTTGCACCAACTACATGCACAGGCCCAGAACTAGGTCCTTCTGTCACTTTTCAAACAGTTTCAACCGTTGAAAAGGTTAATGTTTACAGAGAGGGTCATTTGTCAGATCGGTAAAGTTGTCCGGGGAGAACTAATATTTTGATCCTGTATTGAAAAAGTTACCTGAAATCTTGAGGGGGTTTTTTTGTTTGTTTTTAAGAAATGATAAGGGCAAAAGAGATGTTGTTTATGGGAACCATGAGACTAATATTTGGCTATATAAAGAAAAAGGTACTTCTGAAGAGTTTTGGAGGTCTAGGAAGTCAATATTTTGTAAGATTCTTTGGTGACATGAAATCTTGGCCAGAAGAAAAATAACCACCATAACCTTGTCTGTCAGCCCATCTTTTTTTGCATTGGCTTTTGTTATCCATCGTGCTGAGTGCTTGTCCCCTCTCCCCCGATCTTTTTTTTTTTTTTGAATAGCAGCAATATTTGACCACTGCTTTTATTTTTTTAACTTAGAGAGAGAGTGGAAGGGAGAGGGAGAGACAGAGAGAAACATCGATGTGAGAGGGGCACATCAGTTGGATGCCTCCGGCACGCACCCCCACCAGGGCAGGGGAACCTGCAACCAAGGTGTGTGCCCTTGACTGGCATTGCACCTTGGGGCCCTGGAGTCCACTGGATATGCCCTACCCACTGAGCCAAACCTGCTATGGCTGCCCGCTGCTTTTAAAAGCATTCAGCTCTTACCATTTTCCTAAAATCTCGAGAACTGCACACATCTTCACATCTCAGCGTCACGTGGTGTGTGCTCCCCTGTGCTGGGCTGGTCTTGCTGGTGGTGACAATGAGAGCATGTCTGCGCTCTCCATGTGGCCACCGTGCTGATGGCGCGCCGACACCATCCCGTTAGCACCCCTGAGGAAGGGGCTGGGAAGGCTCTGCACCCCGCCGGCTGGCAGCACACAGCCCTGCTCTGAGGCTCACCTGGCCCCTGGCCCCTCGTCCCCTTTCCACGTCATTGTTTCTGTATCAGCTGTCCTCCGGTATCTCCCAATTTGCAAAAAAACAGCTCCGGATCCAGCCCTCAGCCCTGGCATCACTCTCTTGTTCCCCGTGTTCACCACAGCGTTCAGGTCATTGTCACCGTTGGCGTTTCATAGGCGTCGCTAGGAACACAGAGGACAATACGAGAGCATCTGCACGGGATTGCTGTCACCCCCTGTGGTAGGGGAATCAGGGGTACATTTGGCTGCTTCACAGCTTTAGATGTGGATGCTTTTATAATCTGGGTCTGTCTTAGCCCTTCCTAAGTCATAAAACCATTGACCTTAGAGATTCCTTCCTTAGGAGTATGAGGAGGTTTCATTATTACAGTATATTTGATCTGGCTACTCCATGGTGCCCAGTATCAGTAGAATGGTCTCTTCAGTCCAGTCAATATCAGGTGCTTTCCCCAAGTTCAGACAGTACTCCAAGCTTGCGAGCCCACAAGTTCATGATTTCTACATCTCTCTGCCGCCTTTCATGGCCTTTCCTCCCTTCTGTTCCTGTCAGAATGTGGACGAAGCATCAAATACGGCGAAGCGTGCACTGGTCTCAGAAAAGCAAACATAACATAGCCTTTAATTAGCTTCTGTCATTTATTATATGCTCTGGAACTTAAACCTTTTACCCACTGACTACCTCCTTAGTTCTTCCTTAGATTTTAATCATTTGACATATCTCATTCTTCGGTAACTTCATTTTTAGAAAATAGTTAAATGTATGACTTCTCCTCCAGGACTGCGTCATTTCACAGCACAGAGCTGGGTGGTATTTGACAGCTCAGATACAAATTTTTAGAAATGTAATGGGAAATGATTTTGCACATATGGTGCGAGTCTGGCTGATGTCTGTTTGATGTGGCAACACTTAACCAAAACTGCCTGGCAAAACACGCCAGCCGGGGTGCGTGAGGCAGGACTCTCATGTAAATGTGTCTGCACAGCAGCATGTGTCATTATGATATGTTTTTGTAAACACGCTTCTTGCGGTGGCGGTGTAAGTGCTGGGTAAAAATAACCACTCTGCTTGGGATAATTAGGAGAATGTCACCCCGTCCGTGGCCCGCTGGCATTGTCAGCCAGGGGCACGGGCTCTGCTGTTCGTGCTGTTTTTTAGAGGAGGAGGAATTGATCCCAGACAACGTGGAGTGCACAAACAGTAACCCATCCCTATGTGCCTCCTCCTATGTGAAACTTAAGCCGTAACCTCTATTTGCAAACAAGAGGCCATGTCCCCCTCCACCGTAGACTCATTTGTAAGACGTATTGAAAGGAAGGACCGAGCTCATCTAATGACCAGCCCGATCAGCTTGGCCATCGAGACCTCTAAGTTACCGATATTGGTGGCACACGTGACCCGTTTCATGTTTCTCGTGACCATCTCCATAGCTGGTACTCTAAGGGCTAGATTTCCACTGAATCGCACTTCCCCAGATGGCAACGAAAATACGTCTGCGAATGAGACTTGTGCAAACCCCAGTTCGTCCTCAGAACAACTGCACCCATACAAGGGGCCCCACGGGTCTTCGCCTCCTCGGAAAGCTGAGGCCCCTCCAGATCCGCTGACTGGCCGTAGCTAACGGTCACCGAGCTCCTGTGTGCCGGCGCTCTGCTGAGGCCGTTCCTGCCATTGCCCTTGTATTGGTGAGGACACGGCCAGGATGATGCTCAGCTAAGAAGAGGGGCCGTTTGGGCTCACTAAGCAGAATGCCTCACTCAGTTCTCCCCGAGGTCACCGTTCTCAAAGCCCAACCCTTTGGAATGGGTTTGTTCTCTCATTGATGCCATTGAGGGAAAGTGGATGCATGTTATTATTTAAAAACCAGCTTTTAAGTCTGTTGATGCTTATGTAGGAGCACATAAACCAGCCGTGGGCAAACCGGCCCGTTCGGCTGTTCTGTCCGGCCCGAGGAGCCGAAAGAGCGGAGGGTTCTCTTGCTCTCCCCTCCGCTCCTTCACCAGCAGCCCAAGAGGAGAGTGCCAGCATGGTCAGGCTGCTTTTGTTCCGGCCCTCCGGTCCAGTTTAAGAACCCATGGTGGCCCTCGAGTCAAACAGTTTGCCCACCCCTGAATAAACCATATATCCTCTGGGAACTGCCAAGGTTTCTGCATAAGGATTCACTTAAGGTCCTAAGATGAAGAGTAAAAAAAAAAATCTTTAAAAAAAAGTAGTGAATACACTTAAACCTTTTATTGGTTCGGATTTATTCTATACTTTCCCAGTCTAAAAATGCAGGGATATATAAAAGCAAAAACTGGAGACTGAGCGAAGTGGTATTTTGGGGGTGAACTCCTAGATGTCAGACACGGCATCGGTCAACCAACGTTCCATTTGCTTCTCCCGTGTGTCCGTAGCCTCTGACTCGCCGAGTCGGGTTGGAAAAGAGGGTTTTGATTTTTGAGGTCCCCGTGAACACTGTTGTGAAGGTTTTGTAGGAAAATAACAGTAGCCTGTCGACTCTTTCCCTGTGGTTGTGGCTTTACCACCTCTGTCTGCGATTTAAGTTCCAGAGCATGCCAAGGCCAGGGAGGCGTGGCCTGTGGTCCTTGGAAACGGGGCATGCCAGACCCAGAGGTGGGTGAGGCGGGTCCCCAAACGTCCCGAGTCTCCGGTCCGGCTGCCCCGCCCGGTGTCAGCGTTGCCTTTATGTCTCGGGAACTCTGGGGCCGACCTGCCTTTTCCCTGTTTTCTATGACGAGCCCTCGTGGAGAAACTGTGACAGATCCATTGACCCTGATATTTTTGTTGGTGGAGTCTTGTTGATTCTCTGCGAATCACTTCTATTCGATTGTACTGTGTAGCGTTTTAACGCCCGCTAGGGACAAATGAAAACTATATACATGCATAGTGTACTATAGACTAGCAAGATTTTTTTTGTGGACAATTTATATAGAAGAGTACGTTGTTTTTTTAAGTGTTAGAGGCGCATTTCTTTTAGGAACTGGAAATGTTACGAGAGTTTTCTAAGCATTTAATATTTTTAATTATCAGAAACATTTGTTACTAGAGCCAGTTATTTCGGGTGTGCTAATCGGAGTATTGATTTTCTTACCTCATATACCTCTAGAAGGCCACATGTTCTGTTGGAGATAAAATTGCACAATAAATGTCAAGTCTCTGTTAAGTGCTTTAACTTGCTTGTGTTTTGTCTCTTTCTTTAAGTCTTTGAAGTCACTTTCCTGGGGTTTGTTTTTTTTTTGAAAAGAGAATGATTCTCTCCCTTATCTCTGAGTGCCAAAGCTTTTCTCCTTATCTCCGAATGCCAAGGAAAAGTTAAACACTTGGTTCCCAAGTAAAAGCTCTCAGTTATGTCAGGGAACTGACCAAAAATTGTCCGGAAAGTTCCATTTGATGCAGTGAATGGAAGGGACAACCAGTGATGACCTCTGTAGGAGAGAGACGGGGTCCAAGATTTCCTTCCAGGATTTTGTACATCCACATTTCAAACACCTCTTTCCTGCTCACAGTACCTTTCTACCCGGAGGGGCAAAACCCCTGCCCCTGCTACGCGTGACCTTGAACAATGAACAGATGCTGATTATATATGGCTTTTATTTAACTAATTTATTTATTTTTAATCCTCACCCAAGGACATGCTTAGAGGAAAAAAATCATGGATGTGGGAGAGAAACCTGGATCTGTTGCCTTCTACACACTCCCCAACCAGGGATCAAACCCACAACCCAGGTGTGGCTGTGTTTAAGTTCGGGAGTTGAGCCGAAACCAGTTTGGCTCAGTGGATAGAAGGGTCCCAAGTTCGATTCCGGTCAAGGGCATGTACCGTGGTTGTGGGCACATTCCCAGTGGGAGATGTGCGGGAGGCAGCTAATCGATGTTTCTGACTTTCTGTTCATCTCCCTTCCTCTCTGTAGAAAATCAATAAAAATATTTAAAAAAAAAAAAGTTCAGGAGTTGAACTGACAACCTTTGGGTGCATAGGACAATGCTCAAGCAACTGAGCCACTCTAGCAGCGCTGCTATGGTTTTCACATAGTGATCTGAGCACAAAAGCAAAGTAGCCATGGCTGATGTGGCATGGTTGTGTCTTCTCACTTTGAGTTATTGCATAAAATACAAATCTGACATATCAACTCCTGTAGAACAACATTGAAGTATTTTTTCTTGAGTCAGATGAAGTGAACACTAGGACAGAACACATTGTTTCATTTTAGGGAAAATATAAAGATGTCTTATTTTTTCACTAGAAGATGCATTGTCTTAACCCATAGTTACGAATGGAAGAGCAAGAATTCAGTCCAAATAGCTTGAGTTTGAATTGGGATCACAATTAAAATTATTTTATTCTAAAATAGTAAAAGGATGAAATGACTTGGGGTTTTGGATGTTTTGTGGCAGTTTGTACAAGGTAAAACTGTAGATCCAAAAAATATTAGGAACAAATTCTGCAGGATACAAGACCAAGATATAAAAATCAATTGTATTTCTAGACACTAGCAATATGTAACTAAGAGAACAATTTCATTCTTAATAACATTGGAAAGAATAAAATATGTAGAAGTAAACTTAACAAAAATATATACAGGCTCTGTATACTGTGAAGACTACATCATTAGAAGAAAATTCAAAAGACCTAAAAGTAATGGCAAAACATCCCGTGATGAAGGAGTGGAAGAATTAATATTTGTAAGTTGGTAATAACTCCCCACATTGATTTACAGATTTATTGCAATTCCTATCCAAATCTCAGCTGGCTTCTCTAGAAACTGGCAGGCTAACCAAAAAAGAAAATGCAAGAAACCCAGGCGGACAACACAAATAAAGCCTTCCATTCACAATCCATTGATTTTTAACCAAGGTGCCCAGACAGCTCAATGGGGAAAGAATGGTCCTTTTAACAAACGCTGCTGGGACAACAGGATATCCGCGTCCAAAGAGATGGTGAGGCCCCCTACCTCACACCATGTACAAAAACAATAAAATAGACCGTAGACCTAAATGGAAGAGCTAGAGTTACAGAACTCCTAGTCACACAAGAGCACACCTTCATGACCTTGAATTAGACAATGGTGTGTTCAATAGGACACGCAAACGACAAGAGAAAGCAACAGGTATATTAGACTTCATCAAAACGAGAACCATTTGTGTTTCAAAGAAGACTACAAAAACAGAAGCCCACGGGAGGGGGTAAAACGTTTGCAAATCATATACCTGGTAAGTGACTGGTTGGTGGCTCTACAATAAGAGAGGGCATGTGACCTCATGTGAAGAGTCTGCCGGGAGGGAGCCGGGGAACCAGTACCCCTCCTCCTCCCTGCCTCCTCCTCCGAGGCTCCGCGCCAGCTGAGAGCCACTGACACCGGGGGCAGGAGCGCCCATTGATGTCCATAAGGCGAGCCCCCTCGCTCACCAACAAGGTGCAGAAGGGCTAAAGGGAAGACGCTGGCACCACTGGTAATGGGGGTGAGTCAGACAGTTCACAGGTACCTCTGGTTCCACCTCATTGAGATCTCGAGTTAACTGTACATAAATGACCTCAATTCTTAATAACTTGAATAGTTCATATTTACTAAGTCAGTAGGTAAGTGCTTTACTGTCATTCCATTGGATCTTCTTAAGGAGCCCATGATGTAAACTCTAATATTACCCCCACCACCCCACTACCCCGACTCTAAAGGTGAGAAAACTGATGCTGAGCAACATGTGCCCGAGGTCAAGAGGTCATGGTGAAGCCCAGTTACTAACCCAGGTGAGCCAGCTCCCGGTGAGAAGCCCGTGTTTTAACTCCGGAACAACTGAGCCTCGGAGGTAATATCTGTAGGACTTTCAAGACGGAGAGAAAAAAGTTGCGACAGTAGGGCTGATAAAACAGTAACTACCTCTTAAGACTGCCCAGCTCTGATTGATCAGACTATAATTCATCTCTCAATCTGGCCTGAGAAGACTGCTGCTCAAAACCCTGGAGAAAGTGCACGGATGAATACAGGTGCCGTTCCTGGGTGCCAGGCGAGTCTTGGTTCCGATTCAGTCCTAATGCTCCACAGAGACACAGCCTCAGTGCCTCCGCCACGCAGGATTCTCTGCTCCTGACTTTAAGAAACATGCTTGCCGAAACCGGTTTGGCTCAGTGGGTAGAGCATCGGTCTGCGGACTGAAAGGTCCCAGGTTCGATTCCGGTCAAGGGCATGTACATTGGTTGCAGGCACGTCCCCGGTGGGTGGTGTGCAGGAGGCAGCTGATCGATGATTCTCATCAACGTTTCTAGCTCTATCCTTCTCCCTTCCTCTCTGTAAAAAATCAATAAAATATATTTTTTTTTAAAAAAAGAAAGATTCTTGCTACTATAGATGAGTGAACAAATGAATGAATAAATGATAAAGTAGAATATATTGGTCTTTGTACTTAGCAGTTGTCAAATTTTAATATATTGCATTCAACCATGGTTTTGAAACACAGCTTCAAGATAAACATTCTCATTGCATAAAAATATTATGGACCAGATTAATACCTTTTTTTTTTTTTACCATCTTTACTATTAAATCTCAAAACTCATCAAGCCAAAAAGGAAAAAAGACAAAAAGAAAAAAAACTCATCAAGTCACAAGAATATGTAAGAATACTGCTAATGAAGATGAAACATAATTAACAGTAGACTGTGTAGTGAAATAGAGGGGGGGGGGGCAAAAAATGTAACTAAAAATAACATTTTTTTTTAGTTCTGGCCTGATAGCTCCATTGGTTAGAGCCTTGTCCCAATGTTGCAGATCCAATCCCCAATTGGGGCACAAACAGGAATCAACCAATGAATGCATAAGTAAGTGGAACAGTAAATCGATGTTCGTCTCTTTCCTTTGCTCTAAGATCAATAATTTTTTTAAAGATATATTTTTTAAAACCCAAGGTCCATTTTCCAGCAGTAAGTGAGATTTAAAACCGACACTCTTCACTCTACACAGATTCCAGGAAGAAATCCAGGCCCCTTTTGGATGTGAGGAACAGGGATATGAAAATGTCTCCTATTTTATGCCAATTATGATTTTCCCCCTCCTTTCTGGGAACACAGAAGCATTTTTAATTCAATTGGGAAAAAATAACATCATAATTGTGTTTAATTGTGGCTTTTGTTGTGTTTTCTATTAACACTTTGTGCTAAATAATTATCCTTTTAAGTTTCTGGTATATTTTTGGATAGACTGCTTTTTCTGTGACGACAGAAGAGTGTCAAAGCCAAAACTAGGCTCATGACGTGTGAAATACATGATGGCTTTAAAATTGGTAAAGAGTGAAGAACTCTGTCACATGTCTCCTTAAGGATACATAATAGGGAAAATTTCATGCATCTATAGGGAACTATAAACATTTCTTTAATGAAGAAGTATGCAATCCTGGTGGAAAGTATGAAGGAAGCCCATTCTTTGAAGTGTCAATCCATTCCTTCTCTGGATAGAAGGAATTTATAGATCTAATTCAGTAGGCAGTTGCCATCACTTATGGAAAAGTAAGGCCCAGAAAATTCTAACTTGCTCAAGTTCATGCAGTTATTATCAACTAGTGATCCGGTGCATGAAATTCGTGCATGGGGGGTGAGAGAGGGGGGGGGATGTCACTCATCCCAGGCTCCACCCTCTCCAGTCTGGGACATCCCTCTCGAAATCCAAGACTGCTGGCTCCTAACTGCTCACCTGCCTGCCTGCCTGCCTGATCACCCCTAATCACTCTGCCTGCCAGCCTGCTCGCCCCCAACTGCCTCTCCACCAGCCTTCTCCCTGCAACTGCCCTTCCTGGCTGGTCTCCCAGAAGGTCTCCTGGTCTAATTAGCATATTGCCTTTTCATTAGTATAGATATCTAAATGAATATCAAAATAATCCAGTACCCTGGAACCATGAGGTTTTTTTTTACAACCATTTGTTCAAATTCCTTATTTGGGTGTGTCTCTTTTTTCCTTGGTTGCCAGGAAACTCAGTGTTAAGTTGTATTGTTGTGGCCGGCGGGACCCTGTCCAGGCAAGGCTCCAGCCTGGGGGAGGAATGGGCAACCAGACCCATGTCATAGAGCTGACTCTGTTTGCGGTCCCCAACCCCCAGGCATGTCCTGTTCCAGGTGATCGCAGGGCAGCACAAACAGGGCAGACCAGGTCAAGCAGAAACCGTTTAAACTGAGAATAAGCCCCCCGCCCCAGGTGTTGTGCAAACTTTTAACAATGTACCTGTACTGGTGGAATTTTTCATAGCTCATAGTGTGATGGGTCACCATGACCCTAGGACAGACAAAGAACTCTGCCTAGTCAGCTATACCTCCCCGCACCGTTGCAAAACAACTGCCAGCTAGCCTAAATCACAATAAGCCAAGGTTTCAAAACAAACTATAATGGTAGAAGAATAGCCTTCAGCTTTCCTGATATGTTAACTTTAGCTCATAGACTAGTGTTTTTAAAGATTAACCAATTAGAATTTGCCAAATAGACCAGCCTCAAAAAAAGGATAAAAGCAGGCTTTCCTGTGTGCTCGGGGCTCTCTCTCTCTCTTTTTTTCTTTTCTCACTGCTGCGACAGTGGGGGGAGAGCCCAGATTCGAATTCGTTAATAAAGGAATAAATTTTGATCTGGCGTCTTGGTGGTCTTCTCTGGGGGTCTCTCCATAACAATATCTCAGTTGATGCTTCCCTTAGCTCAACTTTTCTGATAGCATATTCTCTACCACCATAGACCTTTTTTTTCCTATGCCTATCTTTGCATTAATCTTTGAAAATTATAACAGTGCTTTATTATTATAAGCTGCCTATTTCTACATGGAAGTAGGTGATGTACATTAGAATGCTTCCTGGAACATAAATGGTGTTCAAAAACTAACCTGAGAAATCAGACACCTCCTTCCCCCCTCTCTGCTGTCTACTCCCCACATCCTACACCAACAAAAACATTTAAAACTGTTTGTTCCAAATTGGACACCTGGAGTCGATATCTTCTCAACCTTGCTGTCACTGGACCTGCAGGGTTCTGTCACCTCTTTGTCTACAGGGAGGATAAAGATCTGATGGATAAGGGAAAAGGAAAGATTTTGCCTGGAGGGAAGTGCATGAGACGCCAATGCTCCTGATCACTCCTCTGGGGTCCTAGGTGGGAGCTGTTAAGCAGAGCAAGCCCTGAACACATATCTGACAAAAAAAGTTGGAAGGGAAGGTAATTTAAGAAGCAGCAGCTATGGATTACATCACAGAGGCCTCAGGGTTAACTTGTTACTGAAGCATAACAAGCATATCTTGACTTATTATTACAAGAGTGATTCTAACTCTTGGGTAAGGAGACCGTTCTGAGAAACATTAATAATGAGAATCATTGACTGGCCACCTCCCACACACCCCAAATTGGGGATGGAGCCCACAACCCAGGCATATCCTGGACCTGGAATCGAACTGTGATGTCCTGATTCATAGGTCAGCCCTCAACCACTGAGCCACAAAATTATTTGTTTTTAAATAAATAAATCTTAGAATACTTTTGACTTCTTGAAGAATTAGCCCCTTTATCATTATGCAATAGCATTCTTTATCCCTGATACTATTTTTTATTCTGAAATCTACTTTATCTGATATTAATATATCTACTCCAACTTTCTTTTGAGTAGTGTTGGTATGGTACCATCTCATTCCATACTTTCACGGAATCTTTGTGATTTGATCTATTTGAATCTTTATAATCACAGTGGATTTCTTATAGGCATTCTATAGTTGGTTCTTGCTTTTTTACCTAATCTGACAATCTCTGTCTTTTAATTGAAGTGTTTAGACCATTTTACATTTTTGATTAATATGATTTATTTTAAATCAACCATATTGTTATGGGTTTTCTAGTCCCATATCTTATTTCCTTTTTACTCTTTTTTGGCCTTGTTTTAGGTTATATTTTTATTATCCCATATTATGTCTTTTGTAGGCTTATTGTATCTCTTTACTTTTCTAGAACCCAAGTACCAAGGGTGCTAATCCCAGGTCCCTTCTGTCTACAACAAAAGGGCAGAAACTTATTTTAACAATGTTCGTAGCATGGTTAGGTCTCCTCATAGAAAATGAATTGATGATTCACAAACACAAAATAGATTTTGTTATAGTGTCCCTTTTTTTTCAGTCTATAACCCAGCTTACCCATTCACCATCTTCATCAGTCTTGGGTCTAACTAGGTTTCACTGTTTCCTAAAAATCAGATTTGTCCTCAACAGATGAAATAGTGACATTCTGTCAAACCTATTTTCACAAGTATACTCTAGTTAACTCCCAAGCAGGCATTCCAAACATATCCTGAAGATGGCAGCATTGTTAGAATAAGATAGCCTCATAGATTTTTCTTTAAAGGAACCCTTAGTGGAACTTTAATGTTTACTAAAAATACTATTGACATTATTTTATGGTCATTCTTTGGATACAATTCCAAATCTACCCACCCTCCCCCCAATAAATTAGGTAAAAAATATCATTTTATAAGAGAATTCATAGTGATCTTTCTTTAAATTTTATACCAATAACTACCTATCGTATCTTAATGCAGCCATGCCTGGCCAGTATGACTCAGTGACCGAGTGTCGACCTATGTACAAATAAGGGGAACAACAAATCAATGTTTTTTAATTAATTTTTTAATTAATAATTTTTTTAAAGAAGGTTTTTAAGAGAATAGATCTTAAAAGTTCTCATCACAAGAGGAACATTTTGTAACTAAGTATGGTGACAGACCTTAACCAGACTTATTGTGGTCATCATTTTGCAATATATACAAATATTGAATCATTATGCTGTACACCTGAACTATTATAATATTGTGTGTCCCTTATACCTCCAAAAAAAATAAATGAAGTACGTAATTAATAAGAAAAATTGAATTCCTTTCATCTGAAAACACTGCCAAGGTTTGAGGGGTGGTCTTCAGGACACAGCAAGGCCCTGGGCCTCAGAGAAGTGTCGGTGGCTGAGACCCTCCCCCACGAGGCACGCCAGGCCGGGCAGAAAAGAAGTCCGGTGGATCAGATGAGGTGGAAACAACTATGACATATATTTCTTTCCTTCTGGAGGTCCGGGCTTTTTCACATTTAGAAGAACAGATTTTTCTATATCAGATATACACTACCCATAACATTTTAAATTGCTTCAATCTGAGTTTAACAGCCACCTCTCCTTTCATCTCTTACTAAATCATCTAAGGCTATATCTAGAATTCAATAAGAAAATTTACAATAGAAATGGGTTTCAGAGCTTTCTCAGCTTTATTTAATATTTCTACTGAGAACAGGTAAACCAAAATTCAGAACTGCAGCAGGAAACAATACCTTGAAGCTACACTTAGGAGGAAACATGTTAGATGCACAGAACTACAAGAGACAGTATATACATATCATTTCAAAGCAGGCATCATTATCCATTGTGATTCTTGGAGATCAAAGAGCCAGTGTACCCAGTGGTCAGAATGGGACAATCCAGATTACAACTCCTCAGATCCATAAGGGACACACTCAGGGGGACAGACTCAGTGAGCACCAAAGCCCCACTGAAGCAAGTCTTGCTCCATAAGGGTGTCTCCAGCACAGAAGTTCTCCCATCGAAGACACAGCTGATCCTCACAGCCAATTGGACTGGAGGTCAATTCCTCCCAGTGATGCCAATAATAATCAAGGATTAACTACAACAAGACTGTGCACACATCCCAAAAAGGGGTGCGCCAAGAGTGTCCACGTCAGGAAATTGCGGAGGCTGAGCCACTGGGCCCTATAGGACAGGTAGAAATAAAGGGTTTTCCATTTTATAAGGGGCAGCGAGGAAAGGCTTCACTGATAGGGTGGTTTTGGAGCAGATATTTGAAGCAGCATGCTGTGCAGATAGTGGTGGGATAAATACTTCAGGCAGAGGAAAGGCCTGAATTTGAGCTCATGCTTAGGGTATGTGAAAAGCAGAAAGGCCAGTCTGGCTGGAACAGTGAGAGAGAGAACAGTAGGAAATGGGGTCAGAGAGAGAGAGGAGTGGGGAAACTCAGGGAGGACTTGTTAGCTTCTTCAGGATGTTGTTATTCTGTGTGAGATGAAAAGCCATAGGAGGGCTCTGAGAAAAGAAATTACATGATCTGACATATTTTCAAAACATGACAAGCTGCTGTGCTGAAATAGAATGTGTGGGCTAGGATTGCCGGGGGAACCAGTTAAGAGGCTCTTTTGAAAATTCAACCAAGATGGGATGATGGCCAACATTAGATAATAATTGAGATGATGATGAATGGATTCCAAATATACTTCAGTGAATCTTGCTCAGGTATTGAATGTCCATTGTGTAAGAAATGGAAAAGAGTTAGGCATGAGTCCGAGGTTTCAGGCAATTGAAATTATGAAAATACCATTTTTGATAAGAAAAAGTCTGCAAGATTTTTTTTGACAATGAAAAAATTGGGGGTTTTGCTTTTGGATATGTTGAGTTTGAGATTATTAGTCATCTCCCAAGTCTCAGTGGTGCTCACAATACATTGGTTGGTTGCCTTTCTGACCCATGTCTTTTTTCATTAAAAAATCTAGGTAGATTTTAAAAAAACACACACACCACACACAAAAAAGCCGAAACCGGTTTGGCTCAGTGGATAGAGTATCAGCCTGTGGACTGAAAGGTCCCAGGTTCGATTCCGGTCAAGAGCATGTACCTTGGCGTGCAGAAGGCAGCTGATCGATGATTCTCTCTCATCAGTGTTTCTAGCTCTCTATCCTTCTCTCTTCCTCTCTGTAAAAAAATCAATAAAATGTATATATTTTAAAAATCTAGGTAGAAAAACAGCCCCTATCTGAAACATACCATTCTCAGGGAAGAGGGAAAACAACTAATGTGGAATAGTGCGATAGCTCGTAAAATACCTGCTCAAACATGGCATATGCCACTTATGCTCACGTTTTATTGGCTGAAGCCTGTTTCATGGCGTGGTCTACTGTCAATGGGGGGTACTGCAAGTCATATGGCAATGGGATGCTTATTCAACTGGGATGTATAGTCCTCTTACATAAGGACAATGAATGATTGGGAACAACCATATAATCTATCACATCAGCCAAGTGGCGATGTCAAGAAGGCAACTAGATTTGAGTCTAGGGTTCAAGGTTCAGATTTGAACAATAGTTTTTGAAGTAATGGGGTTGACTTACTAAGAGAATGAATGTGGACTGAAACGTGCAGCCCTGGGACCCTCCAATGCTTGGAGGTAAGAGAATTGAGGAGGAACTCAAAAAGGCACTGAAGAGTGGCCAGTTGGGTAGGTGGAGAACTCAAGAGAGTGGAATTCTGGAAGCCAAAGAATTTAGTGTCAAATGCTGCTAAGAGGTTAAGTAAGATGAGAATTTAAGATTGATCACTGTGCCTGGCTGGTGTGGCTCAGGGGTTGAGCATGGACTCAAGCACCCAAGATGTCACCACCAGTTAGGTTCCCAGTCAGGGCATATGCCTGAATTGTGGGCTCGATCCTTAGCAGGAGGTGTACTGGTATAGGAGGCAACCAACCAATGTTGATGTTTCTCTCTCTCTCTTCTCTAAAATCAATTTACAAAATCTGTAATAATAAAAGGGTAATATGGGAATTAGACTAAACAACTGAACCACCTTCCAGATGTCCTTCCTGACAAAGCTGGGGCCCGAGGGAAGCTGGCTAGGGTCCTGGGTGCCTGTGGGTGGCCTGGGGGAAGCCAGCCAGGGTCCCAGGTGCCAGAAGGAAGCCGGAGCTGGCAGGCAGGGTAAGGAAGGCCTACTTTGCAATAATTTTCGTTCATCGGGGCTATAGTGTGTGTGTGTGTGTATGTTTGACCACTGTACTGTATAGTATGAAGGTCAAGGACAGGGTGAATGGAGACACTGATAAAAGCCTGGTTGGAGTGGGCTTCTGAGAAAATGTAAGAATTACAAGTATAGACAATTCCTGTGAGTTTTGCTGTTAGGAAAGTAGCTGAAGGGGTTTTTAGTGTTATTGCTTTAGGCTGTTTTTCTAAGCTGGCACAAATAACTGCATGTTTATAAAAATCCAGGAATTTTGTGTCCGACCAGGGCTGGGGATGGAGCCTGCAACTGGGGTACATGCCCTTGACCAGAATCGAACTTAGGACCCTTCAGTCTGATGGCCAACATTCTAAACACTGAGCCAAGCCTGCTAGAGCCACAAATAAATTCTTTATTGGCATACCGCAGAATACCTCCCATTCAGTGAACTCATAAAAGGATCACAACATAGTCTATACTTGAAACAGCCTGGCCATCACTGGCCCATGATTACCAATTGATTGTTTCTGATCCAGGCAGACTTCAGTGAACCTAGGAAAGCCAGAGGTCACAGCCAGGAGTAATTTCACTGTTCTGGTTCTCAGAGGAGGGGATAATCTAGATGAGACATCACCACCCTAGACCAGCAGAAGTGATTGGGTTGTTAACACTGAATAATCTTTCTTCTTTTAGTACCCCGCCCCCCTCTTTCTCTCTCTCTCACACACACACACACACCATGGTATATAGTGTCGGAGAGCTGATTTTAACCCAATCCCACAGGCCAGACTGAGGGACCCCATTGGGGCACAAAATTTGTGCACCAGGCCTCTAGTTAAATATAAACAGGTATGTTTTTACTTTAAACATCTCATTTTAAACCTCTACAGCCCTTAAACATGCACATAATTCTATATTTTGCTCTAGTGTATCAAAATGTAATATTATCTTTCACTAAAGGATATATTTTCTTAGATTTGTGTGTTAGCAAACACATGAAACAAACTTCTCTTTATATTGAAAACTGACTTTAGATTTAAGAATTGTTGAAGCCCTAACCAGTTTGGCTCAGTGTATAGAGCAGGGGTGGGCAAACCTTTTGACTTGAGGGCCACAATGGGTTCTTAAACTGGACAAAGCAACCTGACCACTCTCATCTTGGGCTGCTGGTGAAGGAGCGGAGGGGAGAGCAAGAGAACCCTGTCGGGCCGTAGTTTGCCCACGGCTGGTATGGAGCATCGGCCTGCAGACTGAAGGATCCTGGGTTCGATTCCAGTCAAGGGCACGTACCTCAGTTGCAGGTTACTCCCTGGCCCGGGGCCTGGTTGGGACTCATGCAGGAGGCAACCAATTAATGTATTTCTCTCACTTCAATATTTCTCTCTCTAAAAATCAATGAAAAAGTATCATTGGGTGAGGATTAAAAAAAATTTTTTTTGTTAATTTTGTGAAACCAGGAAACTACAATCTAACAAACATACTCAATGAATAATAAATTCTGTTAAAGAACATAAGCATGATTTTTTTTAAGGTAAAATGTATCCAATTACACAGCTTAGTTTTTAATACATGAGGTAAAGAAGGATTTATGTTACAAAAAAAACACACATTTCTTTTTCGGGGGGGGAGGGGGGAATAGAATCCCAAACTAATAAGTGAACTGCTCTCATTTACATAAGACATTAAGAAAAGAAGAAGAAAAAAAGCATCCTGAGGGACCAGGACCATCTTAATCTGCCAGTGACATCAGACAACTAAAACACAATGCAATAGAAATGAAATTTTCTTTTTTCATAAAACAAAGTCCAGGAATGCTAGTAAACTTAAATGCAAATGTAAGGACTGCAAGACCAATTTTCTAAATAAATCCTTCCACAGTCCCATTTCAGAGACAGGGATGAGAGAGTTAGGAGAGACAATCTCTGAACCCACCTTTTACATTCAATTCTTTGCTTCACTGACTTCTGACAGTTTGGCGAATTGGAGGTCAGCATTATTTTTAAATGCCAAAACTTGACAAATACAATTTGAGAAAGACAGTATAAATTCCGAATGCCTGTTTGACTTTCTGTAGTTCCTAGCATTCTACCTCAAAAAGTTACCAGATTTAAGACATAAGTAATTTCCTTTATTTAGATGGTATAATTTTAACAAAAAGCATTATCCAAATTATAGGATAATTAAGGTAGCACTAAAGTCATATACCCCAAATTCAAGTGTTATGTCTTTTGTTATTCTGGGTAATGTGGGGTGTGAGTAGGATGATGTATGCAGAGATTAACTTTCTGGGGGATGGGGGTGGCAGGGTGGATTTCCAATCTGGTCCTAGCTCAGTTTCCTCTCTATGTTCAGAAATCTTCCTCTTTGGAATTGGATACTATTGGCCACTAAACCTATAAATAGGTTTCCATCCCTCACCCTCCCTCCCTCTGCCATGGTCTCAAAAAATGTGCCACCTTACCTAGTTCAGGACTTGATTAGAGATCCATTCTGAGCCAAAGCGGAAAACAAGCACGCTTGACCTCTGATAGTTCCCAGATTTCAGCTTAGTACAGAGAGGAGTCATGGGCCCTTGACCACCCTCTTCTGTCCAACATTATTCTTATTACTATTCTACTACAGGAGCTATTTTCCTTTAAAATATTAAGATTTGTATGTTTAAATATTCAAATGCTATGGAATAGGACAAGACTTAAAAGAAGTATTCATTTGGAAACACACACACACACACACACACACACACACACACACACACACACACACATACTAACAAGAAACCTGAATGAAATATCTTATTTTAAAAGAGAGACCCAAATTCCCTGATTTTCAAATTTAAATTTGACTCTAGTTTAAAAGGAAAAAGGTCCAGAGAGGTCTAACATTTCCTGATCCCACAGAAATATTCAAATTGCTTTATATGTACTATGCTTCTTCATATCCAATTTTGCTTGAACAAACTAAAATACCGTGCACAACAGCACTGAAAATAAGACAAACATAAGCCTTCAATTATTTAAAAATAGTTATGACCTCAATCAAATCAGATTAGAAAACCAAATTTGAGATATTTTTTAATGAGTTATTATTGTCTAATTACGTGAAATTTTTCATAGTAATTTTACAAGGAGAGAATTGGATAGAATTTGGTACTTTCCCACATTGGCAGTGACATGGAAGAACAAATGGCAGGTGGAAAAGGGCAGGGAGGAAGAACACAAAGTATAGAGTGAATTATAATGGGGGGAAAACAGTTTCCGGAAAAAATGAGTGAAGAATTTGAAACCATAAGAACAGATGATCAAATTTTATATATATAATTTTTTATCTTAAAAAATAAAACTTGAATGTAATTTCATTTAAAATGTACAGCATGCAAAATGCTCTGTAATGGTAAAAATAAATGTACCACAATGTACACTTTCACAATTTTCCAGTAGATAACACTTATGGATCAAAAATTATCATTATAAACCTTTAACCAAATGTTATTTTTGTTTGTTTCAGCATTACAATTTGCTGTAATTCATTAACTTTGATCTAAGTAAGTTTTAGACACTGACCTCACATAGGTAGTTAGGTCCTTCTGTCAAGCCCTCATTTACCTAGCAAAGAGATCCCTCAGCCATCACTGGTGTGGACAATGCTCAGTGCTACCTGGGCCATTTTGATGAAAGGGGACAGTGCAAATCTAGTTTTGCACTAGATTTTTAATTACTGAGTTGAATTCCTTTTCACCTTGATACCTTATGATCATTAGAAAGCTACTTACCAAATGTGATAGCCATATTTATGCTAAATGCCCATTGGTAATTGTGAGGAGCTCAGGTGACAGACATGTACAGACTATGGTGTTATAAAAAACCAAGGACACAAGTTCTGCATAAGAGATTTACTTCTCTCCCTTTCTCTTAAAGCAAGAAATATCCCACAGTTCAGGTTTACATAAGTAGTGCCTTTTTAAATAAATTAAAAGTAAAATGTTACCTTATCTATAAAATTATAAATATTTCTAGCCCATTATACAGAATGTCAAAATACTTATAAATGCATTATGTCCTAATAAATACACATGATGGCCCTGAAGCCAGTTAAAAAAACAAAAAGCCAGTCATTACACTGGCTCATGAAAACATATAGGGTTATTTTAAATCTTTTTTGCCATCAGAAAAATTAAGCCAAATAAGAAAAAAAGCAAAGGAGAAATAATACATTTTACAAAATGGCAACTACTATGACCTCAAAGGCTGTATTAAAATGCCTTCCTTCGATTCAGTAACCAAGCCCATTCTGGAATGAACATTTATGGATAACCAGGTTAGGAGAGTGCTCCTCTTAGTGCTCAGGGCAAAATCATAAGGTCTGTAAAAATAATTTCCATATTCTATAACGGCAGACTGAATGGCATGACTTTAAAAACCACAAACCAAGTTTTAGCCAGCATGTTCAGGATTGGCAGTTTTGATGGAGTGGAGTCTTCAGTGGAAATAAAATTAATAATCCTATGGATGCGGCTTATTTTTACCAATCTGAAGAAAGAAAACATGATTGTAAGGTACAATATACTCTGACAGGCCAAAATGAGACATTGTGATCAATTTAAGTTAACTGTTTCCTACTACAACATAAAAACTTGATTTACAAACTGGTTCAACTTGAAATGTGTCTCTTAGAAGAAGCAGTTTTAGTTCTGTAGATTGTTGAATTGCCCTTTTACATAAAATATTTCCTTCATCTTAAAAAAGAGTGGCTTCTGGATGGCGTTGACTCCTTCAATGTGGGAAAGGAGGCTCAACACACTTGTTTCCAAGGCCCCTCTGAAGTGACTCATCCCATCAAGTCTACAATATCTCCAAATCAACATGTCGAACTTCAGGATTTCGTTTCTGAAAGGAAAAATCACCACCATGTTACTCAGAGCAAAACAGAATCTTCTCTTTCTTGTATTCCTTTTAGTCACCTAAAGTCATTGAAAACATTTGATCAAACTATTTCATTGTAGCATACTGTTTGGTCAATTTACATATTAGGCCTCTATTATATAGGAATTTTTTTAAAAGAGGTTATCAGTTGTCAGGCTTTGCCATATCAAAAGAAAATAACACAATCGTTTGAAAAAGGCATAAGAATATATTTGAGCTCCTTCCTTTCTTCATATTATTCAACCAAAAGAACATATGGCAGCACACTGAATGTAGAAACAGATACAGGAATATAGTTGTCTTTGATTTTTACAAAAGTGTGAAACAATACCACCGTTCTCACTTAATTTTTTCATTTTAGAAAACTTATTTTTTGTTAAAATATTTACATTAACATCATGGGGCAGAAACCGGTTTGGCTCAGTGGTAGAGCGTCCGCCTGCGGACTGAAAGGTCCCAGGTTCGATTCCGGTCAAGGGCATGTACCTTGGCTGCGGGCACATCCCTGGTAGGGGGTGTGCAAGGGGCAGCTGGTTGATGTTTCTCTCTCATTGATGTTTCTGGATCTCTGTCTCTCTCCCTTCCTCTCTGTAAAATATCAATAAAAAATATTTAAAAAAAACAAAACACATCATGGGTTATTGAGAGAATATACATAAGATGCAATTAGCATAGTGTCTGACATACAGTAAGTACTCAAAAAATAAATTATTATATTGTTACATTATATTAAATTATTATAATGAATATATCTTACTTTTAGTTCCTTCTCAAGTCTATCTACTTCAGCTCCTAAAGTATCAATAATATTTTCTCCATGTTTAAGCATAAATGTCTCTAGTTCTTCAGGAGTTTTTACTTCTTGAATTTCCTATAAAGAAAATGATAGCAGAAAAACAAAATAAAAATTTTATAAGATCACAGTAATATGTTGATGATTTCTTTACAAAAGTTGTAACACCATTAAGTTTCATGAAAAATGAAAAACTTTTTTAAGCCGGCCCTGCTCAGTTGGTTGGAGTGGCGTCACATATACCAAAAGGTTGTGGTTTCGATCCTCAGTCAGGGAGGGAGCTTACGAGAAAGCAAGCAACCAACCATTGATGTTTATCATATCAATGTTTCTCTCTTGTATTAATGTCTTCCTCTCTCTCTCTCTCTCTCTCTCTCTCTCTCTCTCTCTCTCTCTCTCTCTCTCTCCCTCTCTCCCCCTTCTCTCCTCTCTCTAAAAATCAAAAATCAGTAAGCATGTCCTCAGGTGAGGATTAAAAAAATAAAAAGATGCCCTAAATGGTTTGGCTCAGTGGACAGAGTGCCAGCCTGCAGAATGAAAGGTCCCAGGTTTGATTCCGGTCAAGGGCATGTACTTTGGTTGCGGGCACATCCCCATTAGGGGGTGTGCAGGAAGCAGCTGATTGATGTTTCTAAGTCTCTATCCCTCTCCCTTCCTCTCTGTAAAAAAATCAATAAAATATATTTTAAAGTAAATAAATAAATAAAAAGACAACTTTCAAGCCACAGGCAATAAACAATCTATTTCCGAAAAACTTATATTCAAGAAAAATTGAGTAAAATACCACATTAAGGTAGCATAGAAATTAGTGGTAAAAAACAAAAACAAAAACACTATTCAATAAATAGTACCAGGGCCATTATTTTTCTATAAAGAAAATATTAAACTTCTACCTCAGACCATTAAACAAAACAAAAACAATTCTAAGTAGATTAAAAACCGAAGAGTAAAAATCAAACCACAAAACTTTTGGAGAATAAAAGAAGTATGTTTATGATAATGGGATAAGGATTACTTGGGCAAGATTATAAAACGTGCAGAGAAGAAGATTATAAGTTTGACATTGAAATTAAAAACCACATTACCATTAAGTTTTCTGTACAACAAAGTGGCAAATCACAAACTAGAAAAAGATATTTGCATATACTCAACTGAGAATTAGAATCAAGCATATTAAAAATAAAATGTTTACAAATCTGTCAGAATAAGATAAATTAACTAAAAAAAAAAAAACAAGTCCTAGCTGGTTTGGCTCAATGGACAGAGCATCTGCCTGAGGACTAAAAGTCCCAGGTTCGATTCTGGTCAAGATCACATGCCTGGGTTGCAGGCTCGATCCCCAGTGTGGGGTATGCAGGAGGCAGGCAGCTGGTCAATGATTATCTCTCATCATTGATGTTTTTATCTCTCTCTCCCTCACCCTTCTTCTCTAAAATTGATAAAAAATGTATTTTTTTAAAAAATGAAACAAGTAGAGGGAATCCCAATGGTCAACGAATTTCAATGTTTATTAACCTCACAATGACCAGGGAAATATAAATTAAAACAAGATACCATTTCACACCTACCATATTGACAAAAATTTCAAAACACTGTCAATATAATCTAGTAAGAATGTGAAGCAACAAATTTGATAAACTAATGGTGGAAATTAAATTGACCAACTTTGGGAAAAAGTTTGCAATATCTGGAGAAGTTGAGGATGTATTCACCCAAAGGCCCACCTATTTTAAATTTAGTTATATATTTCCCTAAAGAAATTCTTCATACAAGTGAACAAGGAAACACATATGAGAATATCACTATAGCACTGTTTCTAATAGCTTAACATCAGAAACAATATAAATGTCCACTAACTAAAGACTTGGTAAATAAATTTCAGAGATTCATATAATGGAATATTATATAGCAGGCCAATGCTCTATCCCCTAAGCCAAACCAGTTAGAACATCTTTTAAACTATTCTTTTTTAAAAAAATATATATATTTTATTGATTTTTCACAGAGAGGGAGAGAGACAGAGAGCTAGAAACATCGACAAGAGAGAAACATCGATCAGCTGCCTCCTACACACCCCACACTGGGGATGTGCCCACAACCAAAGTACATGCCCTTGATCGGAATCGAACCTGGGACCCCACAGTCTGCAGACCGACGCTCTATTCCCTGAGCCAAACCAGTTTCGGCTTAAACTATTCTTAATAAAAGAAACAATGGATTCTGTAGGCAACACAGATATAAATTCCTGTGACTCCACATATGGCTCTCCAATTTTAGACAAGTTACTTAATCTCTCTGTGTTTTTATTTGCCTATATATAAAAATAAAAATATTTTAACTTTATTTTTTGTTAATCCTCTCCTCAGGATATTTTTTCTGTTAATTTTTAGAGAGTTGAAGAATGGGGGTTGGGTGGGAGAGAAACATTGATGTGAGAGAGACACTTCAATGGGTTGCCTCCTGCACATACCTGACCACTGGGGCCAGGGGATAAAACCTGCAACCCAGGTACATGCCCTTGATGGGATATCAAACCCGAGACCCTTTGATGCATGGGCTGACACTGTAATCACTGAGCCGTATCAGCCAGGACAAAAATATTATTTCTTGCCGAAACCGGTTTGGATCAGTGGATAGAGCATAGTGTCTTCGGACTGGACCGATTCCGGTAAAGAACATGTACCTTGGTTGAGGGCACATCCCTGGTAGGGGGTGTGCAGGAGGCAGCTGGTCGATGTTTCTCTCTCATCGGTGTTTCTAGTTCTCTATCCCTCTGCCTTCCTCTCTGTGAAAAACCAATAAAATATATTATATATATATATATATATATATATATATATATATATATATATATATAATTATTATTTCCTTATCTCACAAGGTTGTTAAAAGTGCATTAGGTAATATATATATAAAATGTCTGGCCAACAATTTATACGTTTGCACTTCTCTCTCCTCTAATACACTCTACAGTAAATAAAAGGATCGCTCAAATTTTGGAACCCTAAGAAGTTGAAGGCTAAAGTGACTTTATGAGCTATAAAAAAAAGTTTTATTTTAGCCCTGGTCAGGGTGGCTCAGTTTATTGGGCGTCATCTGTGCCTTGAAAGGCTGCTGGTCTGATTGCCTGTCAGGGCACATGCCCAGGCTGCAGGCACAATCCCCATAGGAGGTGTGCAGGAGGCAGCCCATCAGTGTTTCACTCTCACAGCAATGTTTCTATCTGTCTCTCCCTCCCTCTCTTTTTTTCTCTCTAAAAAAAAATACTTTTTAAGGATTTATTTCATTTACTTAAAAAGTAACTTTTTAAACCACTGGTTTTATAAGAAAACAATAAATACATACACTTACCTGTAGCAATTGGTCAAAATCTTGTTTTTCCAAATATGATCTTGTAACAACTCGTCCATCAAAATCTACTTCTGCCTTAAATCTTACTTTACCTAGCCCCAAATCTGTGGCTTTAACATCATGAATTGCCCTGCAATCAATAACAATGGTTGCAAATGGTTACATGTATATACGTTTTAATGGCACATAGTCTAGAATTATTTTTTCCACCAGAAAATGAACTAAAATGGCTTTCAGAGTGTTTACCATTAAGTGCCACCTAATTTTCCAAACAAATGTCCATTTAGCTATTTTTACATAATGCCAAAGGTATAAACTTAATAAACATTATTTTATGGTAATGTGTATATATATATATAAATTATAAAGTTGATAGATTTTTAATAATCAACTCTAAATTACTTTTTTATATTTTGGTCATTCTATCTCATGGTCTCTTTTTTTCTTTTAAATATATTTTTAAAATATGTTTTTATTTATTTCAGAGATGAGGGGAGAGGGAGCGATAGAAACATCAATGATAAGAAAGAATCATTGATTGGCTGCCTCCTACATGGCCCCTACTGGGGATTGAGCCCACAACTTGGGTACATACCCTTGACAGGATTCGAACCTGGGACCGTCAGTCCACAGGCCGATGCTCTGAGCCAAACCAGCTAGGGCTAAATAGCTTCTTTAAAAGTTTTCAAATAATGCTCTAAAGTACTCTTTTAAAATCTATTAGAATAGCTTAGTAATAACTACCTAATGAAACAAATGCAACAAACTGAGTCAACACATATATAAAATGTCTAAAGTTACCAATTCCATGGCAGACATTTACCAACCAGTATTGAATGGCTTTTACAAAGTAGGTCCGATGATATCCTTACTTTATAGATGATAAAACAGCCCACAGGGGCACTAGTGACGTGTCCAAGGTAATTCAACTAGTCCAGAGCAGAGCCAGGACTCACCCAAATCCCAGGTGACCAAACCCAGTAGTCTTTCCATTATACCACTTTGCCTCCCAGAAAGGGAAGCTCAAGCACAACTGTGTTTCATCCTTCCTGCCCATACCCTCTGGAATCAATCTTCCCCCAAAAAAACTATTGAGAAATTATTTTCCTTCTGTGATAATCACTATAACATCTTTAGAGGACATATAAGAGAATAAGAAAACATTGTGAATCCTAGGGACATAGAGAGCTACAGGGAAAACAAGTCTACACAAGACTCCAAGTACTCTTAAAACATCTGACTCTAATTTCTGAGTGATCTTGAGCAAGTTCCTAATACTGAGTCTGAAAGTCTTATCTATATAAAGAAACATATTTATTAACTACCTAGGATAAAAATAAGGATAATTAATATAGCCCTGCCTGTTGTGGCTGTTTGTCGGGTGTCTTCCCATGCACCGAAAGGTTGCCTGTTCAGTTCCCAGTCAGGGGCATATGCCTGGGTTTCAGGCTCAATCCCTGGTAGGGGGTATGCAGGAGGCAAATTGATATTTCATTCTCATATTGATATTTCTCTTTCCTGATCCCTTCCTCCCTCTCTAAAAATCAGTAAATTATTCTTTTAAAAAAGGAATTAACATTGATAAAGTTATATGTGTCCAAGTTGAAATTCAGATTGTCAAGAGGTTATACATGCCGAAACCGGTTTGGCTCAGCGGTAGAGCGTCGGCCTGCGGACTGAAAGGTCCCAGGTTCGATTCTGGTCAAGGGTATGTACATTGGTTGAGGGCACATCCCCGGTAGGGGGTGTGCAAGAGGCAGGTGGTCGATGTTTCTCTCTCATCCACGTTTCTAGCTCTCTATCTCTCTCCTTTCCTCTCTGTAAAATATCAATAAAATATATATATTTTTAAAAAGAGGTTATACAATTCTTTTTTTTTAAGTATATATATCTCAGTCCTTACAAAATACTAATAAATTTGATTATTTGGCTAATACATGAGTAGCACGTAATGAAAATATTCTAATGTACATTTTCTTTGTGTTCTTATACAAAACTAAGCTGTCATGGTTCTATATGATCCCTGCCTCCTGTTTTTATGCCCTTGTACAAGCCTCTCTTCTTGAATGTGAGCCAGATCTGGTGACTTGCTCCTATCCAACAAAGTGGCAAAGTGATGAGATGTCATTTCATCACTTTTTAAAAGTATATATTTTATTGATTTTTTACAGAAAGGAAGGGAGAGGGATAGAGAGCTAGAAACATTGATGAGAGAGAAATATTGATCAGCTGCCTCCGCACACCCCCTACTGGGTATGTGCCTGCAAACAAGGTACACACCCTTCACCAGAATCGAACCTGGAACTCTTTTTAGAGTCTGCAGGCTGATGCTCTATCCAATGAGGGAGAGACAGAAACATCAATAATAAGAAAGAATCATTTC
Organism: Vespertilio murinus; assembly: GCA_963924515.1. Lineage (NCBI taxonomy): Eukaryota > Metazoa > Chordata > Mammalia > Chiroptera > Vespertilionidae > Vespertilio > Vespertilio murinus. The sequence continues at coordinate 23,826,526 of OZ004704.1, read as the reverse complement.
ATCACTTTTACTGTATTTGCCGGCGTATAAGACGACCCTTTGGCCCTGAAAAATATGCCTCCAAGTGGGGGGTAGTCTTATACAGCGAGTATATAACAAACTCTGTATTTTTAGTGGAAATGTTAGGGGGTCGTCTTATACACCCAGTCGTCTTATACACCGGCAAATACGTATTTTTCAGGGCCAAAAATCGTCTTATACGCCGGCAAATACGGTATCTTGTTTACCCTCAATCTCTATTGCCTTCTCAGCTTGCATACTTTGATTAAGCAAGCTGCCATGTTGGAGAGGACCACGTGGCAAAAACAATTAATCATATCAATAACTGAGTGAGCTCCAAAGCAGACCCATCCCCAGAAGATAACTATCGTTCCAACCAACACCTTAATGACAGTCTGTGAGAAATCCTGAAGTGGAGGACTAGATAAACCATGACCCCCAGAAACTGTGAGGTAATAAATGTTGTTTTAAGTCACTGAATGTTGGGGTATTTTGTGACATAGCAAAAGATAACTAGTGCAGTCTCTTTAAAAAAACTGTACAGACTTTCTGGATTACTAACATTTATTTTTTCCAACTATTTAATATACAGATCTTCACTCATATAGAAAAGTTCAAATTTGCCAGTCAGTCTTTCCACTTATAGCTCTTTTTTTACACTTAAATACATAAAACAAAAACTGACAGAAATAAAAGCAGAAATAGGCAATTCAACAATAATAGCTGGAGACTTCTAATATCCTACTTGTAGTAATGGAAAGAATAACTAGACAATAAGATTGACAGGAAAATAGAAGGCTTAAACACTATAAATGAATTAAATCTAACAGACACCTATACAACAGTATGCAAGATACATCATATGCTAGGTTATAAAACAAACCAGTAAATTTAAAGAACATGTTCTCCAACCAAAATGGGATAAAGTAGGAAATCAATAACATACAGACATTTGGAAAACTCACAAATACATGGAAATTAAGACACTTATAAATCACCAATGATAAAGAAGAAATCAAAAGTGAGATTAGAGCTGAAACCGGTTTGGCTCAGTGGATGGAGCATCGGCCTGTGGACTGAAGGGTCCCGGGTTCAATTCTGGTCAGGGGCATGTACCTTGGTTGCCGGCACATCCCTGGTCGGGAGTGTGCAGGAGGCAGCCAGTCGATGTTTCTCTCCCATCGATGTTTCTAATTCTCTATCCCTCTCCCTTCCTTTCTGTAAAAAATCCAAAAAAAAAAATAAATAAAATTAAATTTAAAAAAAAAAAAATACCAACATCAACAAAACAACAAACAACAAATGTTGGCGAGGTTGTGGAGAAAAAGGAACCCTCGTGCACTGCTGGTGGGATTGTAGGTTGGTGCAACCACTGTGGAAAACAGTATGGAGCTTCCTCAAAAAACTGAAAATGGAACTCCCATTTGACCCAGTAATCCCACTACTAGGAATATACCCCAAGAAACTAGAAAGACCAATCAGAAAGGATATATGCACCCCTATGTTCATAGCAGCACAATTTACAATAGCTAGGACTTGGAAACAGCCTAGGTGCCCGTCAGCAGATGAATGGATCAGAAAACTATGGTACATCTACACCATGGAATACTATGCTGCCATAAAAAGGAAGGAATTCTCATCATTTGCAGTAACTTGGATGGAATTGGAGAGCATCATGCTGAGTGAAATAAGCCAGTCAATGAAAGAGAAACACTACATGACCTCACTCATTTATGGATATTAAAGATCATTATAAACGAATGAACAGAAAGATTGATATAGTGACAGTAAAACAACAGGCAGTCTGTCAAATGACAGCGGGGGGGGGGGGGTAGGGAGATCTGGGGGAGATAAGAGATCAACCAAAGGACTGGTATGCTTGCATATAAGAATAGCCAATGGACACAAAACTCTGGGGAGGGAGGGCATATATTGGGGGGGGGGGGCAATGATAAGCTATGTATACAGATAATACCTTAATTAAAAAAAAAAATATATATATATATATATATATATATATATATATATATTTAAGTGAGATTAAAAATTATTTGAAATGAATGAAAATGAAGCCACAAAATACCAAAATTTATAGGAAGCAGCAAAAGTAGATCTTGGAGGGAAATTTATAACTGTAAAAACTTATATTAAGTTTAAGGATAGCAAATCAAAACTTAACCTACTATCTTAAGAGAAATTAGAAAAAGAGCAAACTAAACCTAAAGCAAGCAGAAAAAAAGAAAATAATATGGGTTAGAGCAAAAATTCATGAAATAGAAAATAAAAAAATAACAGAAAATGAATTCAACCAAAAGATGGCTTTCTAAAAAGATCAACAAAATTGACAAACCTTTAGTTAGACCAACCAAGAAAAACTAGAGGAAACTCAAATTACTACAATCAGCATTGAGAGAAGCAACACTACTAAACCTAAATAAAAAAAAACTACAAAGAAATACTATGAACTGTTGTTAGATAACTCAGAACTGGTGGACAAATTCTTAGACACAAATTACAGGAACTGACTCAAGAAGAAAAAGACAATCTGAACAGATGTATAACTAGTAGAGATAGAATTAGCAATTAAAAAAACAAACAAAAAATTAGTCACACAAAAAAGCCCATGCCCAGATGGCATCACTGCTGAATTCTACCAAACATTTAAAGAAATACTACCAATTATTCACACTCTTCCAAAAATATAAGGAAACATTCCCCAACTTTTCTATAAGGTATTACCTTGATACCAAAATCAAAGATATTACAAGGAAAAGACATTAATATGGATTTTCTTACATTAAGTTACTAAAATACTTATTTTAAGAATGCTCAACTTCTTTTTTTAAAAATATTTTTTTTATTGATTTTAGAGAGAAAGGGAGAGGGAGAGAGATATTAAAACATCAATGATGAGATTTGACTTTGGGTAGTGGGCACATGGTCCTATATATAGATTATGTAAATTAATAATCCACACATGTAATATATATGTTCATGTAGACTAATGTCATCCCAATAAAATTTAAAGCAATAATAAAAAAAATCAATGATAAGAGAGGATTATTGATTGCTGCCTCCTGCACGCTCCCTACTGTGGACCGAGCTTACAACCCAAGCATGTGCCATGGACCAGAATTGAACCTGGGACCCTTCAATCTGCAGAATGTTCAACTTCTGCTCTAGCTGGTTTGGCTCAGTGGATAGAGTGTCAGCACGAGTACTGAAGGGTCCCAGGTTCAATCCAGATCAAGGGCACTTACTTCAGTTCAGGCTTGATCCCTAGCCCTGGTCAGGTGGCATGCAGGAGATAACCAATGGAGTGTCACTCACATATTGATGTTTTTTTCTCTTCCCCTCCCCAAAGATATAAGAAAAGGAAACATTTCCCAACTTTTCTATAAGGTATTACCTTGATACCAAAATCAAAGATATTACAAGGAAAAGACATTAATGCAGGAGGCAACCAATGGAGTGTCACTGGGTGTGACACTCTCTCTAAAAGTCAATAAAAAAATAGTCTCAGGTGAGGATTAACAACAAAATGAATGCTCAATTTCTAATCTTGATCCATCTAGGTAATTATTTTTCAAGATTAAACATACAGGGCTTAATCACTCATTTGTTTTACCAATTCAGACATATACGCCATTCTTAAAAGACTTAACTCAAAGAGTTTAATTATAACCCAGAAGAAAAATACTCTTATTTTAAGTTTAAAATTGAGCCGAAACCGGTTTGGCTCAGCGGTAGAGCGTCGGTCTGCGGACTGAAAGGTCCCGGGTTCGATTCTGGTCAAGGGCATGTACATTGGTTGCGGGCATATCCCTGGTAAGGGGTGTGCAAGAGGCAGCTGGTCGATGTTTTTCTCTCATTGACGTTTCTAGCTCTCTATCTCTCTCCCCTCTTCTCGGTAAAATATCAATAAAATATATTTTTTTTTAAAAAGTTTAAAATTGGGATTTTAAAGGATTGTTCCTTCTACACTTCACTCTGAAACTACACTGCTGCTGAATTTCATTGAAAAAAATACTATTAGAGCCAAAACTGGTTTGGCTCAGTGGATAGAGCGTCGACTGAAAGGTCCAGAGTTCGATTCCAGTCAAGGGCATGTACCTGGGTTGCGGATACATCCCCAGTAGGAAGTGTGCAAGAGGTAGCTGATCGATGATTCTCTCTCATCGATGTTTCTAGCTCTCTATCCCTCTTCTTTCCTCTCTGTATATTTAAAAAAAAAATACTATTAGAACTCTATATCTTGCCCTAGATAGTTTGGCTCAGTGGATAGATTCCAGTCAAGGGCATATGCCTGGGTTGTTGACTTGATCCCCAGTAGGGGGCATGCAGGAGGCAGCTGATCAATGATTCTCTCTTATCACTAATATTTCTCTCTCTCTCCCTCTCCCTTCCCCTCTAAAATCAATAAAAAATATATATTTTTAAAAATAGGACTCTGAATCTGATTCTCTCCTAAGTCTTCTGTTCTTAATTCTTATACTAGAAGCCTGGTGCACAAAATTCATGCATTGGGGAAAAGGGGGGTGTCCTTCAGCTCAGCCTGTACCCTCTCCAATTTGGGATTCCTCTCACAATCTGGAATTTCTGGCTCCCAACCACTCACTTGCCTGCCTGCCTGCCTGCCTGATCACCCCCTAACCATTCCCCTGCTAGCCTGATCAACACCTAACTACTCCCCTGCTGGCCCGATTGCTCCAACTGCCCTCCCCTGCCAGCCCGATTGCCCCCACTGTCCTTCTCTGCTGGCTATCTTGTGGTGGTCATCTTTTGACCACATTGGGGTGGCCATCTTATGAGAGGGTGTGATGGTCAATTTGCATATTACCTCTTTATTATATAGGACTAGAGGCCCTGTGCATGAATTCGTGCACGGGTGGGGTCTGGCCAGCCTGCCCCATTCGGGGCTGATCAGGCCAGGCCAGCCAGGGGGGTAGGCGGTGGGCGGTTGGCAGGCCCTGCCCCCTGGTCAAACTTCTGGTTGAACTCTCGGTCCAGGGAGCAATTTGCATATTAGCATTTTACTATATAGGCCAATTTAAAAGATAAAGATTATAAGGAAAAACTTAAAATAAGTTAAAACAAGACATTTATTTTTAAAGGGAATATAAATTATATTAAATTTGGTAATCACTTCCCCATGATAAAAATCTTCTTAAATTTAGTATATTCAATTTATAATTGAAATACAAATATAAGGCAAATATAAATATGACAGATCCATCCAAGTGGGTCTGTTTCACATTAAGGAGATAACTACTTTGCAAATTTCTGTCCCTTACTCTAAAAATTAAAGATACACAAAATTTAAAAGAATACTTAAGGAGTTTCCTAAATGCTTTCACTTGCTAATTGTTGTAAGTTTGCAACTCTGAAAATAGATTAAAAAGTTCTGAAGTCTAGGAATCTAAAACCTCTTCTGAAAGTATTTACAACCAAACATACCTATTTCTTAATGATTCTATAAACCTTAGCAGCAGCCAAAACTGACCTTACTGATGGATCATTCTCCAGGAGCTCAGTAAGCCGCTGCACTTGTTCCGGCTGGATGGATCGCCCTAGCAGTGCTTCTGTGTTAGTGTAAATGAGGAATGCTGAGACAACACCTAATAAGGTGCCCACACCCAAAGAACCTAGGCTGTCATATAGTGGATTGCCTAAAGAAAGCACATAAGAAGTCAGTAAATTAATATTTTCTATTATTTCATTGAGATTTAGTGAGCAAAGAACATAATCAATAAATCAAGGGACTTCAAATTCATTCTGATTCCTTTAATGACTTTCTCCTAACAGATTTAGTTACCTTACCATAAAATGGGAATGATACAACTTGCTTCATATTACATGAAAGTATTATGGGGCTTAATTATTTAGGATCTGTTTTTTGCATCTGGCCATTATATGGGTGTAGCTTCAGAGCATTGTCAGATTAGAGAATTTATACACATACTAGAGGCCTGATCCACGAAATTCATACAAGGGCCTTGGCCCCAGCCCCCCCCCTCCCACCACCATTACAGTTGGGGGCCTCTGCCACCTTTGCTGTGGCCCCCGCCTGCTGAGGCTTTGTCCAGAAGGAAGGACGTCAGGAAGGATGTCCAGTCTAGTTAGCATATTACATTTTTATTATGATAGATTAACAACATACTAAAGAGTCCATTTCTGTTAGCAGTATCAATCAGTAGCACTTTTCTTATCCCAAGTTGACAAAATAATTATAAGATCAAAAACTGAAAGAAATAACAATTTTTGTGTCTTATTCCTGCCAAAGTTCTATGAGAAAAATTATAAAAGCCATATAAAAATGAATATGGTTCATTCTTCTGAATACATAGCTAATACTATTCTGGATACTAAAAAGAAAGTTCATTCACTGCTGCTCTGGGTACCTTTGAGCAGTAGTTCTCAAAGTAATATTTTGGTTCTTTGACCATCAGCATCAGCATCACTTGAGAACTTAGTAGAAATGCAAATTCTCAGGCCTTACCCTAGATCTTCCAAATCAAAAACTTGAGGTGGGGTCAGGATTCTGTGTCTTCCCAACCTCCAGGCAATTCTGATTCTAAAATATGTCTTTGATTGTAAGGGCTTAATTCTCTTCCAAAACCAATGAGATGCTTTATAACCTATAAATGCGTAGATATATCTAGAAAACTAGATATATTTAGAAAACTAGATATATCCACACATTTATAGGTTATAAAGCATCTCATTGGTTTTGGAATATATATATATGCCTAAGTGACTGTTACGACCAGTCGTTATGATGCACACTGACCACCAGAGGGCAGATGCTCAATGCAGGAGCTACCCTCTGATGGTCAGGGCACTCCCACAGCCAACCACCTGCAGCCAGCCAATCTCCTGTGGTCCCTCCCCCCAGCCAAGTGGCTCCGATTGGGGCTGGACAAGACAGTGCCAACTGGCCCCAAATACTGGCTGGGCTGAGGGACCCCACCCGTGCACAAATTCGTGTACTGGATATCTAGTACTTATATAACAGACATCAATTAAATATTACAATATATGGCTTTAATTATTAGAGAAATCTTTTTATTCTAAAGATAAATGTCAATATTAAGTTTAAGTCTCTTAATGCTTGATTAACCATATTTTACTAAAAAACTCAATTTACATACTACTTTTATTAATACTTAGTAAAAAATATAACACTGAAAAGTAAACTGACTTATCTGTACTAGACTTAAAAATGATCCACTTGTGAATACAGTATAATGTACTGGGAGGCATATAATAATAGAATTTGAAATAAAATATATTGCATTGCACTTCAGAAATCCAAATTTCATCATTTTTATTTAAAAATATATGTATAGCCGAAACTGGTTTGGCTCAGTGGATAGAGTGTTGACCTGCGGACTGAGGGGTCCCGGGTTTGATTCTGGTCAGGGGCATGTGCCTTGGTTGCGGGCACATCCCCAGTGTGGGGTGTGCAGGAGGGAGCAGATCGATGATTCTCTCTCATCAATGTTTCTAACTCTCTATCTCTCTCTCTTTCTGTGAAAAATCAATAAAAATATTAATATATATATTATATATAATATATATTATATATTTATATATATTATATATAATATATATATTATATATATATACATATATATATAATCCTACAGAAATCACAGGAATATTAGCTAAAAATATATTTATTTATTGGCATGTTATTTAAATTTAATTTAAATGAATTAATTTAACTAAATAAAACTTAATTCATGTGAATATGTTTAAAACAAAAATTTTATGTTTGACTAACATTATAAAAGAAAATAATCTATTAAAAGTTGACTTGTCAAGTCACACTTTTCTTAAGCCTGAAATTTTGCTAATAATTATTTATGTCTAAAAAGATAAAGTTAGCCAGAAAAACAATAAGATATCAAAGAATGCTGGTTCAGACTTAAAATGTATATTCAAAAATGAGAAAGATCTGTTCATGTTTTAGAGTATTCTAAAAAACACTGTAGAACTATAAGAACTTATCACCTCCAATTATTTAAATATGCAAGAACAAATAAGAATGGAAGGAGTTCCATTCCAAGACTATTCTAATCTCAGAAATTTGAGTCTTTGCATACTAAATGATTTTGACTTCTAATTCATCTGTATTATACTGGCCTATACTTAACTAGCTATCAAAATGAGGGTGGAACCAACTTGAGTCAAGGAAATAGGAAAGCAATAGCACTTATTATGGGGACTAATAGTGCAAAAGACAAATTAACAAGAGCCACAATATGTATTTATTTAACGCTTTAGAGTTTATTAAAATTCTCTCTAGCATTTATTTTAATAAACTTGTGAGGTCACTAGGACAAATATCAATACTTCTACACATAAAGAATAATTGTGTAACTTATGGTAAAGAATAATTGTGTAATTCATTAACTCACAATTAGAAAGGTTTAGAGTATTACAGAAATGCTCTATTAACAGACTTCTTTATTTCTAAGAGAAATTCTTAACTCAGAGAAATTTTATACTTTTACTGGCCAAATGTTTTATACAAATAAGTTAATAAGTTAGGTTAGTATAAAATTAGCATCTAACCATCTATCGACTTAAAATTATTCAATGATGTAAAAGAAAATTTGCACATGGGATTATTTAAATAGTACAAATAAATCACCTGTAATATAAGGAATATTTACCTGTTAGAGAAGTAAGGCCCATACAAGTGGCTGCTATTGTCACTCCCAAGACTGCTGCAGTATCTTCCAATAAAATAACATTTGTACTAGGATCACGACTTTCCATCACTTAATCATTGGGGAGAGATAAAAAAGAAACTTTCTGAAATCTTAACTTGATATTCTCAGATAATATTTTAATAAGTAACCATTTAAAATTAAGATATAAATGAAGATTAAAAATGTGTGATATCCTGATTTTAAAAACACTGTTTAGTGTAAACAATTTCTTGGCTTACATGTTCAAATTGCTTTTTAAGTTATATAAGCATATATATAAATACTGTAGTTTACTTAAGTTAAATGCAAATATAAAGTATTCATGTTCAAATCACATTACACTTCTCTTTTTAAATGAACTGATACAGTGGGGGGACAATGGAGCGATAAAGAACACATATATGATACCTTAATCAATAAAGAAAAAAATTAAATTTAAAAAAATGAACTGATATATATATAAGAGCCACACATAGGGAAGATATTTTGTACATACTTATAAGGAACAAAGCAATAGTACTAGGCAATTTTAAGCAAGCAAAGGAGATAAAATAATACACATGGTTTCTAAAGCACATACCATACTTGTAAAATGACATTTCTTTAGCCGCAGCACTCCTACGAAGTTCATTTACAGCAACAAGAAGTGTTGCTGAAAGAAAAGCATTCATATCAGCAAGGAAGAAACTTCATGCCTCCAAACTTTAAAGATGGTATCTCAAAAGATAAATAAATATGTATAACACTTTAATGCCATGATTGGAATTAAGGAAAAGTTCTGTATTAACTAGTCATTATCAAGGTCCCAATTAATCATCACAAAGTAATGAATCCCATATTTCAAAACCATAGTAACTTAAATATCACTACCACAACAATAGCCTTAATTTTTTGGAAGGTTACCGTTTGGCGGGCACCACACTAAGTAAGCATAGTCATTCTTGATCCTCCCAATCTTTTGAGGCAAGTAGCATTATCACCATTGTATAGACAAAGATGAATGAAATACTATGCATAGGAAGTGACAGTGTTTCAGAAGTAAACATACTATGAGTAAAGCAGTGAATTAGGCAGTTTCATATATAATAGTAGCACTTCTCTGTCATAATGCTGCTATAGCTGAAACTTGCAGAAACTTGGATATATTTGTATTACAAAAAAGACAGCCTTCTTTGAATAACATACTAAAACCTCATTTTTTTTTTTTAGAACTCCATATATAGTTAGATTTTTATACTTCATTTCAAATGTTCTGAGTTTTATGATATGATTAGAGGCCCGGTGCATGGATTTGTGCACTGGTGGGGGCGCGGCCTGCAGGGACCACCTGTCGGACATCCTTAGCTCGGCCTCGGGTATGGGAGCGCACTGACCACCAGGGCACAGCTCCTCCATCGAGCATCTGTTCCCTGGTGGTCACAGTGACCAGTTGTTCTGCTACTTGGTCAATTTGCATATTAGCCTTTTATTATATAAGATACTCTAAATAGCTTTTCCCTTGCCCCTTCCCTTTACAGAAACAGCCACAGTACATCATACAGTTTACTCCTTAGAAGTAGACAAAGCTTAGATTCCTATTCCCAATTTTTTAATTCACTACTAAATATATATTACTAAATTAAGAATAAAGAAATACTATGACAGTGCATACCTCCTTCAGATAACAATGATCCTGCTAAAATACAATATGCCTGAAAAATAAATATTAAAATAAAGCACAAATGAATATTTCACTAAAAATCACAATTGTTCATAAATAAAGTTTATAATATTTAAAACAGAAACAGGAATTTAAATTCAAGCCAGATAAGGATTTTGATGGGAAATGAGGAAAATGATTCAAATTTTCCTCTTGATTCAAATGAGGAAAATGAGATAGGTGGTATCTTCATATGAGAAAACAGATAAAAGCTTAAAAATGTTATAGTCACCTCATTTCATAATAATCAGAAGAGTATATATATAAATGTATACATGGGTGGGCAAAAGAAGTTTACATTTGTGAGTACACTAAATAGTTTATTTCTGTATCATTTATTAATTATTATATAATTTCCCATACATGCCCACCCCTATATATAATATATTCCTAAATTATAAGTGCCCCACATTCCAAAATGAGGCGCTATACTATTACAGAATATATACCATGACCTAAGCTCAATTAATGATATAAAAGGTGAAAGTATTATTTAATTAGTATAAAATTTTTGAAGTTCAAAATTAACACAAATTATTTGAAATCTGGGATTGTGAATACCAGAAGCAATAAGGTCCACTCCCATGTTCAAATAACTTATGGATTTGTTTGGATACCAAGTATAAAGACAATTCTTTTTGAATTCTGATTCCAAAAGATAACTATAAGCTTAAACTCTCTCTTTTAATTAATTAATTAATTAATTTATTTCTTTTTATTTTATTTTTTTTTTTGGTAACACTACTTTCCTTATAGTCCCAGGACATTCTTGGAATTAAATAAAGATCTCAGTAACTATAATTCAAGGCATATAGAAAGAATTAAACTAGCAACACAAACTTTTTAAAAGTTTTTAAATTAAATTTAAATCAATCATCTATAGAATTTTAAACATTATTTTGGACCCCTAAGCTTCTCTAAAATAGAGGTTGAAAATTCTGAACCATGCCCAACACTTTCATAATTCTGTTAAGGAAACTGAGATTTTCAAAGGCTATGTGATTTACTTAATAAGAATTATAACACACACACCAAAAAAGAATTAGAACACAGGCTTTTCCATTTCAATTCTAGGTTCTTTACACTCAATCATGCTGCCAACCTGAAACACAGTAACTAAACTTTCTTATAATTGTTTTTAATCCTTCTATCTCTTTTCAGAAAGAATTTAATAAGAGGAGATACCATATATTCACCAAGATTCCAAAATAATACCTAATAAATATAAGCTGGTTTATGGTGTGCAGAATCTATTTTTTATAACAGTCATAGTCCTAATTAAAAGAACCCCACTTAGTTACTAAAAGATAGAATAACTTCTAAAAGCTTTAAAACTTATATACACAATTTAAAATTTAATTAGTCAATCCCTAACTACAGAACAATTAACTTCTTTGCCTCTATAAAATAATATTATACTAATTAAGTGAGTGCTAAAACAATGAGATAACTATAGCATGGTCAAACCCCTGCAGAATGGAGGCAATACCCTTCTTCATTTTAATTATCTGAAATGTATTATAATAAGAAACTAATCAAAAAGAACTATAGAAAAAGCCTAGTCTAACAGGCAAATATTATGTAGGTGTATAGGTATAACAAGATATTGAAATTAAATGTATTCCAACTGAGAACAAAATAGGTTACAAGCACCCCACATTCCAAAATGAGGTGCTAAACCACCTATTCAAGCCTTGTATAGGTGGCCACACCTGCTTTTACAACTCTTAGCTCCAAACCCATAGCCCGCATAAACACAACTGTGCTCATCAAGGGAGCTGCAAAGTAGGGTAATTTCCTGGAAGCGCCCCTGATAGAAGAAAGTAAAACCCAAGAAACAGCTTTAAATCTCTGCAAAGGAAACTGATACAAAATGACATGGATGCCAACAAGTAGTATTTTCTTGTCCCCTATTCCTATTTTCTTTTTCTTTTTAAATATATTTTATTGATATTTTACAGAGAGGAAGGGAGAGAGATAGAGAGCTAGAAACGTCGATGAGAGAGAAACATCGACCAGCTGCCTCCTGCACGCCCCCTACCGGGGATGTGCCCGCAACCAATGCACATGCCCTTGACCGGAATCGAACCCGGGACCCTTCAGTCCGCAGACGGACTCTCTACCACTGAGCCAAACCGGTTTCGGCCCCTATTCCTATTTTCAATGCCGCCAGACCCAGGGGTGGGAGAATACATACAGTGACTATGCTCCCCTCCTCTCATTCCTCCAGGAAGGCTTACCAGGATGAGAGAAATGAGAAGCTTTAACTTTATAACAATTTCAACATGTTACTATTACATGGGACTGGATATTTTAATCACTGATGGATGATTGTTCTTGGGACTAAAAGTGAAAAGAAGTCTTTCTTCTTATTTTTCAACAGAACTAAAAAAATTAATGGGACTACTCAATATTATAATTGCACCTACAGAGATGATCTTGTTCCACATCACTGAATCATGTATTTAGAAGTCATGCTCAACCATATTCTAAAAAATACAACTACAGATACATACCACTACGAAACACAGTCAAGAAGGTATGTTAGTCCTATTCTTCAATATCAAGATCACAGAGTTATTCTACTAAAATTAAATACTATTTCATATAACTTCAAAACTGAGAGGGGGGAAATAATTACCCAGACCAGGGATTCCATTGGCTGAGGATGAAGCAATCCCATAATTCCATGGTACCAAGACAATCCTGCACCCATCATGAAAATACCAACACCACTAATTAGTGAAGCAATATAGCGCATATTTGAAAATCCATACCTGGAAAATAAAAATGGTAATATTGTTTACAAGTAATACAAATGGTTTCCTTTTAAAATATATTATAATAAAAATGAAAAAAATTATTACAATATTACAAGTTGTTATAGTTTTATATTTAAGTAAAGTTTAAGTGCCAAATTCAAATCTAATCAGAAAATCAACATGTAAAGTGGACAAAATTTAAAACTTATATTAAAAAATACATAAATACAATGAATACAACTTAGTATAAGTATCTGCTAATTCCTTTTCCATATAGTCTGTTTTAATTTAAAACTTTACTATCATGTACCACGACAAATGCTGGTAAAGTTAATCTTTTTTAAAAAATGCAATCAGATGTTTATGAGCAGGATAACATTATATTTCCTTGTAATGCAGCTTAAAACTGTCTTTTTGTACAGCCAATGGATGATTTATATTACCCATATTTGGTGCTGAGAACTTGCTTCTGGTTCTATATAGTTTAGCACAGAGCAACTAACTACTATTATTAGGACTAAGAGCTTCAGTTTTCTCAATGTTTCTAATGACAAATTTTAAAATCCAAATTATTTTTTCAAGCATCTTTGGTCTTTATGTGCATTCTTTTTTATTTCTATATGTACCAATAAAGTGTTGACCATTAAGTTAAAAAATATGATATACTATAAAAGGAAAATAATCGCTCAATAATAAAAATATTTCCTAGGAAATTTACTCCCAAATCCAAATGCTATGGCACCCTTTTGGCAGATGAAAATTTAAACAAAAATTCTTACTAAAAACCGATTTTTAAATTCTTTTTTAAGTGTATAATCTTGACATAGGGAATTATTAGTTTATAGATGTGATAATGTTCTACAAGCTTAATTTTAAAAATTGACTTGCTTATAAAAGTTTCCCCCACCAAGTAATATTGGAGATAAATATAAGTTAAAGTAAGTGAAGAGCTGAATTAAATAGCATTACTTTCATTACCTATTTTCAAGAAATCTATAGGTTCTTACTGAAATTTTTAATTCAGTAAACCTGCACTGTTCAAAATAAATCATTAACCACATAAGGCTATTTAATTAAAACTAAATAAAATTTTAAATGTAGTTCTTCAATTGCACTAGCCACATTTCAGGTGCTCCATAGCCTCATGTAGCTAGTGACTATCATCATGAACAGATTTTTTAGAAAGTTCTACTGGGCAGCAATAACATAGGTTATTGAAAATATCTTAAGAAATCTTCACAACCTACATTTTAAAAATTTTAGCCTGTTTTAAAATTTTGGTGAACAAAACTATTCACCAAAGTATAATATTTTTAAAATGTTATTATACACACACACACACACACACACACACACACACACACACACACACACACACAAAACAATGGTAGTGTCTCACCCTAGCTAGTTTGGCTCAGTGGCTAGAGCGCCAGCCTGCGGCCTGAAGAGCCCTAGGTTAAATTCTGGTCAAGGACACAAATATCAGTTGCAGGTTCCTCCCTGGCTCTGGCCAGGGCTTGTGCAAAAGGCAACCAATCAATGTGTTTCTCTCACATCAGTATGTCTCTCCATCTTTCCCTCTCTCTTCTACTCTCTCTAAAAAATCAATGGAAAAATATCCTCAGGTGAGGATTAAAAAAAACACAAACACAGTAGTGTCTTGCTTTCAAGTAAAGAAAGGCATTTATATAAAGCATAAAGGCAGACATATTTACACCAAGAAAGTGCTTTTTTTGTCTTAAGATTCATCAAATTCTACTACTGGAATGTTTTTTACAATGATGCATAATGGAATTCAAAAGTGTTAACTGGTTATGTTAGATGCAACAAAAAACATCTCTGTATCAAACAACTGGTAAAATTCAAAATAATATATTCTAAAAAAAGCATACCTACTCATTTTACAAGTTAATAATCTGAAATATTAACAGAATGCTATTTCCAAATCATAACAGGAGGATTAAAATAGATTAAGTAAGGATTTAGTAGGAGTTATTGCTAAGATTTTATTTACATTTTTTTAAAGCTCAGCCCTCATGGGCCTTGCATTCTTATCTACATATGTAGACAAAGAAATCATCTATTTATCTATTTAGTTAGTTGTTAATCCTCACCTGCGGATATTTTTCCCGTAGTTTTTTAGGGAGAATAGAAGAGAGAGGGAAAGTGAAACATGATGTGAGAGAAACACATCGATTGGTTGCCTCCTGCATGAGCCCCTACCAGGGCGCCAGCTGGGGAGGAGCCTGCAACCAAGGTATGTGCCCTGGACCAGAAATGAACCTGGGACTGACCCTTTGGTCCACGTTAATGCTCTCTATCCACTTAGCCAAATCGGCTAGGGCTATTGCTAAGATTTTAGATTGAGTGGTCTATTAATCTCAGCATGAAATATATGTTTCCTTTGACCAAATAAAACAGAACTCTAAGATCAAAATATGAACTTTGTTTTAAATTATCAAATATAAAAAGTACAATGTCTATATACCATACTACAAAGCATATAAATAGTTTAAACCCTATTTTCAAATTATATCTTAAATTTACTTTGAAACAGCAGTGAGTACACTTCAGCGGAAGAAATAACCAAATCTTTAACACAAACTGCAGGTACAGAAATAGCAGGCTTCTAAAATTAAGTTGCTTTTATTTCAATGATTTGCCACCAAAACAAACAAAAAAGATAAAGGCATTGTCCTTACGGATGAGTAGGATCTGGTGTTTGAATAGACTTACTGATGCCCAATGCCAGTAAACCCTATGGAGAAGAAGCAAAAAGATAAATAATCACTAGCAAATGAGGAATATAACATGGAAAAGACAATCTGGAGGATACAGTCTGAAAATGACAGACACAAATACTAATGTCCAATAGCTAAGCTACCTGGTGTCTAATACTTACCTGAGAGAAATAAAAATGAACACAAAGGGGTGCAGAACACTATTGCTTATAAAGATGAAAAATCTGAACGCAACCTCAAATCCATCATTGAGGAACGGCAAAATAAATAAAACCAGAATTACTTCTACAACAGTTCAAAGAATGGAGTTGGAATAGAGCTTTATTTACTGAATGTTAAAAGCTCCTACACATACCATCAGGTGTAAGGAGATTTTTTTTGGGGGGGGTGGGGAGAGAAGTGAATTTAGAAACAGTATTTATACTATAGAACTTAACGTTTTATAGTTGTTTTTTAACTACATATAATATATAGCATAAGGAAAGGTCTAGAACAGGGATGGGGAAAGTTCAGCCTATAAAATCAGTTGATCTGGCCCTGCCAAGCATTAGGGGTAAGTTAATTAAATG
Organism: Vespertilio murinus; assembly: GCA_963924515.1. Taxonomy (NCBI): domain Eukaryota; kingdom Metazoa; phylum Chordata; class Mammalia; order Chiroptera; family Vespertilionidae; genus Vespertilio; species Vespertilio murinus. The sequence continues at coordinate 23,810,035 of OZ004704.1, read as the reverse complement.
TTTGACAAAATATAGCAGGCTAATTTTTAAGTTGATAATTTTGTGTGGCCTGCAAATAATGTTACAAATATTCAAATGGCCCTTGGCAGAAAAAGGTTCCCCACCCCTGGTCTAGAAAAATGCACGTTTAACTATATTTTTAAAAGGAAAAAAGCAGGATTAGTGGTGTCTGTAATATCTTTTATTTATATATAAAGAATAACTTGTATAACTGTACAAATAAAAGGTTGTCAAATTTTAAAACGGAATATATTATCTATGGACACATACATTACTAGTAAAACTATAAAACCATGCATAGGAATTACACATATCATCACACAGAGCAGTGATTATCAGGGATGTGGAAGGTGGAAATAAAGATGGAGGGCTAGTTATAAATAAGACTTTACTTCTTTACCATAAACACACACACACACAAAAAAAAAAACAACCTAATGTAAATATGGCAAAAGTGAGAACATGAATTTTTAAGTTTTGATACTGGAAATCCCACCCTAAATATACAGACTATTATAGTTTTGTTTTTTTCTACTGGACTCCAAAGGGAAAGAGGGTTAAAACTACCTAAAAACAAATGGCTTTGCAATGAATTAAACTAAGAAAATAAAAATAAAGAACATATAATTTTTAAACCTGTACATTAAAACTGAAATATTCATTAATTCACACTGTGTATAAATGTCTGTGTGTTTGTTTATGAAAGTCAATGGGGATTCAATTATTTTTAAAATCTTTAATATTAAGGTTTACTCTGTAATATAGTGTAGAAATATCAAGTATTCTATAAACTAAATCTGAACCACATTAATTCTTTTATAAAAATATCACAAATCCTCTAATCCTGTCCTTCTCCAGAGGCAAAGTTGCTTTAGTTATGTTTGATAGGTCCTTCCAGATCTTTCTCTGGTCATTTACAACATATCTGATATTTATGACCAGATAGTTTATATATGTAGTATATGTATACTACATATATAACATACACTAGAGGCCCAGTACATAAAAATACGTGCACTGGAGGGGGAGGCGGTCTCTCAGTCCAGCCTGTCCCCTCTCACAGTCCGGAAGCCCTCAGGGCGGGAGGCAACCCTGGGATCAGGGGAAGGCGATGCCCCATCACACCTCTGCTGCTGCCACTGCTGGCAGCACAAGCCTCAGCCAGCCCTGGGTAGCTGGGCAGCCACCATCAGAGGCTTGCCTGTACCTCACGCTGGCCCTGGTAGCTGGGGGGCTGAGGCGACTGAGTGCCACCATCTTTGAGGGCGTAGCAGTAAATTAGCATATTCCCTCCTTATTGGTTGTGGGTGCTGCCATCTTTGAGGGTGGGGAAGTCAATTAGCATATTTCCTCCTTACTGGCTGTGGATGCCACAATCTTTTCAACAGTGTGAGGGTCAATTAGCATATTCTCTCTTTATTAAATAGGATTTGTTTGTTTTATAGCATATTATTAGCACCTAGTAGTTAAGAATCATTACTGATGTTTCTCCTTCTGTAATAATCTTTATCTTTTAAGGTTTTCCTCATACTATCAAGAAACTATTTAAATGTTGTTCTAGAATATCTTTCTGCTAGTAGCTGTTTTATGTGTATGACCTGCATACAGAAGACAGAGCAAGGACTGTCTTCTTTTCCTAAACACTTTATACATGGCAAACTCAAGTGTGCAATAAATTCATATAAATTAATATGTAGGAGAATCCTCATAGTTTTTGCTGTTATGTTTGGGCCTATGACCCACTTCAAATTTGTATATGATCTGTGGTGGGGATCAAGGTACTTTGATTTTTTTCCATAAGGCCATCCAAACCTTTCTAGCGCCACTTGTTAGAGAGTTTCCTTTCTTCATTCAATTGCTTTGGTGCCTTTATGAAAAATCAATTGACCACATGTAACTATGATTCTGTTGCTGGATTCTCTACTATTAAGTTACATTGGTCTGTCATTCCTTAGGCCAAATATCTCACTGTTTTAATTACTGTAGTTTTATAAATTTTGAAGTCTTTCAAGTTCTCTTCTTTAAAAACTGCTTTGAATATTCTGAGTTCTTTGCATTTCCATTCCAAGTCCTAGACTTTATTCAGTTTTTTCAATTTCTATAAAAAAAGTCTTTTGGGATGAATGCAGTTATATTAAATCTACAGATCAATTTAAGGAGATTTGACATATCATTTGACATATCATTGACAATTCATGAACATGTTATATATCTCTACATTTCTTTAGGTCTTTTTTAATTTCTCCCAGACACATTTTAAATTTTCACTATAAAAGTTTTGCACATCTTTCATTAAATTTACTCAAGTATTACTAGATATGATTTTAAATAAAATTTATTAAATTTTTAATTTGCCATTTGTTTGCTGATAGTAGAAATGCAAATGATTTTTGCATGTCAACCTTCTATTCCTATTGATTTTGAATGTTAAATTAACTTCATATTCCTAGGATAATACTATTTGATTATGATATATGATCATTTTTATGTATTGCTAGATTCAATTTGATTATATTTTAAGGATTTTTGTATTTATGTCCTTGAGGGATATTAGTCTGCATTTTTTTTTTCTTATAACATCTTTGTAAGGTTTTGACATCAGGGTTATGCTGGCCTGCTCAGAGAAGTTGAAAAGCATTTCCTTCTCTATATTTGAAAGCCTGTACTATTGGTATTAGTTATTCCTTAAATGTTTGATAGTATTCTCTTGATATTGTCTCACAGGTCACTGAAGCTCCCTTCATTTTTTTCAGTCTTTTCCCCTAAGTATGAATGTTTTCTACTGCCATATATTTAAGTTCATTGTTTTTTCTATAGTGTCTGCTTTTAACTCTACACAATTAATTTTCATATCAGACATATTTTTCAACTCTAAAAGCTCCACTTTGTTCTTTATATTTTCCATTTCTCTTGTCAATATACATGTTTTCCTTTCAATACATGAATGTAGTTTTAATAGCTATTTAACATCCTTATCATACATCAATCAACTCTGTTTCTATTGACTGATTTTTCTCCTCGTTATAAGTCAAATGTTCTGCTTCTTGGATGTCAAACTGTTTTTGTTTTTTATTAAATGCTGAATACCAGGAATGTTATATTGAGTTTCTGGATTTTATTGTCTTAAGAGTGTGGGGCTGTGTTCTGGCAGGTAATTAAGTTACAGCTCTGCTCCTTTAGAGCTCTGACCCTCTGTGGAACTCTGCCTTGTAATTGCTAGCCTCCTCAGACTTGATAAACTCTAATTTTTGCCTTCTCAGCTTAATGAGACTGTTATCTCCCACTATACTACACCACCCCACATGTGCCTCCAAACAAAAGCCAGAGATCATAGAGTTCAATTAATTAGTTTTCTTTCTCTCCAGGATCATGGTCTTGTCCAGGATCATGGACTATTGTCCAAGGTTTAAAAATATTGTTTCATATATTTTATGTAGTTTTTTAGTTGTTTACAGAAAAAGCTAAATTCAGGTCCCATTAATTCATCATGGCGGGTAGCAAAGGTTCTTTACATAATGGTTTACAATTTGATTTTTTCCCCTTAATTTATCATGTTATCATTTTAGAACAGTATATAACTATAATCACCACATTCTTTAAACCCTTGAATAGTCCTTCAGAGTATGGACACTGAAAAACTATCTTTAATGTTTTAATAATAACAGTTATGAATGAAACTAATCATCTGTACATAACTCCTGGCCCATATGTACAAATATTTTTGCATTTCAATTTTCTTAAGTCCAAATAAGTTTTAAAAAAAATATAGATTATGTGATATGTATCTCTCCCCAACCACTTTCCTCTCCACAACCGATTGGGAAAATATTATATTGATACAAGTTATTAAATACTTACTGCACAAAAGTTTAATTCAAGGAAAAGATTTGTAAGTACTCATAGCAAATGTTTGACTTCTTTCCTTACTTTTGCAAAGGGTTTTAATCCATTGGACAATGAGTTAGGAAAGTTCTTGGGTTTAATTTTTAGTTAAGATGGCTCTCCCTACTCCCTACTATTTTATTATTTTTAACATTGTCTTAAATATTCTTATTGAATCTGCTGTCTTTTATTGTAAGCTCTCCCAAATTAGTTCTTATATAACAGTGGTATAAATAAATGAATACTGAAAAGGCATTCTCTTAAAACAACACATTCAGTGTTTAAAATGTGAAATAATAACACAAGTAGAAAGTTTTGTTGTGTTCTTCAAAAAGGTTTAAATTTACAGTATTCAAAATTTGGATTAAAGAAGGTATTTTAATTTTATAAAAATCTTTCTTTATTTGCAAATTCAGAAAAGGAATTCAAAGTACAAGTCTAATATAAAATTTTAATTTATCAATCACATGGGACTAATTTATATAGTTATTCAAAGAACTTAAACTTATTGGCTCTTAAATTCATTGACCATAAGAATTTATGTTCAGATATAAATTTCCACCTAAAGTAAGAATCTCTTCTACAAAACCTTCTGCCCAAACACTTAGGGCATGATAATTTTACACTTCATATTCCACTGTTGGAAGTCCTTAAAGCCTAAAAACCTGCTTTAAAATAACATGCTCATATTTCTATGTGCTTCATTGTTCAAAAGCAAAAGCAATTTTCTTTTTCTTCCATATGCCAACTACAAGACTTATTCAGTTTTTAAAACAGGCCAACTTTTAGATTAAATCAGTAAAAAGAAATACTTTAAAATTAGTAAGAGTAAAGCTTTTATCCCTCACCTGATTACAAGTATCAGATAAAGAATGTATAGCTTCGGAGAACATACTTGCTGAACCCGTATAAATCCAAGCAAGAAATTTAAAGAAGCAATTTAATCCATTGCTAGGAGAGAGAAAAAAAGCAATTTACCATTGGTTTAGACAAAAATTTTCAACTAAAGTATATTTAATTGACCATATATACCTCTATACTAGATTGTGTCAAAGGAAATTAAAAAGAATCTCTAGCCTTCAAAAACTTACTATGTTTCTGGTAACAAGAGTATAAATTAAAAAATACAGATTTGGTATTAAATATTCAAATGAAAAGGCATGATATGTATAAGCAAATGAAGTGATTTTTAAGAACTGATAAGAGGATGTTCTACATTTGGACAAAACAAAATCAGAAAGGAAATTATGTGTCTTAAGTAGGTAAAAGATCTGCATCAATATTGTCCAGTAGAACAGTGTCAAAGGCAAGATTTTGGTGAAAGTTTGTTTACTTAAATAGATGAAGACAAATATAGATCAAGCAGTCTCTAAGTAATACTAGACCATAGATGTTAAAATAAATATGGTTGTCTCTGAGCAAGCCAGCTGCTCAGATTCCAACAGTAATGACTAGCATGACTTACCTGAGGCACTACACTAGTCATTTACCATGTTTTATCATAATTCTATTATACAAATATTATCATCCTCATTTCATAAATGAGAAAACGGTACATCCCCCTCCTCCACTTCAAATAATGTCTTGAAAGAAGCATATCTGCTCCTGTTTCTCCATTCTCCCCACTTTGTACAGTCTTCAGTGCACTAAATAATGGTTTCTGCCTCCAATACCTCCAACCATTTCTTGCTATAAACTTCTAAGAAACATTTTAGTATTTTTCTTAATCACAGAGAAGCATCTGCTACTATTTTCTTCTTCTTTTATTTAATCTTCATGTGAGGATATGTTTTTCAATGATTTTAGAGAGAGGAAGAAAGAGGGAGAAGCGCCTCCTGCATGTGCTTCCTCTCCCCGCAAAGGGGGATCAAACCCTCAACCTGGACATGTGCCCTAATCAGGAACCAAACCCACCACGCTTCAGGGTATGGGACTGTGCTCCAACCAGCTAGAGCCACACTGGCCAGGGTTGCCACTTTCTTAAATCACTGTCTTCCTTGGCTTCCATGAAGCTTCTGGTTTTCTTCTTACCTTGTTCCTTATTCTCCTTATTCTCTTTTTATTCTACCTGAGTATTCATCAAGTTTTTTCCTGAGGGCTTTTACTTCCTGACACTATACACATTCTTCTATGGCTTTAATTATTACCTATCCTACCTAATAAAAGAGTGATATGCAAATTAACCACCACTCCATTGTACTCACAAGCCACACCCACCAGCCAATCAGAGCGAGTATGAAAATAAACCCAACCAAGATGGCTACAGCCACAGAGAGAAAGAGGGAGAATTGGGTTTCCCAGGCAACAGAGGAAGCCAAGCTTTCCACCTGCCCTTGCCACCGGCCTAAGCCTCTAGCAAGGCTACAAAATTTCAATTATAGAAGGTAAACAAATTCAAACAGAAATGGCTGCTGCCAAGAAGCAAGCAGAAGGCTTGGCTCCACTCCAGGCTACAAAGTTTCAATTGTAGAAGGTAAATAAATTCCAGATACCATGACCTCCAGCTTGGTTTGTCAGGGGGCGTGGCCAGCCTGCAAACCACCACAGGCCCCTCCCTCAGGCTGCCCCACACCCCAAGGGAACCCCCACCCTGATCCGGGACACCCTTCAGGGGAAACCAGCCGGCCCCAACCCATGCATCAGGCCTCTATCCTATCTAATAAAAGAGTAATATGCAGATTGACAATCACTCCAACATATAAGATGGCTGCCCCCATGTGGTCAAAGATGGCCACCATAAGATGGCCAGCAGGGGAGGGCAGTTGAGAGGGACCAGGTCTGCAAGGAAGGACAGTTGGAGGCGATCAACCCAGCAGGGGAGGGCAGTTAGGGGTGACCAGGCTGGCAGAGGAGCAGTTAGACATCAATCAGGCCGGCATGGGAGTGGTTAGGGGGTGGTCAGGCTGGCAGGCAGAAGTGGTTAGGGACAATCAGAAAGGCAGGCAGGCGAGCTGTTGGGAGCCAGCAGTCCTGAATTGTGAGAGGGATTCCAGATTGGAGAGGGTGCAGGCTTGGCTGAGGGACACAATCACCCCCTCCCCCACTATACTAATAATTCTCAACCCCAAATCTCAAATACAAATCTCTCTTCTAAGCTTCAGACCAATAAATATTAACAATACTTAATAACTCTCAACCCTAAATCTCTAATACAAATCTCTCTCCTGAGCTTCAGACCAATAAATATTAACAATAATTATGAAGACTTATTATGTACCAGGTACTATACTAAATAATTTATATATATTATATATATTCCTCTGATTAAAAAACAAACAAACTTTAATTACTAACCCAGCTTTACTGACAAAAAAAATTTTTTTAATCCTTTGACCAACTCCACTGGGGAGTCCTATAAAAACTCCAATTCGAAACTCCTTTGCTCCCACCCTGCTCCTCTTTCCAGTGTGTCCCTTCGCTCAGGAATGGTGAAATATCTATCGAACTAGTGGCCCAGTGTACAAAATTTGTCCATTGTGGGGGGGGGGGGGGATGTCCCTCATCACGGCCTACACCCTCTCCAATCTGGAACCCCTCGGGGGATAACTGGCAGTGGGACATCCCTCTCACATCCAGAACTGCTGGCTCCTAACTGCTTGCCTGACTGCCTGATTGCCCCTAACTGCTTCTGCCTACCAGCCTGATCATCCCTAACTGCTTCACTGCTGGCTTGATTGCCCCTAACCACCTCTGCCTTGTTCCCACACCCAGGATCCAGGATTCCCTCCTCCAGCCGACCACAGGCACCCAGAATCTGGGCTTCCCTCCCTCTGGTCAGCCATTGGCACCCAGGCCAGCTGCATCCACAGAGGATGGTGGGCAGGTGGCTTCGCCTGGGCTGCAGCACCAAGTGCTGGTGCCCAGGACTGTGGGATGGGCAGCGTCTCTGTCTACCAGGCTGTAGCTAGCCTCAGATGCTGGCACCCGGTTTCTCTGTCTCCCCCAGAATGTGGGGCAGGTGGACAAGAAGCTTCTGCAACTGGCTGTGGCCTGGGATCATAGAGCAGGTGGTTTATTGGTCTCCCTGGCTGCAACCAGCCTCAGGTGTTGGCGCCAGACTTCTCCAACTCCCACAGGCCCAGAGCAGCCAGGGGGCGGGGCCGTGGCCATCTTTGCCAGTTTAATTTGCATATTCATTCCTGATTGTCTGGTGAGTGTAGCAGAAGTACAGTCAATTTGCATCTTTCTCTTTTATTAGTGAAGATTGTTCAGAAATATGGGCAACATCTTTTTCCATACCTCCTAAATACTTTCTGAACCTAGCCATGTCTCTCTATCCCTCCATGAGTACTACCACTATCTTAGTTTAGTGTAACATCTCTTTTCTGTATAACTGTAAATGACTTCCTCTAGCTTAGTGCCCCTCTAATCCTTAAAGATAAGAAATTTGTATTTTCAGACCCTATCACAATTCCTGACACACATATTATATATATTTTGGAAATAAAAGAACAAAATAATGATTTATGAAATTAATGCTTTTAAATATTTTAAAATAGATTATTCAACAAAATGGATAAAAAGATAAACAAAACAATAGGAATCAAGAAGACAGAGGACAAAAATGACAAAAAGAGCAATTATGTTCTACACCAAGGTAAGTGGAGAAAAATAGTGTACTCTTCAATAGCTATAACCTAAGTTGATTTAATTACTCTAAAATAAGTTTGGCTATCTCAACCTTTTTTAAAAAAAATACTTTTATCGACTTCAATGAAAATAGGAATTTTCAGATAGCAACTGCTTTTGGATCTTAACCACATAAAAAATATACACAGCACAAGCATGGGTATATACACTGAGTGGCCAGATTATTATGATCTCTGAATGCGTAATAATCTGACCACTGTGTGTGTGTGTGTGTGTGTGTATGTGTGTGTGTGTACATACATATATATTAGAGACCTGGTGCATGAATTCGTGCATGGCTGGGGTTCGGCAAGACTGGCCAAAAGAGAGGGGACATGGGCAGTTGGCCAGCCTGCCTGCTGGTCGAACTCCTGGTCTAGGGGACAATTTGCATATTAACCTTTTATTACATGGGATATACACTGAGTGTCCAGATTATTATGTGTTGAGAGATCATAATAATTTGGCCACTCAGTGTATATGGGCTCTTCCCCCATCAACTAACTTACAAAAACAAAGACATTCAACTTCCTTCTAAAACAATGTAAGCCTTTAACTTTTTATTAAGATACCAACTAATAAAGAATATAAACTGCCCTAGCTGGGTTGGCTCAGTAGATAGTGTTGGCCTGTGGTCTGAAGGGTCCCAGGTTTGATTCTGGTCAAGGGCATATCCTGAGCTGTTGGCTCCATCGCCAGTAGGAGTAATGCAGGAGATAGCCCATCAATGATTCTGTCTCATCATTGATGTTTCTCTCTCTCTCTCCCTCTCCCTTGCTCTCTGAAATCAGTAGAAAAAACAAGAACAACAAAAAGAATATATACATAAAATAACATAAGTCTATTTTAAAAGCCATATTTTTCAGTACTTACATGCAAATGGCAACCATCACCACCTTTCCTGGCCCCTTAAGAAAAACTGATGTCATTCTGGAACGTGGCTATAAAAAACAAAACAAAACAATGTTTTAAAAAATTTCTAGAAGAATTTTAATGCTTATAAGTGATTTCTGACACACCAGAAAATATCTCCTCTATCAATACCTCTAAACAACTAGGTTTACTTATTTGTTTCTCCATAATTTCCTCTATAAAAAGTGGAAAGATGGAAATCTAAAGGACATCTACGTCCTATTCTAGAATCTTAATTATTTAGTCTCCTTGTAACTGATTTCCTGACTACTTCCAGAAAGGACCCTGGCCAATGTGGCTCAGTTGGTTGAGCATCTACCTATGAACCAGGAGGTCACAGTTTGATTTCAGTTCAGGGCACATGCCCCGATTGCGGGCATGATCTCCATAGGGGATGTGCAGGAGGTAGTTGATCAATGATTCACATTATTAATGTTTCTATCTCTCTTTGAAATCAATAAAAAGATATTTTAAATATATATATATACATATATATATATATATATATATATATATATATATATATATAATTGATTTTTTACAGAAAGAGGGAGAGAGACAGAGAGCTAGAAACATCGATGAGAGAGATACATCGACCAGCTGCCTCCTGCACACCCATCACCGGGGATGTGCCCGCAACCAATGTACATGCCCTTGACCGGAATCGAACCTGGGACCCTTCATTCCGCAGATCGATGCTCCATCCACTGAGCCAAACCGGTTTCGGCAATAAAAAGATATTTTTTAAAAAGAAAATTAAAAGTGGCTATGAGAAAGCTTAATCTTGCTAAAAACCTGAGAAAACAGTTTTATCTCTTACCTGTATATGTTAGGCTTACAACACAGTCTGGAATTTAAAGAGAACTTATGTCCCAATTTTTAAAATTTCAAAATGCAGGCAGGAGCAAAAATAGATTGTAAATTACAATGTGCTCAAGAAAATCTTGAATTAGGCTGGCACAGGAGTAGTACGTGCTAGTATTTCGCAATGAACTAATACTAGAATTTCACTGTGCAATACTTACATATCATTATCAGAAAAATATCCTTACCTTGGTGTTTCCAAGGAAGTTGGTATATTCTCTTAATACACTTTGGTTTCTAAATAACCCTATAAGAAAAGAATTACAAGACACATTTAGCTCATATATATTCTTATCAATCACATTTTAGATTAACACAAGTGTTCTCTTTACGACTATGTTACATATGTTCCATTAGCTATCAGCAAAATCATCAGGTTATTATAAAAAATCTGGAGTTGCAACCCAATTAAAAAATGTGCAAAGGATTTGAAGACTTTTTTCCAAAGATAATATGCAAATGGCCAACAAGCACATTAAAAGATGCTTATATCATTATTCATCAGAGAAATGCAAATCAAAACCACAATGAAGTATCACCTCACACCCTTCAGAATGCTACTATCCTTAAAAAATAAAAACAGAAAATAACACCTGTTGCCGAAGATGTGGAGAAACTGAAACCCTTATGTACACTGGTGGGGTTTTCCTTTACATAAGGAAAACCTCATGTAAAACGGTACAACTGCAATGGAAAACAATATGCAAGTTCCTAGAAAAGTTAAAAAATGGCCATATTCTCTAGCAATCCCACTGTAGATATATATCCAAAATAAATTAAAGCAGGGTCTGAAAAAGATATTTACACACCTATGTTCATAGCAGCACTATTCACAATAGCCAGGAAATAAAAGCAACCAAAATTTCCAAAGATGAATGGACAAACAAAATGTTGTATGTACATACAGTGGAATATTACTCAGACTTAAAAAGAAAATCCTGCAACATGGATGAACCTTGAGGACACTATGTTATGTGAAGTAACTCAGTCAAAAATACAAATGCTGCTCAGCCAGTGTTGCTCAGTGGTTAAGCATCAATCCCTGAATCAGGAGGTCAGGGTTCAATTCCCAGTCAGAGAAGATGCCAGCTTGATCCCCTGTAAGGGGTGTACAAGAGGCAGCTGATCAATGATTCCCTCTCAACATTGATGTTTCTCTCTCCCTTCCCCTCTGAAATTAATAAAGATATATTTTTAAAAAATACAAATGCTGTATGATTCCATTTATATGAGGTATCTCCAGTAGTCAAATTCATAGAAACAGAAAGTAGAATATTGGCTATCAGGGACGGGGGGAGAGGAAGAGGGAGTTCTTGTTTAACAAGTATAGTTTGTTTTGTAAGTTGAAAAGTTCTGGAAAAGAAAACTTTATGGAGATCTGTTTTATAACAATGTGAATATACTTAACACATCTAAACTTTACACTAAAAATTTGTTAAAATGATGAATTTTACATTGCATTTTTTAACCACAATTAAAAAAAAAGGCAGGGAGAAATCTGAATTTACAATGAGATAAAGACAGTTTGGTAAGATGCTATTCTTAAAATTATTAAAATTACCATATATAAAAGTAATAATTATATAAAAGTATATTCTTAAAATTATATAAAAGTAATGAGTTATTTAAGCTTGATATAAGAACCAATTCTTCATTTTTAACTCCAAGTTTAAAAATATAGGATGAAATACTTTCTATTAATGTGTTTCCTCAAATTTTGTTACTTTAAATATTTCCTTTAATATATGCACAAAGCTATTCATGGTATCACTATCTGAAATAACAAAAGACCAGAAACAACTTATGTGAGAATGACTGAATAAACTATGGTATACCCACCAAAATGGAGCATTATAAAAGAAACAAAGAAAAGTCCCTATTAATTGCTATAGAGCTCTCTGGGACATAACTCTCAAATGAAAAAAGCAAGGACAGAAAGTATGTTTAGTATGTCTTATTTATGAAAGGGAGGTAGAATGTTATTTTATTATATTTTGTATGTACCGTATTTGCCGGCGTATAAGACGATTTTTTGGCCCTGAAAAATATGCCTCCAAGTGGGGGGTAGTCTTATACGGCGAGTATATAACAAACTCTGTATTTTTAGTGGAAATGTTAGGGGGTCGTCTTATACGCCGGCAAATACGGCAATATATGCATATGCCTAGACTATTTTATGTTTAAAATAGAACAAATAACCCTAAGACTAATTTTTTAAGTGGTTATTTATGTGAGAGAAAGGGATCAGGGTGGAAAGATCTGGGATGGAAGCTAAATTTCTCTGAAATATTTTGAAAGATGTGACTTTGGAATCATGTAAATGCTTTGTATTTATTTGATGGTCTATTTACACAAAGAAATTTCAACAACAGTTATGTCTAGGAAGAAAAATGAGAGAGTTACTAGAAGAAATAAAAGGAGACTTCTTAATGTTTTTGTCTCCTTTTTAAAATCATAGGTATACATCACATCATTAATAAGTACACATATGTGTAAAAAAATAAGTACACATATATGTAAATCAAAAAAAATTATCTGAAACCTATTTTTATATTATACTAGTGGCCGCTCGCAGGAAGATTCCTGCTGCAGGGCTTCCTGCTGTGGTTGCTGCCCTGCCTGCTGTCCTCCCTTCTGCCTGCCAGGCCTGCTTCCCTTCCGTCTCCCTCGCCCCTCGTCAGCTTCGCTCCCTTTGGCAGCACTTGGCTTCTTTCTACCTATCTTCAGTCTTCCCTCAGGCCTGGATATACAAATTAACCGCCATCTTGATTGGGTTAATTTGCATACTTCCCTGATTGGCTGGTGGGCAGGGCTTGTGGGCATAGCAAAGGTATGGTCAATTTGCATGTTTCTCTTTTATTAGGTAGGATAAATTCTATAAGGTGGTTTTGTCACTAAACCATTGGGTTGTTAAATTCCCTAAGAGTCTTATGTACATCTAAATCTCAAGCACCATGCAGTTTCCAGTTCTTAGGTGTTGGATAAATATCTGCTGATTTAATTAATTAAGGTAGAAATGTGGTACCTGAATTAACAGACTTTTTCTAAGAAAGCACCATTATTCTATCACTTTTAAAACAAGCATAATCTTCAAATCAGACCATTGGTTTTAATATTCATGTCTTATGGAACCACAAATTAACTTCACTTCCTCTCATCACCTTTAAAAAGCTAAAGAGAAGAAAAAAAATAGGCATTTTTAAAATAAAATAATTGAATCTCAAATGGATATTGCTGCAACCAAAAGAGCCAAAGCCAGCACTAAGCAGCCATCAGGGAGAACATAATGACAGGCACTATTCTTACCTACCAGTTACAGGCACGTCTCATTGTACTGAACTTTGCTTTGCTGTGCTTCACAAATGGTTTATTTCGGAAACTGAAGGCAACCCTTCGCCCCACCACCACCAGAAAAAATACAGTGGTGGTTTGGAAATGAACCTGCAATAGCTTTAAACTGAATATACTTACTTTCTCTGAATTCTATTTCTGCTTTTTTACGCAGTCTTTTCTCTCTGGCAAGAGCTTCAGGGCTTCCCCAGACTTCCAAAGATCTACACATGAACACATGACCAACAATGAACAATTTTAATGACTTTATTGTAATCATCTTTAAATCTAGAAGAACCATCCATCTAAATAACTACTATATGAGGATCTTACAGCAATACATGAGGTCCTTTAGAAAAAAATATAAAGCACTTAAGAAACTTTTCTACACTACATGCAAACAAAACAGTAAAGTCAAAAAATGTTCTTATAAATTAGAACATATTTTTAGTTAAGTAAATAATAGTAATTCAAAAAAAAAAAATTTACAAATGTAAAAGTAATCTACCTTTAAAAAAATAAAATATGCCAAAACCGGTTTGGCTCAGTGGATAGAGCATCTGCCTGTGGACTGAAAGGTCCCAGGTTCGATTCCGGTCAAGGGCATGTACCTTGGTTGCAGGCACATCCCCAGTAGGGGGTGTGCAGGAGGCAGCTGATTGATGACTCTCTCTCATGAATGTTTCTGACTCTCTGTCCCTCTCTCTTCCTCTCTGTAAAAAAATCAATATTTAAAAATAATAATAATAAAATAAAACATACTCTTTAAAAAATTCTGAATCTAAGTTGTGTTTTTATTAATCCCAATTTCGGCTTGTACTTTTATTCTAAAAGAACTATATTCTTACTTTGCCTCCACATCTGATCTCAAGTATACAGTAAAGGATTCAGTATCTTCATGGGGACTTCGTTGTCTGATTTTTCGAAGTTGTTCCAGATCACTAAAGAAAGAAATGTGTTAAATTTATTCAGACAATATTCATACAGTTTAGGTACTTAAAGAAATTATTAGAAACAGATAAAAACCACCACATTGATCCTCATCTTAAAAGACTATAGATCCGCATAGCATTTAAAGATCAGCTTATAAAGATTGCAGTTAGTACACAAAAACTGGTTTAGAGACAGTGAAGAAACAATTATTCTTGCCCTGGCTGGGTAACTCGGTTGGCACATCATTCTGTGCACCAAAAAGTTTCAGGCTTAATTCCTGGCCAGGGCACATACCTAGGTTGTGGGTTTGATCCCCAGTCAGGGCACAAATAGGAGGCAACCAATTGATGTGTCCCTCCCTTCCTTCCTTCCTCCTCTACCCCTCCAGTAAATACATCCTTGGGTGTGGAAGGAAGGGAGGGGGAAGGAGAAGGAGGGAGAAAGAAAGGGAAATATTACTGTTGTTCAATACAGATACTGTAACAGAACATGTAGAGATTAAGTTCGTCCTAAGTGCTTACATTTTATCTGCTATGTTCGCAACTGTAATGTCTCATGCATCATAAAAAAATGCAAAAAGTAGAAAGAACATGGATTAGATATCATCCCTCTATTTGAGAATTTAAAATTTATAGCCCTATTTGTTTATATACAGTTAATACTAAGTGTTAGTAGCATTCAAAGTTATCAAGCTACAAAGGTTTAATGCAATTCCATGCTATTTATAATTGTCCCTTCTCTTATATTCTAAAGATTATATATTGATCAAGTCACAACTAAATAATCATTCTGTATTTGATCATTGGTGTTCCTAAGAAAATTCTGTAACGGCAACAAAAAGACCTATCCATTAAAATGTGGTAGTGATGTACTATTACTAAGTTCTAGAAACTAAACCTAGAGTTTAAAAATATTAACAACCAACTATCACACATAGGTAAGACAGTTTGGACCAGCTACCAAAAGATTATTCTAGTTTCCTCTCTGTCACTGACTCACTAAATAAGCTGGATCATCAGTAATATCCTTATTATGTTTCAGGCCTATAATATGGAGACAGCAATACTTAACCTACTTAATTCCCAAAATTTTTGTGAGAACTACATGAAATACTCTTCTGAAACATAATATATTTTATAACAATGTTATAATTGATTATTAGTTTATAATTTATATAAATTATAAAGCAGATAGTTGAATTCCTTAATTCTTGATACTAAATCATAGAGAATAATCATGAGAAAGAGGGGGGGGAAATAGATCACATCTGACATCTCTAAAAAACCAAGAAATCTTCCATATAAATATTACTTTTCTAGGTAAACACATAAAGGAAGGGAAATTTAGAAATATGTGACAAGTATAATTTCCATAAATCTCTATGACAGCAAGAAAATTAGTAAATAATCTTTTATTATTAATAATTCTGACCTATGTGAACACAACAATAAAATTCCTATGATCTTGTGTGACACAGAGATTTTGAATAACTTGCCTTTTTGAATTTAAGAAGCCCAGTAAGACTGAAATTGCTTATGTTGGAGCAGAATTCAATGTTGCAAACGAATAATTTTAACATTTTTTAACTAAATAAACATACTTCTTTAATTTAGGAAGAAGCTATGGGAAACTTCCACATGAATGGAAGCTAGCAGGAAACACATCTAAGAAATAAATGGTTATTTACATTAGATAGATAAAACTACCCTTTAAAAAAAATAACTGTACCTGGCTTTAAGGCAGAACTCATTTATTGCTCTGACTCCAGTGATGAAATTATTCTGAGTATACTTTGGTCCATACTCTCTCTTCTTAAGGACTGCTTTGACTAAAACAAAACAAAAAAACATAGGAAAACAAAAGTATACACAACAAAAGTCATACTGAGGCTTTACTAATGAATTCCATAAAATAAAATAGCAATCTTTTTCCTGATGCACTAAATGATATCAGAAAAAAATTCTCCCAGTGCAGAATAGAATGGAATATTTGTAGCCACCTAGCTTTTATTTCCATTGTTCATTTATAACTGATGCCAAAATGCCAACTCTTCGTCGAAAGGACACCTTGTATATATCACTTGTTGGTTTAAATTGTACTAACAAATTTAAATTGCTTAGGTTCTAAATGAAAATGAATTTCAGCTTCAGTTAAAAATTATAGGCTAGTTCAGTGCTTTAAAACTGTGGAGTAAAAGCAGCATTTTATAAAAAGTGAAAATAAGAAGTAATCAGAGTAGTGCATAAAATTAAGAACAAGTACTTTTTGTGAACACTTTTGTTACAGTTAAATAATTTCTATCTGTTTGAAAGCCACTGGACTGTTTCACATAATGCAACAAAGCTGAGTAAACAAAGGGAACATATTTATCAGTTAAAAATTTTGGAAAGTTTATTACAGATTTTAAGTAAAATACTATCTTCTATTAAATTATTTACCTACTATCAAAGATCAAATGTTCATAAAAAAGCCAGACACATCAAGAACATTGATCTATGTTTATAAGTCATATTATAAAGTCGACTTATGGTCACAACATAGATAACATAAGCAAATATCTGATGAAGAGAAAAAGAACAGAAGAAACTTGTATTGTTCTGTTACAAATTATCACCTAGTCACTTCACATTCTAATCTTATATCTATTAATTCATAAATTTTCTGTCCTACTTTCAAGTTCAAAGAGCAAATTTAGACTAAAACTATCACTGCAGTAGGTAAAAAGACTCTTAACACATGAACTAGTAAAATAAAATGTATAAAAAAACACTTAAGAACATTTCAAAAATAAATTTCAATAAAAAAATCAAAGCCTTATTTGAAAAAAAGTAATATATAAAGAAGTTCAAGTTTCTTTTTACATGAGTTCAAATCTCTGAACTACCTTTCTCCAATAACCTTCAAACTTAAAATCCAAGTGAGGTCCTCTGGAGCAGAGAGGGGAATTACATCTCTCTTTTAAAAGATTAGTTGTTGTTTTTTAATTACTTTTGTAAAATTTCTTCAAAGTAGCTAGAAATCCCTGATGGCCTGTCCTGGCCCAGATTACTAATGATAATGACTGCTATCATAACATTAATTATTCTTAAATGTGAATGCACACTACTACTATATATCTTCTTCAAAATTATCCTACAAAAGAAATTCCATTTTTAGCACCATATTACAGAGGAGAAAACTATGGCTTAGGGAAGTCAGGTACACTGCCCAAAGCCAAACAGTTGGTACATGCTGGGGCCACAAACTGAATCCAGTTTTGTCTGACTCCAAAGCCACAGTGCTCCTCATCACAGAGTTACTGCCTCAGTGAAACATACTGGTTTGGAAACGGGAGTCATAGCTCATTATAAAGAACAGCTGCAATTATTCCTAAAAAAGAAAATCAGACAAGAATGTCCAATCTCTACCTGGATTTGAAAAAGTTGAAGCTGAAAGGTGTTGACCTCTTGTTTTGTTCTTTAATCACATTACTTTTCTAAAATGATAAAGTAATTGATAATTTTTATTTGCCATTACTCTTTTCCTTGGGCTTTTGAAAAAAATAATTACCACAAAATTTGTGACCAAAATGCAAAGTAAACTTCAGTAGATAATTAGCTTATAAATCAGATATTAAATCCTTATGGTCAATAACCCTAACCCTAACCCTTTTTTATATAATAGAGGCCCGGTGCACGAAATTCGTGCACAGGTAGATTCTTAGGCCTGGCCGGTGATCAGAGCTGATCAGGGCCTTCCAGCTGCGGACCAGGGCTTCCCTTTCCCGGCTGTCGGCTGGGGCTTCCCTTTATTCTGCACCACCCCCCTGGTGGTCAATGCACATCATAGTGAGCAAGCAAACTCCTAATCTCCCAGTTGAACTCCTGAGAGGACACATTAGCCATATATATATATATATGGCTAATGTGTGTGTACACACATATATGTATGTATGTATGTATGTATGTGTGTGAGTGTGTGTGTACACACACATATATGTATGTGTGCGTGTGTGTGTGTGTGTGTGTGAGAGAGAGAGAGAGAGAGAGAAAAAAAAAAGCCTAAGCAACCTTTCAACCAGTAGCTATTACATACAATGACCACCAGGGGACAGATGCTCAATGCACAGGCACAGAAACATGGAACAGACTGATGAATCTCAGAGGGAAGGGGGAAGTGGGGAGGATGGGAAGAGATTAACCAAAGATTTTATATGTATTCTAGAGGCCCAGTGCACAGATTCATGCACTAGTGGGGTCCCTCAGCCTGGCCTTCAGGCATTGGGCCGAAACTGGCAACCTGACATCCCCCCAGGGGTCCTGGATTGCAAGAGGATGCAGGCCAGGCCGAGGGGCCCCCACTGGTGCACCAGGCTCTAGTGATAATATAACTATAAAGACCTCTATATAAATTAATTTTATATATTTAATTCAAAACATCATCACAAAAAAATAGGATAAAAATATATTTACCTCTTACTTGGAGAGGTTCTTGCTTAGTATGTGGACCATTGAGTTTTGCTGTAAAGTTTCAAAAAATTGACATTAAGCAGTGACTTGCATACAAACCTATAAACTTATGAGCTAACAATCTGGCAATGTGTTAAAAAGATACTATATCATAGACAAGCTGGATTTATCCTAAGAATGTTAGGAGTAGTTAAACGTTAACAGATTAAAAGAGAAAAACTATAGAATCATTTCAGGAGGTAAAGAAAAAGCATTTAATAAAATTCAACATCCATGCAAGTTTCAATCCCTTTTTGAAACTTAGGACAAAAAGAAATTTCCTTAAAGGGTAAAACAAATCTAAACATTGTATTCAATGGTGAAACTTTAGAAGCATTCCTTTAAAATAAGGAACAACACACAGACAGACACACTGTTGATTCTTCTACTTAAAACTGTCCTGGGAATACTATTCAAAGAAGAATGAAGTAGTTACTGAAACTACTGTATAATCCTATCCCCCCAAAAAATAAAAATAAAAAAAGGAAATTGGAATTCACCTCACATCATCAACAACCAATTCCAGGTAGATTAATGACTTTAATGTTATAACATTTACACATCTAACAAAACAATATAGCCTATCTTTATGGTAGAGTTAAATTTCTTAACAAGATATAAATAATACAAGGAAAAATGGACAAATTCTGCTAAATTGAAATTCAGAACATCTAAAAAAATAAAAAAATAAAAATTCAGAACATCTATTCATCACAAGATCCCATTTAAAAAAGAAAGAAAAGTCTCAGACTAAGAAGATACTTCCTACAATTCGAATCAACAAAGGATAAGTATCAAAAATATTTAAGAATTTCTCCAGATCAATTAAACACAACTCACTAGAAAAAAAAAGGGGGGGGGGGGCAGAAGACAAGAACAAAATTGCACAGAAAAGCATTTATATATTGCAATATGACCCTTCCTATATTTTTTAATTTTGGAATTTGCAATGTTATTCTGAATAGGCTATATCCTTTCCTCTCCTCTTCATGCTCCAGGGCTCAGAACTCATGTCTGTTCTGAACCAGATCTCAGTCTGGCAGTTACAATGCCTACCACTCCATCAAGTCTCCACACCAGCAAATGGCAGGTTTCAGTTCCCTGGTCCCTCCTACCACCCTGCCCTACTACTGCCTCCCGCAAGACAAACCCTCAGGTAACAAATGGGAGAGACTATTTTCAGCCTCTTGCATAAGGGTAGGTGCAAAAGTTCAAACAGTGAGTCTGCCTCCAGGACCTCACTATGAATGCGGCACCTGCAAATCCATTACCCCAAACAAGCCAAACTCCTGACTGCAAGTGCCTACTTACTGACCCAGAGTCTGGCATTTTCTGTTCTATTTCTTGGACATAAGAATGTCTTTTTTTTTTTTTTCTTTTTAAATCCAGCTGTTCCTTCAATGTTCTTTTTACCTTTTATCTATGACTCCAATGAGTGAGAAGTGAAACAGGTACTAAAGCATCTGTTTACAATGCCATGTTGATCAGAATTTCTGATTTACCTTCTTTCATGGCTTTTATGGATAAATTAGAGGCTTGGTACATGAAATCCATGCATGAGGGGGGTCCTCTCAGCCCAGCCTACACCCTCTCCAATCCAGGACCCTGAAGATCAGGCCTAAACCAGCAGTCTGACATCCCTCTCACAACCCTGGACTGCTGGCTCCTAATTGCTCACCTGCCTGCTGGCTTAATAGCCCCTCACTGCCCCCCACACACACACCCCCACACTGGCCTGGTCATCCCTTACTGTTCCCCCTTCCAGCGTGGTTGCCCCCAACTTCCCCCGCTTCCAGCCTGATACCCCTAACTGTCCTCCACTGCCGGCCAGTTCACCCCTAACTGACCTCCTGCTGGCCTGATCTCCCCTCACTGCCTCCTCTACCAGCCTGGTCACCCGTAACTGCCCCCCTGCCAGCCTGGTTGGCCCTAATTACCCCCTCTGCGTCGGCCTGTCGCCCCTCACTGCTGCCTCTGCCAAGGCACGGTGGCAGAAGGGAGCGCTGAGCCCTGGCTGGGGCGTTGCAGCGGGGAGCTCTTGGCACCATTTTGAAGGCTGGCCATGCCCTTCATCACAGGAGACCCAGAGTTCTGCCACGCCCTGGCCAGGGCCCAGAGCTCCCTTCCACTGCCACGCCCTGGCCAGGGCCCAGGGCCCTCGGTCAAGTCATATGCTCATCCCTTACTGCCCCTGCCAGCCTGGTCACTCCACACAGCCTCCTGCTCAGTCTTCCGTTCAATTGTTTAGGTCATGATGGCCCCCTGGCTTTTTATATATTAGGATTAAATGTCTATAGACTAGACACTAACAAGGTAAAAACTCCCTTTGAAATAAAAGCAAAAAACATTTTATGTAACTTTCAGTATATATCTTATTTTTCAGTGAACGACATTGATCAAATGACTTAGTAACATAGTATATTTATTATGTTTTAATAACCAAAACATTTACAGAAAATTCCAAAGGGCTTTTTAAAAATATTTTTTTTATTGATTTCAGAGAGGAAGGAAACGGGAAAGAGAGATACAAGCATCAATGATGAGAAACATTAATCAGCTGCCTTCTGCACACCCAATACTTGGGATTGAGCCTACAACCTTGACCAGAATCAAACCTGGGACCCTTCAGTCCACAAGCCAATGTTCTAACCACTGAGAAACACCAGCTAGGGCATCCTAAAGGCTTTTTTTTTTTAAACTATTCACCAAATCCTGAGTAGGTTATAATAGCATATTGATAAATTAAAATAGGCTTCAAAACACTTCTATTTAATAATTACAGCTTATAACATTTGACATTTAACGGTTAAATGATTATTATGACTTGATTATTATCTACCTTTGCAACAAGCAAATTCTAAAGCATCTTTATAGATTCTATATATCAATTTCTTAAATTTTTGCTTTGGTGAACAAACAATAGGGCAGAGAAAAGTGAATGGAGTGGTGGAATAATGAGCTTCCAACACTCACCTAATATCTGAAATGAAATCTACTGTCAAACATTCCAAAAACCCTCCTTTCCATAATAATCAAAGTTATTGAACCAAACAAAAAAATGAGGTCCTTTAAGAATTTCTGGATATTATTCTCACTACAGACTGTCTAGATGTCAATAATTATGTAGTGTTAAGAATTACAAACCAGAAATGATAACAAATGGCTCAAAAATAGATACTGATACCTATTTTGCACACTGCCATCTTAATAAACTTATATGTATCACTGGAGTAGAATCTTTATGATTCATAAATAACCAGTCATTTTATGCATGAATATCTCTAGACATTTTGTTTTAAACTCAAGTCCTGGCTGTCTGCCACACATCCGCTATCATTAGCAAAATTAAAACTAATTTTACTAAAATTTAAAACATCTGAATGCTCCTTAAAAACTTAAGGATTCCTTAGCAAATCTCTGCCTCTTAATGAACTATGCCTGACTGTATCAAGCAATTTTAATTATTCAAGTCAATCTCAAACTCTTAAATATACAAATTATCTTTCAATCAAGCAATTACTTGCTCTCTACCTGATGGCTAACAATGAGAGTTCCAAAAGGAGGTAAGAGAAATGGAAAGAGACAACATTTGAAGGGACAGTGACAGAGAATTGTAGAATTCCAAAACTGTATAAAAATATAAGTAAGATTTTTTATAGTTAGGTTCTATCAAATATTCAAGAAACAAACCATTCCAGTATACAGAATGATTTAAAAAGATTTATACATACCAGCTTCATCAAATGATGGTATTTTTTCCACTTCGGGAATTTTTGATCCCTGCCCTTCTTTCTGAACATTCGTAGAGTACAACTTTACTTGACTCAGTGTACAAAAGTATGAATGACTACAGGGAACCACGTTTGAAAAGCTTCCAAATGTCACCAAATTCTGCCATTCTAAAGGAAAAAAAATATTTTAATTTCAAACAAACAAAAGAATTTTTATACCCAATAAAACATGCCTACTATGATTAGAATGAGAACAGTTTTACAGAATAACAGTAAAACCTTCATATTGCAAGATACCCAAATGTACAGTGCCAAACCACTCTCTCCGCTGGAGGTGTTTCACTGACACTTAGATATACAGGGATATAATTTTGTTAAAAAAAGTAAAGTAAAGGATAATATTCCTATTTTTTCTCTCATTTGTAAACTTAATCACATGGAAACCTTTAAAATATATTTTAAAAATTCATATTTTTCAGCTATTCTGAAATACTCATTTTTTAAAAAATATATTTATTGATATTTTACAGAGAGAAAGGGAGAGAGATAGAGAGCTAGAAACGTCGATGAGAGAGAAACATCCACCAGCTGCCTCTTGCACACCCCCTACCGGGGATATGCCCGCAACCAATGTACATGCCCTTGACTGGAATCGAACCCGGGACCTTGTAGTCCACAGACCAACGCTCTACCACTGAGCCAAACCGGTTTCGGCTGAAATACTCATTTTATATGCTGGATACATGTGGAAAAAAAAAAAAAAGGCATGTACTTTTCAAGATATAGAAAGCTTGAGGTCGGAGGAGGTCAGGAGGGCTTCCTACCTAAAATGCCCATATACTAAACTACTCAAAATTACAGTGTTCCTTTCTACTAGCTGAATATTTATCCCTTTCATTTCATAATCAATGAGTGCGTTATGGGGATTTTAATTGAGGAAATAGAATATTAATTATGAAACATTTCAGCTGCTTCATCTGAGTTGGTTATGGGCTTTAGAGGGCTGAAATACAGAAGGAAAAAAGATTCCACACTTGTCCTGAAGTGGTAGAAAAGCAATCTGTCTATCTCTAGGCTCATGTGAACCTTCTCTTTTATTTATTTAATTACTTAAAATTCTTCCTAAAAGAATTCAAACCCTGTCTAGTTATAACATGCCGGGAGCCAATTCCAGCATGTCATAATTTCAAGAGTCTCATCAAAAGTTTGATGGAACTTGAGGACTCAACAAGGGCTGAGTCAAATATGTTATCACCTGTTGGGAATGGCTAAAGGCATTTCCCCAAACCTGAAAAGGATACATAAACTGTTTGCTGCCAGACAGCTCAGGGCATCTTAATCTACATGTTATTGCCTTCTGTTGGCCAAACACCTGAACAGCCTCAGGCAATTCCCAAATCTGAGAATGGACTCTGTAGACTAACCCTGACCTTTGATGTGTATACCTCCACCTTGCCTTAGAACAAATTATGTTAATAAAAAGCAAGGGGTCCTGAGACTAGGAGAACTTGTTTTTTTTCAGCCACGCTCCTCTGCCCCAGCCCCCTATATGCCTTTCAAAATTACATTTTGTTGCTGGACTCTATTAATTTACGCACAACCCCTTCTCCAGATTCCAAAACCCTTCTAGATGCCAGATCAAGACCCACCGGCGATAAATGGTGCCCAACATCCAGCAATAACATATATAAGGTGTCCCTAGAAAATGTATGCACACACTTTAAATAACTTTTGTTAATCCTCACATGAGGATATTTGTTCCATGATTTTTGGGGAGAGTAGGAGAGAAAGACAGAGAAACACTGTTGAGAGAAACCTACCAATTGGTTGCCTCCAAAACAAGCCCTGACCTGGGAGGCAACCAGGGCCCGGGAGAGCCCAGGAGGAGCCTGCAACAGAGGGACGTGCCACTGACTGGAATTGAACCTGGGACCTTTTGGTCTGCAGGCCGATGCTTTATTCACTGAGCCAAACTGCCTAGGGCCACTCTGAATAATTATAAACACAGTGTTTATTACAATACATTTTCAAAATTGAGCTATCAGTCGTTAAAGTGTGTATACACTTTTTTTGGGGGGGACCCCCTGTATTTTCTAAAGGTTTAGATATATTAATGAAATTATATCGTGAGATAATTGTTTTTCCAAGAGTAGCTGGTTAGGTATTTAAGAGTTAAGACTTATCTAAATACTTAATATTCATCTTACAAAATGTAAGATCAGAAGGCAGATATATGCCATCTGAAATGAAAATAAATATTTTCTTAATGACTCAGCAATTTCACCAGGAACATAAAGTACTGTAAATGTTGAAGACAATTTGAAAAGCATAAGGGACAGAGGCAGCATAAGAATTCACTCGTTTCAGGCTTGGAACTTATTTGCTTTAAAAACTTCTTGCTGTCAATGTACTTTTTCGATTGGCAAATAACTGAAGGCCCAGTATAATTTTGGTCATTTGCCTCTATTTCTTAAAGACTGAGAAAAGCAAATATAACGGTGTATCTTCTTGCACATTAAAATATGTAGGCTACAGGAAAATCAGTGAAACAAAGGCTAACGCAAATTCTCCCAGGAAACCCATCCTCCAGGAAAGCATCTTCACAGCAGGCCAATAGTGTTGTCTAGTCAACCCGATTTGAAATACCTTTTGTGGTTATTACATAACAAAGACAATGTGCCACAACACCTTTTTTTTCCCCACCCACTGATGAAATTTTATAGAGACTGCACTAAGGTGTTGAAAGAGGGATTACTCCACAGTTTAAAAATCCTTCTTCAGGAAATGACAATGTTTCCATGACTTGATCCTTGGGGTGTTTCTTTTTTCCTCCTTAGATTTTAAAACATTTTATTATAGAAATTTTCAAACATGTGCAAAGGTAGAAAAAGCTGTATAATAAACATCCACATACTTAATGCCTACTTTCAATAAGTATCAACTCATAGTCAACCTTGTCGCATCTCTATCTATACTAGTATCTCCTCATCTCCATAATAATTAATGCAAAACTCGGATATAAAAATACCTATAATAATAAAAGCATAATATGCTAATTAGGCCAGACATCCTTCTGGACCAAGCCGCAGCAGTGGCCGTGGCAGTGGGCGGGCAGGGGGCTGGGGCTGAGGCAGAGGAGGCAGAGGTGGCCATCTCTGCAGCAGGAGCCACGCCCCTTGTACAAATTTCATGCATCGGGTCTCCAGTTTCATTCATAAACATTTCAGGATGAGTTCTTAGAAACAAGAACTTTTAAAAGTAAAAACTAATAACAATTTCTTAATGTCATCAAATACCATCAATTTCCAATTTCCAGTTGTTATAGGTATTACAATTTGTGTGTGTGTGAACAGGTCCTAACAAGGTACACATACTGCAACTGACAGATACCTTTTAAGTCTCATTTAAGCTACAGGGTGTCTTTTTGTTGTTGTTGTTAAGAGCAGTTTTTATATTGAAGAGACCAAGTTGTTTGTCCTAAATTTTTATCCTGGTAGTTTTCCAATCTAAATTTTGTTGATTTAATTCCCTGTATAGTTTATCATGTTCTGTAAATTGATGGAACTAAAGGTTTTATCCAGCCCTGGCACCTCAATTGGTTAAAGCATCATCCTAATACACCAAGGTTGCTGGTTTAATCCCCGTCAGGGCACATCCAGGAATCAACTAATGAATGCATAAATTAATGGAGAACAAATCCATCCTCCTCTCCCTCTCTCTCTAAAGATCAATAAAAAAATAAAGACTTTATCCAAATTCTGGTTCTTTTTATTACAACACTACTTGTTTAGGTAGTGGTAAGTTCTTTCATCAAAAGCCATATAATATTTGATTGTCTATCTGTGACAGTGTATGCTGTTATTCAAAGCCTAGAACCATTAATTCATTAGATAGTTACAAAATAGTGATAACTTAATTTTGTCACTTCTTCATTATTCATCAAATATTTCTACAAAGAGAACATTCCCTTCATTTATTGGATTATTCAGCAGTATAATTCATATAAGAAAATCAGGCTAAATACTTAACTCTTTCCCTTATTTTTTAGTTCTAAAAATAATGAGTTCAATACCATCCTACAGTAGTGACAATTTGTGTGTGTGCATGTACTGTTATATTTCACAGATTTAGACATTATTTGATGTATTTCAATCCATTTTAGTCATTATCCTGATTAATGCTCAGGCTGTCCCATTTTTGGCTAGTACTCTCTTCAAATTGACACCTGTGTCCTTTTGGCACTATCCTAGTAATCTTTGATAGCTTCCTTGCCAGCTGTTTTGAAAAGTCCTTAATTTTTAACTTCAGGAAAATTTCAGGTATCAGCACTTTGGACCCTGGCTTCTGTGGCTCAGTTGGTTGAGCACTGTCCCATGCACTGAAAGGTCACTGGTTCAATTCCGGGTCAAGGCACATACCCAGGTTGTGAGTTCAATTCCTGGTTGGAATGCATACAGGAGGCAACCAATCAATGTTTCTCTCTCTCTCATCAATAAATTAAAATTTTTTGGCATTAAAATTTTACAATATTGCCAAAACTGGTTTGGCTCAGTGGTAGAGCGTCGGCCTGGGGACTGAAGGGTCCCAGGTTCAATTCCTGTCAAGGGCATGTACCTGGGTTGCGGGCACATCCCCAGTAGGAGGTGTGCAAGAGGCAGCTGCTCAATGATTCTCTCTCATCAATGTTTCTAACTCTCTATCCCTCTCCTTTCCTCTCTAAAAATTCAATAAAATATATTTTTAAAAATTTACATTAAAAAGTTACACAAAACATACAGAATGCATTACTACCTTTAACATTTTATATTCTAGAAAATACACAGGACCACATTTGAGTCATTAAAGCAAATATACTAGTAACTAGAGGCCTAGTGTACGAAATTCATGCATGGGGGGGGGGGTCCCTCAGCCCAGCCTGCACCCTCTCCAATCTGGGACCCCTCAAGGGATATTCAACTGCCCGACCCACCGGGATGGGGTCTAAATGGGCAGTCGGACATCCGTCTCACAATCCAGGACTACTGGCTCCCAACTGCTCACCTGCTGCCTTCCTGATTGCCCCTAATCACTGCTGCCTGCCAGTCTGATCACCCTCTAACCACTCCCATGCCAGCCTGATTGATGTCTAACTGCTCCCCTGTCAGCCTGTTTGCCCCCAACTTCCCTCCTCTGCCGGCCTGGTCACCCCTAACTGCCCTCCCTTGTAGGGTTGATAGCCTCTAACTGCCCTTTCTTGCAGGCTTGGTCCCTTTCAATTGCCCTCCCCTGCTTCCCTGATCGCCCACAACTGCCCTTCCCTGCTGGCCATCTTGTGGTGGCCATCTTGGGTCCACCTGGGGGCAGCCTCTTGTGTGTTGGAGTGATGGTCAATCTGCATATTATTATTTTATTATTTAGGATAGAGGCCTGGTGCACAGGTGGGGGCCAGCTGGTTTGCCCCCTGAAGGGTGTCCTGGATCAGGGTGGGGGTTCCCTTGGGGTGTGGGGCGGCCTGGGCGAGGGGCCTGTGGTGTTTTGCAGGCCAGCCACGCCCCCTGATGATCCAAGCAGAGGCCCTGGTATTTGGAATTTATTTACCTTCTACAATTGAAACTTTGTAGCCTGGAGCAGAGCCAAGTCCCCTGCTTGCTCCATGGCTGCCGCCATTTCTGTTTGGATTTGTTTACCTTCTAAAACTGAAACTTTGTAGCCTGGAGTGGAGGCCTAGGCCAGCCAGGGCTACAGAAGCTTGGCTTCCTCTATTGCTGGGGAAACCCAAGACTCTGCAATGCCCTCTGTGGCTGGAGCCATCTTAGTTGAGATTAATTTGCATACTCTCTCTGATTGGCTGGTGGGCGTGGCTTGTTGTGTAGCAGAGTGAGGGTTAATTTACATATTGCTTTTTTATTAGGTAGTATACTTCACACATAGCAGTAAAAACACAAACATCTGTCAAATAAATGACTGAATTCATTAATTCTAGGAGACAGAAAAATATTAAAAAATATTATCTACCATTAATACCCTTTCTTCAAGGTGACTTCTAAAATAAGCTATATATAGATCAGTCTTAAGTTTGGTGTTCACTCTTCTGCAGGTCTAGACAAGGACCTTCTTTTTGTTGTACAAGTAAGAGCTATTTCTTCATCAAGACTGCAAACTACTGGTATTTTTATCAGTCTTGTCACAGCAATACCTCTTCTCCGTTTTTATTTTATTGTAACTCTATAGCTCCTAATGACCACTGCTAGTGATCACCACGTGTCATCCCTCTCCAATCTAGTCTGTCAGCCACCACTTACTCTGGCTTTCAGAGGAAATTCAGCCTTCTTTTTCAGACTAAGACAACAAACAACACAAGAAACACTTTTTCTCCCATGTAAACTGACATACTGTACATGTTGCTCAGGAAGTAACAATAACTAAAGACAAACAGAACCAAAGGCAAATGTGCACCCTGTCTCCTAGAGGTCAGTCTCATTATTTCAGAAACTATTCCAGTAGTTTTCCCCCCAAAATTCTAAAGCACTGACATATTGAAAACTAAATTATGGCTACTAAGTCACCTGATTTTAAAGAGGTTAGTAACTGTGAATTTAAAATAGACAATTAGGTGGAATAGCACAGCAAAAGCTTGCATGGTCCATAAAATATACTATTATTATATAAAATACTATATGCAAAAACTGTTCTTTGTGGTATTATCACAGGCAAAACTAGAAAATGTTCCCCAAGAGAATGATTACATTATGAGACATCTCTGTATTTTCATTGTGTATTCATAAAAAAATTTTAATAACATGTAAAAATACTCATTTGTATTTGTATTTGTACATGCTATAATGTATTTATAGGAGACAAAAGAAAAGTCTGAATTCAACTATTATAAATTTTATTGGTAAAATACTTGGATTTTGCATAATTTTTTTCTCCATACTTTTCTGTATTTTCAAAAAATGCCTAAATTAAAAAAAAATTATCCTTGCTAGATTACTTTTAATATTATTACTACTAATATTAACACACTATCTCCAGTTTACTTTTATGTTTTCAGCTAAGGCAAAAATGCAGAGAAATCTCTTTTGTGCCTAATCAGCTAACAAACAAAAGTGTGACCTCGAACGGGTAGCTCAAACCTAAAAGACTAGTGCTGATGTGGTTTTTCTCCAGAAAAGAGTAAGCAATAGGAAATCGTTTGGTTTTTTTTTAAGCCAAGAATATGAGATGCTGGCAACTTCCTGCGCTGCTTCTTGGCATACTATTGCCTTAATTCTTGTTAATATTTGCTTTTATAAAAGTAAAAACAGTAACAGGAAAGCTAGAGTCCCAGGTCAGCATATGTAATGAAACAGTCCATGTTGGCTACTTTCTAGCCCAGCACCCTGCGTATTTCTTGCACAACACTCATGTTTTCTCATTCCTAGCGTCTGCCCAATAAAGGTGAGAACTGGGTCTCTTGTTCAGCATTACACCATAGTAACTACAATGGCTAGCACCTCTTTATTAAATAACCCTTACACACAAGAACTCTATGAAGAACATACTAAGGTTACCTTCATTTTACAGTTATAAATCCGATCATTAACTTGAACTACACAGAATCATGCTGTCCATCTGCCAAAATGGTCTCTTATAATTGTTAGTGTTCCTATTAGTTATTCAAGGGAGGGAGTTCTGGGGACAAAAGTTAAATTGTTAAAATCCCTACTCTACTTTTCTTATGGTAGCAAATATGAGCACATTACAGGAATAAAATACAAAGCTTTAATTTCTATATTTTTATTTAAAAACTTTCATTAATCTCAAATTTAAACAAAATCATGTGTCTGTTCATTTGATATGCAGTAAATACTTAAAGGAACATCCTCTGACCTCAAATTTTAGTCCATTTTTAAATAAATATATGAAAAAATAAGCCCTTGCTAGTTTGACTCAGTGGCTAGAGCGTCGGCCTGTGGACTAAAGGGTCCCAGGTTTGATTCTGGTCAAGGGCATGTGCCTGGGTTGTGGGCTTGATCCCCAGTAGAGGACTTGCAAGAGGCAGCCAATTAATGATTCTCTCTCATCATTGATGTTTCCATCTCTCTTTCCCTCTCCCTTCCTCTCTGAAATCAATAAATATATTTTAAAAAAAAGGTAAGTGTTCTATGCAAAGCCAAAGAAACTTAAAACAAAAAAGATATATTCACTATAAAAACTAAGTAACATTTTATTATTTAAAAGTATGTTTATTGTAGATCATTTGAAAACCACAAAGCTAAATATTTTTTCTAAAGAAACTCAGCTACTATCACAGTATATTTTCTATTTTTTTCTAATTTTATCTAAAAGTACAAGAGCATTTTTCCATGTCACTAAGTATTCTAAATTATTACTTTAAAAAATGTTGCATATACCACCAGCCTATAATAAATTTACTATATTTCAGTTTTTAATTATAATTATGTTGCCAATTTATTACTATGAATAATGAACTTATGCACACATTTTAATAAATGCCTGATTATTCCATTAAAGTACATTCCTTTTAGAATTACTGGGTCAGAAGTTATTATAAAAGTTTGTAACCTTTAAAGTGATTTTTATACAAAGAGTAACTGACCTATAAAACACTGGTCAACCATGTGTCCCCATCAGCAGTAAGAGAGTTCCTGCCTTCCTGGACTCTCAATATGAGGCGTCATTACAAAAACCTTAGCCAGCACAGACAGGCGATGAGGAGTAAACCCTTTACACTTATATTTCTATGTTTACTAGTGAGTATAAAACATTTTTTGCATTTTTATTGGCCACTTGAACTCTTTATTTACCTCCTTTGCCCACTTTTCCACTGAAATGTGCTTTGGTTTATAAAAATTCTTTTTAAATTAGGGATACTAACTCTAACTGTATCTGATAAAGTAGTCACTGTTCATTGAACACTTGAAATGTGGCTACTCTAAACTAAGATGTGCTGTAAGATACACTCTGGACTTCAAAAATTTAGTACAAAAAGATAATGTAGACCTAGCCGGTTTGGTTCAGTGGATAGAGCGTTGGCCTGTGGACTGAAGGGTCCTGGATTCGATTCCCGTCAACGGCACATGCCTGGGTTGTGGGCTCGGTCCCCGGGGGAGGGGGGCTTGCAAAGGGCAGCCAATCAATGATTCCTTCTCATCATTGATGTTTCTATTTCTCTCTTCCTCTCCCCTCCTCTCTGAAATCAATAAAAATATTTTTAAGTGATAATGTAAAATATCTCAATAATTTTTATATTGGTTACATGTGTAAATATGTTTAATGTACTGGATAAAATTTATTATTAATTTCATTTCTATGTTTTTAAATATGGCTATCAGATAACTGAAAATTACATATATAGCTCACATATTTCTTTTGGACAGTACAGTACTGCTCTAGAATACGGTTTTCCTTTTCACCTTTAAATATTTTCCATGGTAAGTTTGACAAGGTATTTATTTCTCATTTTAAGTATGCAAATGAAGCAATTGTTTCCCTCAAGGTTTCCTCCTCTCTTTACTCTTCAAAAATTCTTCCCAATCCCATGTTCTCCCACACAGGAATTTTATAAGCTTAGATTAAATTTTATTTCTTGACAAAAAAGTATGTATTTAGGATTTTTTCCCCAAAAGTTCTTCAAATATTGCCGAAACCGGTTTGGCTCAGTGGTAGAGCGTCGGTCTGCGGACTGAAAGGTCCCGGGTTCGATTCCGGTCAGGGGCATGTACATTGGTTGCGGGCACATCCCCGGTAAGGGTGTGCAAGAGGCAGCTGGTCGATGTTTCTCTCTCATCGACGTTTCTAGCTCTCTATCTCTCTCCCTTCCTCTCTGTGAAGTATCAACAAAATATATATATATTTTTTTAAAAAGTTCTTCAAATATTGTTTTCTTCTTACACTTAAACAGTACTCTTTTTCTAAATGATTTTTAAATTTTACCATAATTACAGTAGCCCTTTTAAAACAGTTTCAGTATGAATAAAACTAAATTTTCAGAAAGAAGGTTATTTTTAAAACCCACTAAGTGTTTTTAAGTAAGAAAACACATTTTAATTTTTTGGTAATAAACATTCCAAAGAACTGTGCCAAGTCATTCTGACTGGTGAGATAGGAAATTATTATTTATGTTTCCCAAATGATAAGAGAACATAATTTTTGACATGACAGTTACAGAGAATAGGATTACATGTTACACTATTTCAACTCCTTTTAACCAATATTTGAAGGGCAGTTTTGCCTAAATTCAACAGCCACTATGCCTGCATTTAAATGCAAAGAGCAGAAATTATGTGGTCAATAGAGGCAATGCTATAAAGTTTACTTGGGTATTTTTTGTTGTTAATCCTCACCCGGGGATATTTTCCCATGAACTTTTAGACAGTGGAAAGGAAGGGGAAGAGACAGAAAGAGAAACATCAATGTAAGAAAGACACATGGACTGGTTGCCTCCTGCAGGATCCTGGTGGGGACTGAGCCTGTAACTGAGGTATATGTACCCTGGACTGGAATCCAACCCGGGACACTCCAGTCCACGGGCCAACACTCTACCCACTGGGCCAAACGTGCTAGGGCTACTTGGTGTTTTTAAAAATAAACTTTATTGATTTTTTTTTTAACCGAGAGAAAGGGAAAGGAAGAGTTAAAAACATCAATGAAAGAGAAACATCAATCAGCTGCCTCCTGCACACACCCTCACTGGGGATGTGCCCTTGACCGGAATCGAACCTGGGACCTTTCAGTCCACAGACCGACGCTCTACCCACTGAGCCAAACCAGTTAGGGCCTTACGTGGGTATTTTTTTTTTATATATATATTTTTATTGATATTTTACAGAGAGGAAGGGAGAGAGATAGAGAGCTAGAAACGTCGATGAGAGAGAAACATCGACCAGCCGCCTCTTGGGCACCCCCTACTGGGGATGTGCCCGCAACCAATGTACATGCCCTTGACCGGAATCGAACCCGGGACCCTTCAGTCCGCAGACCGACGCTCTACCGCTGAGCTAAACCAGCTTTGGCGTTACGTGGGTATTTTAAAGTGAGTATAACCGAATGAATCATTCTGCTCATAAGAGAATCAATCAGGCACATTGCCAATATATATTTAAAAAATCGACAATTCTACTTTTCCATCACCATCAAAGAGCCTCAAGAACATTTCTGAAACTTTAAGAGCCTGTTTTTACATTTATTGCAAATAAAAAATACAAATGTATTATTTGCGCAGCACAGGCGTTGCCAGGGCTTACAGTATACATTTGAATAACTTAACTACTTCTACTGCGAGGTCACAAGCATCCTACAAGTGTTTCGAGCATGAATTTTTGAAAAATGTCTCTGCAAATACTCTTTGTATCCTCAAGAAGCTGGAGAACTAAGGATGGATTTGGTCCCATCTCTCCCCTCACTGTTTCCATCACAGTTTTCAAGTGTCGCGCTGCGGCAGGCCAACCTAGGGCCAGAGGGAGGCAAGCCTGACTAAAACATACAGGCTCAAAACTGTTTTTGGAAACTATCGGTCAATTTGAATTTGAAAAGAATGTTGAAGTAGAGGGATAAAAAAAAAAAAATTGCCGAAACCGGTTTGGCTCAGTGGATAGAGCGTCGGCCTGCGGACTGAGGGGTCCCGGGTTCGATTCTGGTCAAGGGCATGTACACTGGTTGCGGGCACATCCCCAGGAGGAGGTGAGCAAGAGGCAGCTGGTTGATGTTTCTCTCTCATCGACGTTTCTAGCTCTCTCTCTCTCTCCCTTCCTCTCTGTAAAATATCAATAAAATATATTTTTTTAAAAGAAAGAAAAATGGTGTTTGTTTCTCTCTAATCATAACAAAACCTGACTCTAGCATCTCTCTCCTTTCCTCTCTGTAAAATATCAATAAAAAATATATTTTAAAAAATACTTTAAAAAAAATTACAGCCCCGGTAGATACCTTTTCACCAAAAAGGTTGTTAATGGGAAAAGAAAAGAAAAAAAAAGATCGTTCTTTTGTTTTTCAGCAAAAAAAAAAAAGTGCTCAATTCAATGCCTGTGAGATGGCCATACCCTCATACTTGAGAATGATTTGTAAATGTCAAATAGCAGCTCCACCCCCACCCCCCGCGCGCCTCCATCCTTTTAGGAAAAGTAAGAAAACAAGTTGGGAATAGGAGAAAGGAGCAGGGCAAGAAAATCCGCTCGGCTGCACTGGAGGGGAGTGGTGAGCTCAAAAGACCCGGGACTTAGAGGAGTCCGTCATCCCCGCTGCCAGGGGGAGAGGGGAGGGGAGGGTGTGTGTCCCAGCCGGACCGGCGATGTGCATTTCATGTCTCTGTTGGGGACCCAGGGGCCGGCTTCAAGGTGGCGACCCCGTCCGCCAGCTCCGGCGAGACCGGCCCTGTGCCGGGATCGCCGGCGACACCACCGCGGCCGGTCCGGAGCCCCCCTGGCGGGGCGGGCCCAGCTGCAAAGGCGGAGCCCCGAGAGGGTCTGGGCCGGGGAGGGGGCGCGTCCGGCTCGGCCTGGCCCCCCATCCGGCTCCGCGGCTCCCGCGCTCGGCCGGGGCGGGCGCCACACTCACCCTGGAGCTCGCCGGCGCCGCGGGCCGCCGCCCCGCAGCGCAGACGGAGCCGGCGCAGGGAGGACCAGCCCCATCTGCGGGCCGCAGCGGCGGCGGCCAAGCCCGGCAACATCCTGGCGGGGCGAAGGCCCCTACTCGGACCGCGTCTCCGGCCTCCGCGCCACCACCGGCACCAACGGACTCCATAGACCGGGTACCTGCGAGGTACCGGCGAGCGACGGCGCCTGCGCCGCCACCGGCGGCCTCGGCGACCCGGAAGTTGAGGGGCGTCATTTGTGCGCGCCGGCGCGGAGGCACCGGAAGTGACGTACGCGGCGCGCGAATCCGGAGATTCTGAGTCTGGGGGACTGCGGCTGGGCCGGTGTGGGGAGGGCGTGGCTGTAGGTGAATTTTGGTGTGTATTCTTTTTTTTTAAATGTACCTTACTGTTGAAAGTATTACTGATGTCCCCCCCTTTTTACCCATTAACCCCCTCCACCCTAGGCCCGCCCCCCTGGGGTGTATCTTCCTGTCTCCCTCCGCACCTGCAGGTTTATACTCCTTGCCTTGAAATCATCGTGTTTGTTGTTTGCACCTTAACAGTCAAGAAAGCCTTGAGAGAAGTGACAGTCTTGGGGGCTTTTTCTTGCTTTTGTTCTCTTGCTTTTTGCCCCCCCGAACTCGAAACCCGGGCCATGTGTTAGTGGGAAGGAAGGACGGGCGCTGGTCTTCTGATCCCCTCTGGGGTGTCCTCCCGGATAAGCCAAAAGGAGGCCAACTTGTCTTCAGTGCTGTCCGCACCGTTACCCGAGCGCAGCGTTCTTTGCCTGCAATACCTTTTGTACCCAGCATCACAAAGGCAAGTACCGACTTCGGAAACAGTTACTTGCCCCTACTAACTTTTTTTAAAAAATATATATTTTATTGATATTTTACAGAGAGGAAGGGAGAGAGATAGAGAGCTAGAAACTTCGATGAGAGAAACATCGACCAGCTGCCTCCTGCACACCCCCTACCGAGAATGTGCCCGCAACCAGTGTACATGCCCTTGACCGGAATCGAACCCGGGACCCCTCAGTCCGCAGACTGACGCTCTACCACTCAGCCAAACCGGTTCGGCCCCTACTAACTTTTGAACCGCAGATTCTCGTCTTGAATACAGTAGAATAAGCATTTTAGAAATTCGAGATTTGTCTGCATAATCGAGACATGCACACATCGACACCAGGAATCAGTCTGGTCCCAGAGAGTCCGCACCAGCATTCACCGCGGCGAGAACTGTATTTCTCTCTCACACGCTTCTTCAGGTCTTAGCGCAAACTTAAGAGAGGCCTTCTTTGACCACCCTTGTTGGTTAGGCCTGGTTTATGCTCTGCTTTGTTGTTGCCCTGTATACATTTCAAGACACTTATCCCTATGTGAAAGTATCTATTTTATTCTCTGTCTCAAAATAGAAAATAAAGCGTCATGATGCTGGAATCTTGTGTTTTGGAATCTTGTGTTTCCCAGGGGTTAAAACAATGTGTGGCTCAAACAAATTGGTTGCATGGAAAGCACAGCAGTTTGTTTTCAAAGTGATCTCAGCCACTTACCTATCTTACTACACAATAGGTATTTCGAGGGGAAATAAATGAGCATATTCCTAATCTTAAAAGAATCAACCGTCTTATACAGACTAAGTAAAGCCAAATTGGTGAAGCCATAGTGATTAAATTACCACAAGATTGGTAAGCAAACTTAACTTCCTAAGGCAAACATAGTTTAAACATTACTTGGTCAAACATTTAAAAATGCTGTTCACCACCATATGTTCTTTCCTTTCGGGATCTCCCATACTCACTTTCTCTTGTTACCCACTGAGCTGGTCTCACCCACACCTGCCAGACTGGGGCAGGCAGACCCACTATGGGCTATAAAACTAAAGGCACTATTCTTAGCACCATGGCAAGGTCCAATTGGATGAGTTGCCTGGGTAGCCACAGTGTGACCCACTGCTCCCCCAGACATGCTTGGGTCCCACTTTTATTTCTGGCTCCCGAGGAGGGCCTTCTCTGTCTGACCCTCAGAGATCCTGGCCCCGAGATTGCCTTCTGTTGTGAGCTGAAATGTGCCATCCCCCCAACTTCTTATGTTGAAGCCCGAATTGCCAATCACATCAGAATGTGACTGTATTTGGAGATGTGGCCTTTTACGTGGTGATTACGTTACAATGGGGTCATTAGAGTGGGTCCTAATAAAATCGGACTGGTATCCTTAGCAGCAGAGGAATTTGGGCATACAAAGAAACACCGGGGATGAGCCCACACAGCGGGAAGATTTTGCAAAGGCACAGAGAGAGGGCATCCATCTACAAGCCAAGGAGAGAGGCCTCATCAAAACCAAACTTGCCACAGCTTGATCATGGACTTTCAGCCTCCAGAACTGTGAGAAAATACATTTTCTGTTGTTGAAAACACCCAGTCTGTTGATATTTTGTTACGGTAACCCAAGCAAATGAATAGACATTACTACTGGCCTTTGCTGTTTTTTGTTACTACTAATAAAAATAAAAGTTAACCTTTATTACGTATCAAAAAAATGCTGTTCCATATTCATAATCTCAAATTGGCTCAAATATATGAAAATTACTACCAAGATAGACTTTAATAGAAATTCAATTTTATTATATAAAATACATAAGGGCTTAATTCTTTTTAAAACAAATATATTTTATTGATTTTAACAGAGAGAAAGGGAGAGAGATAGAGAGCTAGAAACGGTGATGAGAGAGAAACATCAACCAGCTGCCTCTTGCACACCCCCTACCGGGGATGTGCCCACAACCAATGTACATGCCCTTGATCGGAATTGAACCCGGGACCTTTTATTCCACAGACCGATGCTCTACCACTGAGCCAAACCGGTTTTGGCAGGGCTTAATTCTTAATTTTATGATAACTTTGTAAATATCACTAATCTTTGGTATAATGCTATTTAAATGCTTTAAATTCTTAAAAATAGACCCTGGTTTCAACTATCATTTTAATCAAACTGATAAAAGCTTCTAACAGTCTATTATGTACTAGAAAATTTTAATGTTTGTTTATATACATTTTCGGGTCATTCTTTTAGAGGAATATTCATCCCTTCTGTAATAAATATATTTTTTGTTGGGTTGTTAAAATAATATAGCTGCATGACAAGTAAAATGTTGGTGCACAGTACATTTTCACCAGCATTATTTCCTACCCTCCTTTCCCCTGATATAGTTGGGGTATAACTTGACTTAAACACTGTATTAATTTTTATAAACCCCCAGAAACCTTGACTTGCCAAATAAGTTTGAAGAATAAAGTGGATTATGCTTTTATCTTGTTTAACCCTCACAATGCTATATCACATAATAAGGTCTCCATAGACTAGGATTAAAATACTTCTGCAGTTGTTTTGGTGCTTATACCTATATTATCATATGCTTTGTTCTGCTGGGCAGTCTTCAAATTTTCCCCTAGTGCTGGAAATTGAGGCAATTTTAGTTTTAGAGTTTGTTAGAGGAATTTTCTTTGACCCTAAATTCTTTGAGAAGTCCCATTCTTCTAAGAGACACATTTTGGCAGTTGCCTATATGTATAAACAGGTAAGATTCCAGCATCATGGGGCTTATTTTCTATTGGGAGAGACAAAGTTTTACAATAAACACATACCGTATTTGCCGGCGTATAAGACGATTTTTTGGCCCTGAAAAATACGTATTTGCCAGCATATAAGACGACCCCCTAACATTTCCACTAAAAATACAGAGTTTGTTATATACTCGCCGAATAAGACTACCCCCCACTTGGAGGCATATTTTTCAGGGCCAAAAAATCGTCTTATACGCCGGCAAATACGGTAGATCATTTTTTTAAATATATTTTATTGATATTTTTACAGAGAGGAAGGGAGAGAGATAGAGATCTAGAAACATCGACCAGCTGTCTCCTGCACATCCCCCATCGTGGATGTGCCCGCAACCAAGGTACATGCCCTTGACTGGAATCAAACCCGCGACCTTTCAGTCCAAAGACTGACGCTCTATCCATTGAGCCAAACCGGTTTCGGCACATAGATCATTTTTAAATAGTTATATTTATAGTAGTAGTATTGATCATTTATTAATTTCCACATCCTCTATTATTTCATTCATGACACTTTAGCAAGTTATAGATGAAGCAAGTAAGGCAAAATGATCTTGCTCTTTACCACCATACTTCTAAGTCAATGGATTTTGTCCTTTGAAAGAAAGTAAGGTCTTTCAAAAGATGTGAATGGCAATGCGGTCTTTCATTGTTTTCTAAAATATAGATCAAGAAAGAGCGTTTCCCCAGATTTTTTTACACCATTTATGTGTGATCAACATATTAAATTGTTTTCATTTATATACATATATATATATTTTTTTAAATATATTTTATTGATATTTTACAGAGAAGAAGGGAGAGAGATAGAGAGTCAGAAACGTCGATGAGAGAGAAACATCGACCAGCTGCCTCTTGCACACCCCCTACTGGGGATGTGCCTGCAACCAATGTACATGCCCCCGACCGGAATTGAACCCGGGACCTTTCAGTCCGCAGACCAACGCTCTACCTCTGAGCCATACCGGTTTCGGAAAATTGTTTTCATTTTGTGAGGATTTGTGATATAAGTAGATGCCTAAATATAAGTAACTATTAAGTCAGATAGATGAGAATAGAAGTAGGAGAGAGGTTAAGGGTCAGTTGATTAATACCATACATTTGTGAATGCCTGCACGAATGTCTAAAATAAGAAATAAAGGCAATATCCACCAGCTTCTACCAAATATGTGTGTATTATATATATACTAGAGGCCCAGTGCATAATAATTCATGCACTGGAGGGGGGGGTCCCTCAGCTCCGCCTGCCCCCTCTCTCAGTCCAGGAGCCTCAGGGGTGGGAGGTGACCTGGTGGTCAGGGGAAGGTGATGCCCCATCACACCTTTGCTGCTGCCACTGCCGGCAATGCAAGCCTCAGGTGTCTCTGGGAAGCTGGGCAACCGCCATCTGAGGCTTGCCTGTGCCTCAAGCCAGCCCTGGGGGGCTGGGGGACTGAGGGGACTGGGGGACTCCAGAGGCAAGCGCACGGGCCCGGCCTTGCTGCGTGCCTACTGCCCTGGCGGGGCTGAGGGGACTGGGCGCCACCATCTTGTGGCTGTGAGCACCGCCATCTTTGAGGGAGGGACAGTCAATTAGCATATTCCCTCCTTATTGGCTGTGGGCACCATCATATTTGTGATGGCATGAGGGTCAATTAGCATATTCTCTTTTTATTAGATAGGATATAAAAGCCTAATATGCAAAGTGTCCCTTCAAGAGTTTGACTGACTGGGAGTTCAATCATTTGCTATGCCATGTGCTGACCACCAGGGGG
Source organism: Vespertilio murinus (assembly GCA_963924515.1). Classification (NCBI taxonomy): domain Eukaryota; kingdom Metazoa; phylum Chordata; class Mammalia; order Chiroptera; family Vespertilionidae; genus Vespertilio; species Vespertilio murinus. The sequence goes on along the minus strand of OZ004704.1, from coordinate 23,769,341 downwards.
AAGCATGAAACAAAGGGAAGCCCTGGCTGGCCGCTGCTAGGTACTCTACCTGTACATGGATTTCATGTACTGGACTTAAAATATCTATATCTATATCTATATCTATATCTATATCTATATATATATGTAAAAATACATATATGTGTGTGTAAAAATACATATATATGTAAAAATACACATATATGTAAAAATACATATATGTAAATGCAAATGCATATGTTATATATATATATATATATATATATATATATATATATATATTAATTGATTTCAGAGAGGAAGGGAGAGGGAGAGATAGAAAGATCAACAATGAGAGAGAATCATTGATTGGCTGCTTCCTGCATGCTCCCTAATGGAGATTGAGCCTGCAACCCCCGGGCATGTGCCTTTACCAGGAATCCAACCATGACCTCCTGGTTCATAGGTTGATGCTCAACCACTGAGCCATGCTGGCCAGACAGTGTATGTATTTATATATTTTTAAAATTCCTAAATCTTTACACATGCATCTTAATGCTAACAGTTTTTCCTATCCACCAGCTCTGTCCATGTCTAAAGCCAGTTCCCCAGTTCAGAATCACTGCTGGGAATCAAGGAGAGATAAATAGGTGGTAATATCCATCATCCTAAAAAAAACAAAACACACACACACACACACACAAGTTTTTATTGATTTTAGAGAGAAACATAGATTGACTGCCTCCCACACCCCTGACTAAGGATTGAACTGGTGACCTTTTGGGGCAACACTCAACCAACTGAGACACACTGGCCAGGGCTTCCTCTTCTTTTTGCCTCAAATTCCTATACAAGTGGGATAGGACAGACCTAGATTCTTTCTTTTTTTTAAATGTTATTATTTGTACTTACATTCTGGTTTCTATTCTTTTTAAAAATATATATTTTATTGATTTTTTACAGAGAGGAAGAGAGAGGGATAGAGAGTTAGAAACATCAATGAGAGAGAATCATCGATCAGGTTCCTCTTGCACACCCCCTACTGGGGATGTGCCTGCAACCAAGGTACATGCCCTGACTGGAATTGAACCCGGGACCTTTTAGTCCGCAGGCCGACGCTCTATCCACTGAGCCAAACCGGTTTCGGCAGGCCTAGATTCTTGCTCTATTTTATTTTCAACCATCTGTGAACCCATCTTCCAAATATTTCAACAGCAAGGACATCTTCCTTAGAGTTTCATTGTTCCCACTAACTCTAGTGCACTTTCTCCTGACACCTCCAACATTCCTTGTCATTGGGTAGCTTACTGGAAAACTTTCATCTGACAGGTATTAGATATCTGTGGAAAATTTACACCAAATATCCAGGCCTTTATTTTATAGCTTGATTTTTTAAAATTAAAAAATGGGCTGGCCAAAACCAGTTTGGCTCAGTGGATAGAGCATCGGTCTGTGGACTGCAAGGTCCCGGGTTCGATTCCGGTCAAGGGCATGTACATTGGTTGCAGGCACATCCTGGTGGGGGGGGGGTGCAAGAGGCAGCTGGTCGGTGTTTCTCTCTCATCAATGTTTCTAGCTCTCTATCTCTCTCCATTCCTCTCTCTGATAAAATATCAATAAAATATATATTTTTTTAAATGGGCTGAATTGAATTAATTCCGGTATTAATTTTGGCTACATTTACTTCTGGACACAAACAGCTATAGAGAAATTGAGACAGGGGGGTGGGGTCGGAGGAGAGGGAAGAAGCCTGTCCCTGCCTTGTTTCCGGTCCAGAAGGAGCCAGCTTTGGAGACGGGAAGGCAAAGCATGGTTTGTAACAAGCTGAATCTATGCCCGTGAAAGCTGAGGCCAGCACAACGCCCAGGGAATAGTAAACAAGCTTGATTGTGGTTTTGGCTTATTTACAATAATGAGTAAATCAATTGAAGAATTTCAAATTTCTCTTTTTACTTAAACAGAAGTAGGCTATTGAGGGCCATACGACTTTCCAAAGAATTTGGGGTAAATGGAAGAATTTAACAAATAAAAAAGAATGAGACAAACAAAAGACAATCTTAAAGTAAGCAGCAAAAGAATAATTACTTAACCCACATGGCTGTGACAAATGGAAGGCCAGAGTACAGAAAAAATGATTACCCATTAACTTGCACTGTAGCATCTGCTACATGTTATTGCAGCAACTGAATTGCACAGTAATGACAGAATTCTAAACTTAAGTGTCTAATAATTTAGTAGTCATTCCTGTTCCATACTTGAAAGTAAATTTTTTAATTGAAAAAGTGGTTAAGTAATATCACGACTAGTCATAGAATCTAAAACTGTATACATTCATATGGTAAGCTATGTACACATATAATACCTTAATAAATTTATAAATAAATAAATAAATAAATAAATAAATAAAACTGTGTACATTCAAACTGCCAGCAGCTGCTCAATGACCTAGCTGTTGAATACAGTGGTTTTTATGGCAACAAGTGAGAAGCTCTAAGATGGTTCAGTATTTTACACCCCTGCTATTTTTTTCCCCTGATAATGGGCTTGTTCTCTTATTCCTTAGAAAGCATCTAATTATTCAGTCGCTGCACCCCAGGCCAAGAAATACAATCTGTGATGGAAACTACTCCAGACAATTGGTTTTGGCTATTTATGAGGATATCAAAAGAGAAAATATGCAACTGCTAAAGCTTAGATTAGAACCGAGGTCATAAATGAAGACATACAAATTTGAAAGCAGGCAGATTGTATAACGGTTGCTATTGAAAACAAATTCTGGATTAAACCAAGCTTTTTACTAAATTCAGGTATCCCTATCTGGAATTTATTTGTTTATTATTTATTTATTTTAAATATTTTTAAATGATTTTTTAAAATATATTTTATTGATATTTTACAGAGAGGAAGAGAGAGGGATAGACAGTTAGAAACATTGATGAGAGAGAATCATCAATCAGCTTCCTCTTGCACACCCCCTACTGGGGATGTGCCCGCAACCAAGGCACATGCCCTTGACCGGAATCGAACCCGGGACCTTTCAGTCCGCAGGCCGACGCTCTATCCACTGTGCCAAACCGGTTTCAGCAAAATGATTTTTGATAGAGAGGAAGGGAGATGGAGAGAAACATCGATATAAGAGAGAAACAGCAATCAATCAGCTGCCTCCTGCCTGGCCATCTTTCAGTGGGTGGGATGATGCCCAACCGACTGGCCAGGGCTGGACCTTTTCCTTAAGTGATAGAACACGGTGCCAGTGAAGGACATTTGTATTTTGTGGCTGCCCAGCATATTCTAAACATACTTCCAATACTGTGTACTTTACTGTGGGAAAGGAAAAATAATGCTCTTAACAGGTCAAAAGTTTCTCTTTTGCCCAGAAATTTATTAACTTGTGGGTTTACCTCCCCAAGGTAGGTGTTTGGAATTTTCTTTCCCAGGATGCTTTGCAGCTCGGGCCCACAGATGTGACAGAGGCTCTAACCAAGCATTAGAGAGGCTTCAAACTGAAAGAAAAAAACGGGAAAAGCAAGGCACCTCAAGGAATATATTCTGGCAAGGGAAGAGATGTAAGGCACAGATACATCCAGTTTTCAGAGGTAATAGGGGCAGAAGCCCAGGAGAGTGTCCCCACAATAAGGATGACTGTCTCCAATAGACCCTGCAGTGAGAAACTGTATCTTTGCTGTAGCCGGTTTGGCTCAGTGGATGGAGCAGTGATCCTGCCTGGCCCCAAATGTATCCTCTTGTCTGTCATCTTTAATCCTTCTCCGCCCATCCTCAGGTTCACCCCTGGCTGTGCTGGACTCGGTTCAGTTTTGTTGCTTTTCTGGGCCTGGCGCTGAAATACAACTGAGGTCTAAATGTTCTCTCTAGGGAGGAAAGGTCAGGGGGCACAAACTGTTTTAGAAGACCAGAGGAAAAACCAAGCAACACTTGAGAGAAAAGGAGTTACACTGTTTATTACACGGGCAGAATCAGTGGAATAACTTCACAAGTCTGAGCAAAGTAACATGCAGGGGGCTTCTCTTTTATAACTTTCTGGGGTCTTTGTCCCTCACATAGGGAGTATGCTTCCGGTCCCTTTGTGGGCTTTGCAAAAAGGCCCAGGTGTTGGGGAGTCGTGACACCATATCTGATGGTCTGGCCTGGCACCAGCACTAACGACCCCTGCCCTCCAGAACTTATGAATTTGTGGCCTCTGTATTTAAGTAACAGGTTTTACAAGGCCAGCTTCTGGGAAAGAGGCAGTGACTTAATTATAGATTATCAAGAATGTACACTGGGCTTGCTGGCACAGATTCAGATTGCTGGCCGCCCAAATATCAGGATTGTTTTGGAATTAGCCTTTCTAGCCTTCTCAAAACTACCTGACCAAGATATGCCAGGGGAGAAAAGGACCCCCTGGGGGCAAGGTTCCAGCTACAGGTGTTCTTTGCTAGGCACCTGGGGCTTTCCATCCTGGTGACCTTTCGCACCTGGTCCGTTGTCCTTGCTCTGCCCATGTCTATCTGCCTACCACACTTCTTTATCTTTATTTTTTTAATTTAAATTCTTTATTGTTTAAAAAGTATTACATATTTCTCCTTTTCCCCCATTCTCCTCTCCCCGGCCACTCACTCCTCACCCACGACTGTCTGTGTCCACTGGTTATGTTTACATGGATGTATACAAGTCCTTTGGTTGATCTCTTATCCCCTCTCTCCACTCACCCTCCCCTGCCTTCCCTTTGATGATCTATTCTAAGTTTTGAAGTCTCTGGATCTATTTTTGTCCATCAGTTTGTTTATGGTATTCATTGTATTCCACAAATGATGAGATCATGTGATATTTATCTTTCTCTGACTGGCTTATTTTGTTTAGCATAATGCTCTCCATATCCATCCATGCTGCTACGAATGGTAAGAGTTTCTTCTATTTTCATCAGTGTAGTATTACATTGTATAGATGTACCACTGTTTTTTTTTTAATCCACTTGTCTGATGATGGGCACTTAGGCTATTTGCAAATCTTAGCTATGGGACATTGTGCTGTTATGAATATAGAGGTGCATATATCCTTTCTGATTGGTGTTTCTGTTTTCTTGGGGTATGTTCCTAGAAGTGAGATCAATAGGTCAAATGGGAGTTCCATTTTTAGTTTTTTGAGGAAATTCGATACTGTTCTCCACAGTGGCTGCACCAGTCTGCATTCCCACCAGCAGTGCACGAGGATTCCTATTTCTCCACATCCTTGCCAGCACTTAACGTTTGTTGATTTGTTGATAATAGCCATTCTGACAGGTGTAAGATGGTATCACACTTCTATTTTTTTTTTTAATCACACCCTTCTATTAATGTAACTTCTAGAATTCAGAAAATGGAAAGGAATGGCAGGGAAGAACACCCCATCCTATCATACATAAATAAATTTAATCTTGCTCTATTTTTCAGAAGAATGAACAGACATGAAGAGTGGTTAAATGTATCGCCCATAGTCATAGATCTGTGTGATTCGAAAATGGAAACCCATACCCGGTTGGCCCCACCCCCATTGGGTGAGACCCAGACCCAGATGACCCCACCCCCATCAAGCCCCTCTTTGCTGGGGGTGCAGTGCCAAACAGGGGGTGCAGCCTCAGGTCCCCTGGCCCAGTGCCGGGGTCGGGGACATGGCCTGAGGTCCCTTGTCAAGCCCCGCTAGGTGGGGGGCATGGCCTGAGGTCAACAAGTCAGTTGGGGAGCGTGGCCTGAGGTCCCCGGGCCCAGCACTGGGGTGGGGGTGGGGGCATCGCGAGGGCTAGGCACCATGCAGCCTCAGGTCCCTGCTGTTCGGTCCTGATGTTACGGCGGGCTAATTTGAATATTCCTCTATTATATAGATATACTAAAGGCCCGGTGCACGAAATTCGTGCACTGGGTTGGGGGGGGGGGTCCCTCAGCCAAGCCTGCCCCTCTCAGACTGAGAGCCCTCAGGAGATGTCCTACTACGGGGAGCGGGCCTAAGCCCCAGTTTGGCCTTCCTCTGCGGGAGGTGACCAGGCTGATCAGGGGAAGGCGCCAGCCACATCACCCCGCTGCTGCTGCCGCTGTCACAGCCGCCAAGGTGTTCTCATTGACACGGACTCCAGTCCTTTCACCATGAAAAAATGACAACTTTCTTTAGGCACTTTCAAGATGTGTCTTTCATAGGATATGAAGGCAGCCAATTGATTATTCTCTCTCATAATTGATGTTTCCTTTTTCTTTTAAAAAAATTTTTTTTTAAATTGATTTTTTACAGAGAGGAAGAGAGAGGGATAGAGAGTTAGAAACATCTATGAGAATCATTGACCAGCTGCCTCTTGCACACCTCCTACTGGGGATGTGCCCGCAACAAAGGTACATGCCTTTCAGTCCGCAGGCCGACGCTTTATCCACTGAGCAAAACCGGCTTCGGCTCATCATTGATGTTTTCATCTCTCCCTCTCCAAACATCTCTGAAATAAATTTTAAAAAATATTGTGTGTGTGTGTGTGTGTGTGTGTGTGTGTGTGTGTGTGTGTTTAAAAAAAGGACTACCCAAAGAGGAAAATCTAGTTGGAGACATTTGCATAACCACTGTATTTGAAGTCAAATGAGACAACTAGGAAAGTTGCTTTTTTCTACCTGTGTGCCAGGTGCAGTGAAGAAAAATCTCCCCTTAGAAGTCATAACCAAAAGCCAGTATTCATAATATTGTGCCCAAAATTTATACTTCATATACAGAAAAATAATATCCAGAGCTAAAAAATTTAAAGTGTTCCCAGTTTGGTAGTGCTCCAGGCATCTGGCAGAAGCAACTGTAAATCGTTTTAACCTCAAACTTTATTAAGTATGCATATTCAAATTTCTAAAGTTTAATGAAAACAATAATCCAGTACCAAGTGTGTATACATTTCAAAATGGTAGGCAGTATTGGGAGGAAATGGGATGGGAAAAGCCAATCAAAACAAAACACAACCATATATTATACAGAAATGACATTAAAATAACCAGTGATAATTTCTGATGTTTGTGAATGATAATGTGCTCACTCAATGAAAGAATTGGAATATTGGTGTAAATGGTTATGGCAATACTTTTTTTTCTTGGCATGGTAGTTATATCCATTTATAAGAGAACCAATATTGATGACCAAAAAATGTTCATTTACAGAAGAGTATCTCCACTTATTCTTCTTTGCCCAAAACTTGGAAGACATGTAAATGTCTACGATGACCTTCTGAGATTGGGCAAACAGCAGATATGATAGAGGCGTCTCCTCAATATTGAATCATTTATTGTACAGATTTTTAAAAATATATTTTATTGATATTTTACAGAGAGGAAGGGAGAGAGACAGAGAGCTAGAAATGTCCATGAGAGAGAAACATCGACCAGCCGCCTCCTGCACAACCCCTACTGGGGATGTGCCCGCAACCAATGTATATGGCCTTGACCGGAATCAAACCCGGGACCTTTCAGTCCGCAGACCGACGCTCTACCACTGAGCCAAACCGGTTTCAGCTATTGTACAGATTTTAAAAAAGAAGGAGCTGATTGCATGAGTACCATTAGGATGGCATGCCAAAGAACATCCACGGGGGCTGCTGTTTCCTAAGACTGTCCCTTAGGCTCTACAATGCACACGCAGTGAATCTGGCCCGAATGAGGGCTGTACTCTGTAATGATTCATACCAGGAATTATCAGTCAGGAATTCCCACCGACTCATCTGTGGAATTTGAGTTTCTCAGTCTTTTTTTTTTTTTTCCTTTAATATATTTTATTGATTTTTTTACAGAGAAGAAGGGAGAGGGATAGAGAGCTAGAAACGTCGATGAGAGAGAAACATCGATCAGCCGCCTCCTGCACACCCCCTACCGGGGATGTGCCCGCAACCAAGGTACATGCCGCTGACCGGAATCGAACCTGGGACCCTTCAGTCCGCAGACCGACGCTCTATCCACTGAGCCAAACCGGTTTTGGCTGAGTTTCTCAGTCTTAAAATAGAGACAAAAAAGTCTGCATACTTGTCATAAATATAAAGGGGGAAATTATTAGCTCACTTAGGCATGTTGAAAATGAATAGTAAATATTAATCAATGATAACTATCTAAAAACTTTTTTTAACATTAAAGGTTGAAATCATAAGCCCCTATAACCCTGGCTAGGTATTTAATGTAAAAACCAACTGGAAATAAAATTAAGAGCCAAGCAATGTTTCCTTCCTCCCCACCCCTATGGTTCTTATTACATGAAAAATGAGAGGCACTAGGATTGTTTTGCAGGGGGCAGTTTGTTTATAATTAAAACTAGAGGCCTGGTGCAAGGATTTGTGCACCAGTGGGGCCCCTCAGCATGGCCTGTAGGGATCGGGCTGAGACCGGCATCCAGCATCCCCCAAGGGATGTAATAGTGGCAGGCAGCCAGGGAGGAGCTGCTAACCACTTATTTTTTATATATATTTTATTGATTTTTTACAGAGAGAAAGGGAGAAGGCTAGAGAGTTTGAAACATCGATCAGCTGCCTCCTACACAGCCCCCACTGGGGATGTGCCTGCAACCAAGGTACATGCCCTTGACCGGAATCGAACCTGGGACCTTTCAGTCCGCAGGCCGATGCTCTGAGCCAAACCGGTTTCAGCAGGAGCTGCTCCCACTTATCCCAGTTCCATTCATCCTGGTCAGCTGAGCATCTGTCCCCCCCACCCTTGTCTTCCCCCGCTGCCCCTCACATCTCCTGGTCTGCCACACCCAGCTACGGAGAAGTGGGTCCCTAGGGTGGAGCTCCCACAGCTTTGCTAGGGGTGCAGACTAAAACTCAGAGAAGTGGGGTGAGTGCCCGAGGGGCGCCCGGGGCAGACTGGGGAGTTGCTGTAACTGTGTGGCAAGTGGCTCTGGGCTGATAGGAGGCGGTGGGAGCTAGGTATAGAGTAGATTATCGTACCAGGTGTACAATTCTGGTCTCTCTTTCCCCCTCCCTCTGTCCCTTGGTCCTGGCTGCCTGGGGAGGATGCGGCTGGAGGGGTCGACGGGGGTCGGGAGTATTCACCTCTGAAGCGGTCTCTGGGGAGCAGCGGAATTTGGGCCGATGGCCTGGCCTCCCAATGCAAACTGCAGCTCAACCCCACCAGCTTTCGATCTTTCATACTCAATCACCTGTTTCTCTTTTCATCTGTCCAAGTTGACTGACCCTGGTGGTCAGTGTGCATCATAGCGACTGGTCAACTGGTCGCCTAGTCACTTAGGCTTTTATATATATAGATAAGATTCTAATGTATTAAAATCTGAGAATATGATAATAGTATATAGAAAATAGACAAAGACGTTATAAACCTGCTTCAAGGTTATTTGTACATTTTAATGTCAAAGGGTAAAAAGATTATGATGCTCTTGAAAGCACATTACCATAGTTCTATATAAATAAGTATAGTTAACTGTAACTTCCACAAAACCTTTTGAGCATAATGAACATAAAGTTGTAATAAGCCTTGCATATCCTTTGACTTTACCACAATATTAAAAAGGCAAAAAAAAAAAAAAAAAAGATCCCTTTGGGAGTTTTATTAGGGTGTTTAATTACTGTTCACCTTAAAATATATTTTATCCCCAGAAATATATTCATATAACTGAAAATATAAAAGGGCCCAAATTAAAATATTTTTCTAAATATTTTCCAATAATTTTGTAAGAAATGTTCTGCCCTAGCTGGTTTGCCTCAGTGGATTGAGCATCAGCCTGTGGACTGATGGGTCCCAGATTCGATTCTGGTTGGGGGCACATGCTTGGTTGTGGGATCAGTCCCCAGTAGGGGGTGTGCAGGAGGCAGCTGATCAGTGGTTCCATCTCATTATTGATGTTTCTATCTCTTCCTCTCTGAAATATATATAAAAATGTCCTGTTTTTAAAATTGAGTATTGTCCTCAGTTAAGGGAACTATAAAGTTCATATAAAAAAAACAAACATGGGGGAGATAAGAGATCAACCGAAGGACTGGTATGCATGCATATAAGTACAACCAATGGAAACAAAACTCTGGGGAGGGAGGGCATGTATAGGAGGGGGGGCAATGGTAAGCTATGTACACATATAATAGCTTAATAAAATAAAAAAAACCCACACTAATTCCAATTCTGGTCAAGGGCACACCTTGGTTGCAGGCACATCCCCAGTAGGAGGTGTGCAGGACTTGGCTGATTGAGGTTTCTCATCGATGTTTCTAACTCTCCCTCTGTAAAAAATCAATAAAATAAAATAAAAAACATATAAAAAACACTAATTCAAGCCTTGCCTGGCTCAGTTTGTTGGAGTGTCATCCCATACACTAAAAGGTTGCAGGTTTGATTCCTGATTAGGACACATACATTGGTTACTCAGGAGGCAACCAACTGATATTTTCCTCTTTTTCCCCCTTTTTGTTAAAAATCAATGAAAACTTATCCTCCAGTGATGATAAATAAAAATAAAGTTGATCTAAAAATACCACACTAAGGTTAGTACATGAGTGTGTGTGTGTGGGGGGGGGGGGGAGGATGGGTTGGTGGGGAAATGGAGAGATGAGGACACATATGTAATACCTTAATAAAGAAATTAAAAAAACAAAAAACACTAGTTCAGAATAAGCCCAATAGTACAAGTCCAAAAATGAAGTTTAGCCTTTTAGGTAAAGGAACAAAAATGCAATTTCTAAACATTTAAAAAGATTATGCCTTTACTAAATTGAACTATGAAACATGAACCTGATAATTCAGTGTCAAAGATTGTTACTTCAGATTGGAGAAGCCTGTTTATGTAACTGTATCTTATGAGTTGAAAAAAAGATATATCCACTTTATTCTGGATCACTGCAAATTTCATTATTTTATCTTCAGGGATTTTGATTTGTTGCTTAAATGAATTGTCCTATTACTTTTGGGACTGTAAGTAATAACGTTTGTAGAGCTCCAAAGTTGAAGAATGTAATGGGGAAAGAAAAAAAAAAAAAAAACACAACCCAAAAAACAAACACAAACTACTGGATATTTTTTAAAGGATATAAATTTAAAAATAAAATTGGGAATAAATTGACCTAAATCTCACAATTACTGGAACTGTTTACAAGGAAATTTAACAAGAACAGTGGTTCTAATATTAAATCCCTTTAAATTTTTATTTTTTCCATCACCGTTTATCCCCTCTATGCCTTGTCCCACCTGAAATCCTTCTTAATCTAGTGTCACAGTGCCAAGTTACTTACCCCTTCTATGGTTGGCAGTACTCCCTTTCTTTGAAGAACTTACCTGCCCCACTGTTTCTGGTAAGACCACCAAAATCCCACACTTCCATGTTTTCAACTATCTCCTTTAGGGGAGGATAGTATGGTGTGGGAAGGCAAAAATCTACCATCTTGCCAAGAGGATGGTGGCCTTTCTCTGAGGGCACAGATATAGGGAGAACAGTCTTTTTCTGAAAACTAGCAGAATTTCCCTCTCCATCTCATGCTCGTTATAAAATTGTGGAAGCCTTTTTCACATTAGGGCATTTTCTTAGTCACTTCCAGTCATCCAATCTTAAAAAAACCTGTTATTTTTTTTTATAATGATACTAAAAGGTATTTTTATTTGAGGCACATAATGAAAATTTTACCAAGTGGTGTGAAATTACTTAAATCAGAAGGGAAAGTGAACACAGGTGAGGATAAGGCAGGGTTGCAGGACTTGTTAAGGCTAGGTAATAGAAGGGAGGTTCATTATACATTCTATTTTTATGTAAGCTCATAACTCACCATAATAAATTTTACAAAGCACTTTGTTGACAAATCACCTGCTTAGACTGACAATTCTCAAGGATCTCAGCGGGCCACTCCTTTGCGAAGTCTCTCCTATCAGCCAGCCTTGAGGAATGAGATGACCCTTCCCTTCTCAAAGCCCAGAATTATGTTATAAAACAGCTCCATGTATTCCACACAATAAAGGGAAGAACTTATGAATTAACAATGTTATTAGACTCTTAGGGAAGACTCTTCACCTTTATATCTTTAGGAAATCAATTTTCCTAATACTTTTCCCCTTATGTGGATAATTCATGTACTAATTTAGTATTTACTCAACTATCAGAATGGTCTTTACACAACAGATTTCCATAATGCCTCTTCCGTTATGATCTCTAAATGGACAAAGATTTGTTTAACTTGCTTGTTCTGTGTTTTGCTTAGTACACATTACAAATTTACAAAGAAAATAATTATCTGCCAACTACAAACACCTAGAAGGAAAATATATTCTTGTGTCGTACTGTATTGACTTATGACTTTGGACGTATTGTATATTGTCAATCGTTTTATGGTTATAACAAACGTTTACAGTAGGCTGTAAATTTCACTGACAAAAGTACAGAAGGAAGCAGGCAAGCCACCGACAGACCCGCTGTAAATTTTTCCCCAGTTTCATGTTAGACCACAAAATTACACCATTTCTATTACTTGTGATGAACTGAGGACACCAGAAATGCTCAAATCCACCTTATCCTAACAATAAGGCAATGCAGCACAACGGAAAGCGGAATTCTAACTGTGAATGTTTTCTGCAACATAACATTTTCAAATCTGCTAGAATCCAGAGAGGTTTTTATTATACAATTTGATTTTTACATCAATAAAATCTTAGATATAACAATACAGATGAAGGAACAACAATTTAATTTGTACTGAAATAAATATGAGATACACAAAGCACATACAGTGAAAGGGGGGCACAATAAATTACAAGTGGAGACATCATTTTGCTCAATCACCAGAGAAAGCCCTTGACACTTCCAATTCCACACCGGCAAATTTATCATTCTTGCTGATTTAAGCAGAACACAAAACAAATGTGGATCCCAGGGCTTACTTTCACAGGTACCAGCATAGATAATTTACTACAGTGATCCAATTTGGAAATCAGTAGGGACCAGTAAATCGCTGAATAAAAGAAAGAGCAAATGAGGTCCTTTTTCCTTAGTGTCAGCAGGCTATGATTATTATGTTTATTAGATTTTCCTGAAGGGACTTCACATTTTCTCAAATATTCAGGAGAAATAGATTTCCCCTCTGAGCCCTACATTAGCATTTATGTGCTTTAGTCTTGAATAGCAGGGAATGATGAATTTTTCAATTTATTTTATAAATTTATATAGTCTGGATAGTATTGGCCTGAAAAGTGTAACTCCCCAACCTGTACAATATTAGACATTAAAAATGGATTTGAGAACTTACTAAGAAATGCTGACATATCATTTATACAAATTTTTAGTTCAATATATCCCATTATATAGAGCACCAGAAGTAATGCATTTATAAATCAAGCAGGTTTTTTTTTTTTTTTTTTACACTCTAATCTTTGCGACCCTTTAACATTCCTTCCAATATAACACATCACAAATGTTACCTGCCCAAGACTCTGCCCATTTGGTCTTAACTTATGTATGTATGCAAAAATTCATGTCAAAAGCAATTGTTTTGTTTTAAAGTTATAAAAACATAGTCCAAGTTTGGAACTAAACTGTCATGAAAAAAGAAAAAAATGTTTAAAAACTACTGAACACATAAAAAAAGTAGCTTCAAAAGGCTAGGAAGGAAAAAGTGAACTGATTTTAGGGCCTCTTTCTCCTAGAATATGAGCTAATTTTTAGATTCCAGCAAAGATATTCATCAATAATTTTTTTACCATCACTTTCTAAGAAAAATAATCTACTTTAGATTTTAAAAAATACTGTACTTTATTCTCTTCTCACATCATCTAAAAGTCAATGCAGGTCACTTTTCCTATTTGCACTACATAAATAGAGAAAGACTACTTTGAGTTAATCCCTCACACAGGAATGTGTTTCTCCTAAGAACCCACTTGAATGTCACCTTAGGAGGTAAACATGTCCTAGAATAACTACTACTATCAGGAAACCTCCCCGCCCAAAGTTGAGTTTATTCTAGTGACACTGGTTAATAAAATTATATAGGTTTCAGGAGTACAATTCTATAATATATCATCTATATATTGTATTGTGTTCACCCCTAAGTCACCTCCCAAAATTTTAGCAGCTCCTTTCTTATCCTTAATTTCAGATCCCATAATAACTTCCCACCTGGAATATTATTAAGAGGAATGCTCATTAAAACAATCTCTGAAAATAACCCCATATTTTTATATATTATCTGTTGAGCTATACTATCATTAAGTCTCTGCAGAATTCTCCTAATCCTAGAGAAATTCCAATGAGGTGTTAAGAAGAACTAATTGTCTCTGAAACTCAAACAGAATTTACAAGTCTAGGTACTATTCCTTTTCTTTAAAAAGATTTTTAAAATATATTTTTATTGATTTCACAGAAGGAGAGGGAGAGATAAAAACATCAGTGATGAGAGAGAATATTGATTGGCTGCCTTCTGCATGCCCCCCACTGGGGATCGAGTCTGCAACCCCTGCATGTACCCTTGACTGGAATCAAACCCGGGACCCTTCATTCTGAAGGTCCATGCTCTAAACACTGAGCCAAATCAGCCAGGGCTAGGTGCCATTCCTGATACAATATCCAAAAATTTCAATATGCATTTGTATTTCTATGAAAGTTTAAATTTTAAGAGATTGAACTGCCTATACCTTGTGTACTTACAAAATGACCATGAAAAAACTTTATTCTACACACCTGAAAATGAAGAACAATTTTATAATTGATGTGTTTAGGTGATGTAGAAACTTACAATGAAATTTTAAAAAGAGACCATGATCTGAATAATAACTCTCATAATTATGGTCTATTTTACCGTTTACCTAGAAAGCAGGTATTAGCAGATACTTCTTTCAGCTTTTGAACATTTCAATATTTTAAAAATGTATTCAGAATAAATGCTTGCTAAATACTGGTTGAATATTGAGTAATTACGTCTTTTAAAAGGTCGTGGATTTAAGATTCTTAGATTTATGGCTGTCTCAGCCCTTTCAGTGGCTTTTAACCTTCCCACAGGGCATGTGAAACCGGGACGCTACCTGAGGAGAGTGCCACCTACTGATCTGTAATCACCTGTCTGTAATTATTTCCTCCCTTGAGGTTTTGGACAAAATAGGTAGCGAAGTTAATCTAAATCTGGGTAATAGCATTGATGCTAGCAGATCTTAAGGGGATTTGGGCAGGGAAGAAGCTTTAGAATAACTATATTAATAAAAAGTCCCAGAATCTCTCAAAATTAATATACTTCAGTCTGATAGCAAACTTGAAAGAACTAAACCAGTTTTACTTGTCTTATTACATATATTCTCATTTTATTTTTCCAGATGAATAACATTTATGTCCTAAAGTTACAAACCTAATCTGCATTTGTGATCCTGACTTTTAGGAAGAAAGGAAGTATTCTGACAGCTTTATAATTCTTAGTTATACAAGACCTCATGAATCTGTAATAATTTCTGGTCTAATATTAACATGCCTTGATTTTCCCTGCAAGGGAGGTTCTTAAATATCTAAATTTAAAAAAAAATTTTTTTTTTTAAAGCTAGCTTTTATTCTTGATTACTTCCAGTACTAAAATTAAGCTTTTATTCTTAATTTATTCTTGATTATCTACCTTGGTAACTTTATTACAAGTAACTTTATATACAATTTGTTATTTAAGAAATTTCTCTTTGGGATGGTGTTAAATAGAGTTAAAATTCATGAGGAATCAAGTAGAGAAAAGGAATGTAGACTTGCTGCTAGATAACGCAGGTTTTGTAAGATGCGTCCACCTGTCTGAGAGAGTGTGACATCTAAAAGTGCTAGAAAAACAGCAGCACTGTACCACCTCTTAAAGAATTCGATATTTTGGATGTTAAATCAACTTTTTAAAATCCTGCTAGTAGAAATAAGTTCAGCTATGCTGCTATTTTTCCTACTGCATTCACTCTATATACTGCTATTGTGTTTCCTTAATTTTGATTCAATAGGTATACATTGCACTATAATTTCAGATGCCATTATTAGCTGGTTGTACGTTTTTATACCATAGAATTTCTGACTACAAATTCATGCAAACTGAAAATCTGGTAATGTTCAAATTGTAAAATTTATGTTGGCATGAGTATAGAAATGCTTTATTTATAAATCAAGCCTCGCTTTAAGTCAAACATGAGCATGTCAGAAATACAATCCCGTTTTTGATAGAAAGCCTTTAAGGTCTAAATGTTCACATTCTTTTTGTTAAAATCAACATCAATTCTTTCCCTTAGAAAATCTTTTTGACCAACAGTAAGTTTCAAAAGAAAAAGTTGGGGGCAAAAGAGGTCAAAATGGGGAGCATCTGTAATACCCTCAACAATAAAAATAAAACTCAAAACAGAGACACACTTAAAGGGCATTAAAAGTAAACCATAACAATCATGGTAAATACAGAGCAAAAAGAATATTAACATATGAAAAAACTGGTGAAATCTGAACAGGTTCTATTCTTTAGTTAATATTATCCAGGGTTAATGTCATAATTTCGATAAGTGTTGTATAGTTATATAAGATGTTAACATAAGGGTAAGTAAAGGATATATAGGAACTCTATTATTTTTGCAACTCTCCTATAAATCTAAAATTATCTCAAGATTTAAAAAACTGCAAAAAACAAAACGTAAAAAACCTAAACTTAAAAATAAATATGCCTTCACTGCCAAAATTTCTTGATTTAATTCAAGACATAATTTTTAAAAATTCATTAGAAATCAATAATATACTGTTCACTTAACATAATAGTCACTTTATTGCTCTAGAAAATTTAGTTCTTGAAATCATCAGATCACACATATAGTGATAATGAGCCACAAACACGTACACACACAAAATCAACTGTATATTATGAGGCTGCTTCTCTAACTCAGTAGAAAAATATTACAAAAAGAGCTGGTTATGGTTGAGCTATCAAGTAGATATCACATTTCTATAGATCTGAAGGTTGAACAACAAAAAACCTGATGTTACTAATAAGTTACCAATGAATGTATTTGAAGAATCCGTATTACATGCAGACAGAAGAAAATTGGTTACAAAAACCATTACATTATTCTGTACTAAAATTTTTGCAACATTTTAGACATTTCCAATCATGTAATAACAAAGATCAAAATAAATTTTATAGAGTTGATAGAAGCTCAACAAGTAGGATTTAACATATTACACAACTCAAATCACAGTTGATAATACATCCAATTCCCTCAATTTTATTTATCCAGCATGAAACTGAAATGTACACTATTCTCCCAAAATGCCTACTCAGGCAGCAAGCCCAGTCAATCACCTTACCTAGGAACCTTTCCGTTTAAACTTTAAGATTTGCTGGGTATATAACCTACAGGATAGTCTTCATTATTATTTCAGAACAGACACTAAGTATCAGTCATATGATCTTCAGTTATATTCTTTTCAAAAGGTACCTGCACTGCTGCAACTGTCCATGAAAATTCAAGCCTAAGAAACAGAGAAAGTTGGTAGTCAAGGATCTGATCTAGGCAATTCTAAAACTATACTAATAATGTGTCCACATTGTAAAACAAGGATTTCCTGTCTGAGAAATATTACTCACTGGGTAAGAAAGGAAAGTTGTAGGACCACTGCTCTCTGATGTAAAATGGTTAGGTAACCCCAAATATTTACTTAATTGGCTAGTAAGCTTATAGTTGAACCTTTTAAAAAATATTCAAATCCACAGAATTATGGAAATAAAATTTTAGAAGGTCATAGTGTAAGATACATACAGAACTCCTCTTATAATGGCACATCCAAAATAAATTTGTTTTAACAAAGCAGCACAAAATCAATTTAATAACAGTTTGAGACCAAATACAGTGGGAAATGCTTCAGTTAAAATCATCAACCAAAATTCATAAATGGCAAAAGAATACTGTCTCAAAATATAATGAATTCACATATGTAAATTTACCATAATGAACTAATGCCGGATATAAATAAATCCAGATCACCAATTAGATTGAAATAAATTTTAGAACTATTTTCACAAGAGAAATAAATGTACATGATAAAGGCACAGTAGCATCTAAAAAGAAAGAGATATACATTTATTACAAAATACAAACTTCCTTAACCATTAACAACAAACACAATACAGAATTTTCTTGGAAACTTTTTTTTATAAAGGCTTGATTTAACATGCCAGGAAAATATTATTTTTCCGTTAATATGCATTTATGCAAGTTATGTAAGTTGGATTGAGGTCAGTTTCACACCTGGAATTCACAACCCCTGGCAGAAGTACCAGTTGCTAATAATGCTTACTTATATCACGTATAACTTAGCTGGATATTAAACTACGCAACTGTTGGTGCCAATCTGCTTATAAAGGCAATGCTCTGGAGACAAAGTCTTCTCACAAACAGAGGGCAGGCGGGTTTCATTATTAGATGTTCAACAATAATCCTCAATTCATTAAACAAGGTCCTGCAAGATAAATAGTTTTTGTTCAGAAACAGAGGGAAAAAGCAACACAATGCAAGGCAAATGCTGATGATGGCATTTCCCATAGCCATTAAGAATTTGAAGAAGTAAAAGAAATAATTAGAATGCATTGCCAACAGCTTTCCCTGGAAATCACAAAATAAAATTCTCAAATCAACACCTGTCCTTTGGGGGAGAAAAGTTCATTTAACAAAAGCATTTAATAAATGGCTACCTCTGAGGGCTGAGATTAGGGATGATTTATATCTTTACAGTGGAATCATATCATTTTCACATTTAACTTAGGCAAATTCAACTAGTTCTAAAAAAAAAAAAAGAACAAGAAAGTGAAAATTATATAACATGGGCAGTCCCACCTACTATTTCCTTAAATAAACATACTGTTTCCTAGAGCTTTCATCTGAAAAATAGGAACAGGCACTCAATGGAGTTGCAGTGAAGTTTAAATGAGGTAACACAGAAGATGCTCAATGGATACTACTTCCCAGATGGATCATTACACTGACCAAACTGGCACTCGTCTTCAGACTAAGCCCAACCCCTTAACATCTAACGCCCTCCAGAATCTAGTCTCAATCAAATCTTCTTCTTCATCTCCTGCCACTCTCTGCCCGACTCCCATGTTCCAGTTATCTTCCATGTTTGTGCCCAAAACAGGTTGAAGACTTGACTTTACCTTAATTGTGCTCCTTGCCTACAAAGTACTCTTTATTACACACGGTACACATCACACATATATAGTACAGGCTAGCAGACACAATATCATGGATCTTGTACTGTAATTGATCATCAAAGGTAATAATTTTCACCTTATGTGCTGACTCATTCTGTATAAAGACAACTCCTGCTCTATTTCTCTGTATCTTCCATGTTATTTTTATGGCTAGGAAAAAGCAATAATGTACTGCTTAAACAAACAAAAAAGGAGCCCTGGCCTAACCAATTTGGCTCAGTGGATAGAGCATCGGCCTTCGGAATGAAAGGTCCCAGGTTCGATTCTGGTCAAGGGCATGTACCTTGGTTGCGGGCACATCCCCAGTAGGGAGCGTGCAGGAGGCAGCTGATAGATGTTTCTCTCTTATCGATGTTTCTAACTCTTTATCCCTCTCCCTTCCTCTCTGTAAAAAATTAATAAATTATTATTAAATAAATAAATAAAATGAGCCCTGGCCAGGTGGCTCAGCTACTTAAGAGCACTGTCCCATACACCAAAAGATTGTGGGTTCAATCCCTGTCATGGTACATATGGGAGACAACTGATCGATGTTTCTCTTCTCCGCTCTCAAGAAACAAACAAATCAATGAAAACCTATCCTCAGATGAGGATTTAAAGAAAGGGGGGGGGGGGGGAGGAGGAGGAGGCCCTAGCTTGTTTGGCTCAGTGGATAGAGCTTCAGCTGCGGATTGAGGGGTCCCGGGTTCGATTCCCGTCAAGGGCACGTGCCTGGATTGTGGGCTTGATCCCCAGTGGGGGAGGTGCAGGAAGAAGCCAATCAATGCTTCTCTCACATCATTGATGTTTCTATTCCTCTTTCTTTCTCCCTTCCTCTCTGAAATCAATAAAGATATTTAAAAAAGGAGAGGGGGTATATAATATGCCCTTGCACAAAGACAAGAAGGAAATTTGAAAATATCCATGTGTGAGCGAAACACCAATCGGCTGCCTCCAGCATGCCCCCTAACAAAGATGGAGCCCACAACACAGGCCTTGCCCTGACCCAGAATGGCATGGGACAATGCCCAATAACTGAGCTACACCAGCTAGGGCCAATCTCAGTTTTCGAAAAGAAATACAACCACCACCAGCCGGCGTGGCTCAGTGACTGAACATCAACCTATGAACCAGGAGATCACAGTTGGATTACCAGTTAGGCCACATGCTGGGTTGTGGGGGCGGGCCCCTGTGGGGTGTGCAGGAGGCAGCCAATCAATGATGCTCTCTCATTGATGTTTGATGTTTCTGTCTTTTACTCTCCCTTCCTCTCTGAAATCAATAAAAGTATACTTAAAAAAAAAAAAGGAGCCGAAACCGGTTTGGCTCAGTGGTAGAGCGTCGGTCTGTGGACTGAAAGGTCCCGGGTTCGATTCCGGTCAAGGGCATGTACCTTGGTTGCGGGCACATCCCTGGTAGGAGGTGTGCAAGAGGCAGCTGGTCGATGTTTCTCTCTCATCGACATTTCTAGCTCTCTATCTCTCTCCCTTCCTCTCTGTGAAATATCAATAAAATATATTAAAAAACAAAAAAGGAAATACAACCACCTTCTCACCAACCCTAGACAGTTGTAAGGCCTGAATGTATAAAAACATTGTTTGCTTCTAAATTCTATCATAAAATTGAACTAACTTAGCCTGGCTGGCATGACTCAGTGGTTGAGCTTTGACCTATGCTGAATCAGGATAACATGGTCAATTCCTGGTCAGGGCACATGCCCAGGTTTTGGGCTTACTCCCCAGTAGGGGATGTGCAGGAGGCAGCCAATCAATGATTCTCTCCCATCATTGATGTTTCTATCTCTCCCTCTCTGAAATCAATTTAAAAAATATATATATATATATAACTTGAATGTACAAATACTGTATTTCACAATACTCTTAACAAATAAAACAAATTTGAACTAATCCCCAGCTTACCGACAATATGGATTTCTTCGAGAAGAGTATCGGAGAGTAAGAAATCTATAGTATATAAAAGGCTGGAGCAAACTTCCTTGACCGCTAAAAGAACAAATACAGAAGTAGCAAGTATATATCATTAATTCATATACATACTCTTAAAACTTAAAGGCAATTTAATTGGAGGATGTGTCTTTATTAATCAAACTAGAGGCCCGGTGCATGGATTCATGCACCAGTGAGTCCCTCAGCCTGGCCTGCACCCTCTCACAATCCAGGGTGTAGTGAAGCAGATTTGGGACCAACAGTGCCCCAGCAGCAACCTAACCCATGGTCAATTCCACAAGGAATCGGGCTCTCTCCTCTACTGGTCAGAGGGTCTGCCCCCTGGTGGTCATTGTGTGTCATAGCTACCGGGCGAATGGTAGGATGGTTGCTTAGGCTTTTATATATATAGATGATCAGTAATACCTATCATATCTAAATCCACTATATTGTTCCAGAACTTTATTTAGGTTATATCTATTTAGGACCCAACAACTTAAGTAATATGTGGTGATTCTGGGTGGTTTTTTTGTTGTTGTTGTTTTTTCTTAAGGGAAAACATAAGTTAAAACATGATGGAACACTACACAGCCACAAATAAGAACTCTGCAGGTCACAAATACACTGTTTAAGTGAAGAAGGCAAAATGCAGACAATTGATGCATTATGATACTTTTGATGTAATATAAAAACTAAGCAAATAAAACCCTTCACCCACAATATAATAATATACATTTTGTATCCATCTGCATAAGTTTTTTTAAAGACAACATACATATACAATATCAAACTCCATATACCTGGGAAGGAGAGGGCAGAATTGCTACTATGATTCATAGTCAAACGGAGTGTCTCAATACTTGTGAAAGTAAAAATTGAAAAAGCAATAATCCTGACAGAAATGTAGTTTTAAAACTTAAATGCAAGAATATTGGAGTGATCAATACTCTATTTTTCTTAAATTTTAAAAGGAAAACTTTCTTTAGTCATGTATTATTTCTCTTTTTTCCTTCCTCCCTCCCTCCTACCCTTGCCTTACTTCTGCAATTAAGATACAAACTATTGAGGTGGTGTAAGCAAAAATTAATTCTAGACTATAATTAATTAGAAGACTAGGTAACAATTCCAGATTTCTCCCTAGCATAAAGAAAAATCATCTTAATAATAGAATGTACTAGACTTCCCAAGATTCTTTCAAATGTAATTACTCTGAAATTAACTTTCCAAATGTTAAATGATAAATGACAAAGAATGATAAATAAGACCTGTTCCCAGGTTTACTTTATGTCTCAGTTTCTATGAAGTGAAAAGGTAAATGCTAAGATCCATTTAGCTCTACATATCAAGATCTACTTCTACTTCAAGCAGGATAAAATTTGAGCTAATATATTTATTACAGTCACTTAGTCTTCAAACTCCTAAAACAAATGTATTTTCATTCTTACCTAAAAAGCATGAAAACTGTAGCAGGCATCAAGAGTATTTCATTACAAGCAATGAATTTCAGAATATTCTGTTGATTAGTGCTTAATTTATCCAAGATGGATCTCAGCAGAGGTAAACTATTTGAACCCTTTGCCTAAAACAGAAGAAAACAAATATTAGAAATAACAAAGCATTTCTGATCACTCTATTATTTTCTTTCTTTAGATAAATGGCATATTCAACAGGCCATACAAGCAAAAGACAAATATTTGGAAATGATGATATAAAATAAGAAACTACTTAAGGACAAAAGTTAGTGTATTTACTTGCTTTATTATATTTTATGTACGTGAAAATTTAAAAATAAAAACTTTAATACAAGTCCTTTATATCTTAAGATTAGAAAAATGGTATTTATTTCTCTCTAATCATAACAAAACCTGACTATCCAGTAATACAGTTAAAGAATCTGACTCCTTAGCTAACTAAAGGTAGAAATCACCAAGTCCAATTACTGCTGTGACCAAAGAACAATAGGGATAAGAAAAAGGCCAACACAAGGCAAATTTTGATATTTTAATTCAAACTTCAGTGCATATGCAGTCAATCTGCCTAGCACACTTATGTTAGGCTTACTGTCTCAAGAAGAAATTTTAGTAAAGTAGCAGTTCTGAACATTAGAAGAAATTCAGTACACTCTACTTGACTGATGTTAGAATTTAATACTGACAGAACAGCTCTCTAACAACTTATCAAACCTAAAAGATTCAATTCCTTTAAATGATGAAGAGATCTATTTCAACTTCAGAAATTCCTCTGGCAACTAACTGAGAGATAATTTTAAATGCACTATTTTATCTACAAAATATACTGTATTATGAAATGTAAATAAAATATTCCAAACTTAAAAACTTTCAAATCATTAAATAATTTAGGACAAGTGTGTAAGGATTAGAGGAGCTTTTTGTGACAAAAGCCAAAATGTCTTAGTGTTCAAATTGTTTAATTTAAAAAAATCAGAAAGGGCGATCCCTGTTTGGGCGCCATAATGCCAGGGTTCTTGTCCCAGACTGACAAAGGGTTCAGCATTCTGGAGAAAGGGGCTGCATGTAGATGATTAAGGAGTCCGGCGACGAAAGATAATTTTGAAAGGCATTGGGGGTCAGAGGAGCTTCAGCTGAAGGAGCTAAAGACTCTAGTCTAAGGAACCCATGGTATTTATTAAACACAATTTGTCCTAAGGCAAGGCAGACATATACACTTCAAAGGGTAGGGTTCAGAAGCATTGTCAGTTTGGGGAATAGCCCACAGCTGTTCAGGTGTTTGGCCAGCAGGAGGCAATAAAATGCCCTGAGCTGCCTGGCAGTTAACAATGATCCTATTCAGGTTTGGGGGAAGTGCCGTTGAGCTGTTTCCAACGGGTAAACTACATATGTGGCTCACCCTTGTTGAGCTGTCCAAGTTTCACCAAGTTTTTGGTGAAACTCTTATAATTATTACATGCTGGAATTGGTTCCTGGCACATATTCATGTCAACTAGCTCAAATTCTTGTCAGGAGTAAAAAAGAAAACAAAACAAGTGAACAAACAAACAAAAACAACCCTGCATAGTTTTACTTACATCAAGAACCTTTTTTGTGTATGTGGCAGCATGAAGCAAAGAGAATAACAAAACTGGGAAAATACTCACTGAAGAAAAAATTAAGGAAACATTTTAAATTTATCAAGTACTTAGCAAAAATAGGCTATGTATTATGTCTTAATATTCATATCCTAAATGGCATCTGCTAAAATGAATTCAATGACAATTTTTTTCAGTCTTGCAAGGATTAAATATGTCAAATTCATATATACTGGCAAAATAGGTGCTCAAATAATTTCACTTCCCTCATATTCCCTTTAAGACTTATTACCTAAAAAGGTAGTATTTAGTCTTAAAATATATATTTTATTGTGCTTCCATTATGTATAGTTGTATAAATTATTCAAAAACTCTTAAAAGCAGCACTTCTCACTTCTCAAAGCACAAATCACTTTCCTGAGAGATGACCCACAGGAGGAAAATAACAATTAAAACAATTAAGTTTAGGAAACACTAGTAACTTTTAGTCTCACAAAGTACATTAGCATTTCAAAGGTCTTATAATAAAGAAACCTAGGTGGTTAACCAAGTTCTTTCCAGACTGGACAGCACAGCCCCTTTTTTAGACTACCTATTATTATCCCACAGCACTTTTGAAATGTGGAAACATACAAATTCCAAATGAGTTCTTTAATTTTCATTAGCTCCAGAGATTATCCAGTGACTTTATTTTCTACGCTGTCCACAGCAATGGGCTATTTCATTGTCAAAAGGTACAAAGGATACTTGTAACAGGGTAGGAATTGACGAAGATGAGTGAATACAGCAGGTAGTGGCAGCTGTCCTCAAGCAAAGCTTGGGCCAGGAATGCTCTGCTTAACTGGAAGTGCGGTAATCTTTGGTGCAGCCTCAGAGCACTGGTAAGCGCATTTGCCAGCAAAGCGCGTTGATAAAAGCTTGCTGCTTCATGCAACCTGCAAATTACCAGAGGAGAGGTTATCATGAGACATAAACAACTACCATACCTCTTCCTCCTTTGTGAATTGCATCATAATTGCACAACAGCTAAATCTATTACTTAATTATAAGCAGACGAAAATTACACTGGTGTGGCTCGGTGGTTCAGTATAGATCTATGAACCAAGAGGTTACGGTTCAAGTCCCCATCAGGGCACATGCCCGGGTTTCAGACTTGATTCCCAAGGTGTGTGTGTATTTGTGTATTTGTGTGTGTGTGTGTGTGTGTGTGTGTGTGTGTGTGTGTGTGTGTGTATGCACGCTTGCAGGAGGCAGCAGATTGATGATTCTCTCTCATCATTGATGTTTCTTTCTCTCCCTCTCTGAAATCAATAAAAATATCTCTTTAGAATTTACTAGAATCATTAGAAGCATCATTTCATATATATATCCAATTGAATTTTACAAAGCAGCCATTTTTCCTGTTAATTAAAAAATGCAAAAAAATATAAACTCATTTCCACACATCTATTTTCTCTCAGAGTTCAGTGTGATGTCAGTTTCCACATAGCACATAATATATTCTTCCTGTTAGTAACATTAGGTTATTAGTGCCTCAGAGAGTTGTCTTTTATTTGTCCCCGTCTTGCACTTAAAAGATGGTCCATAAAAACTGACTAAACAACTGAATAACAAAGGCAGAAACAGATATAATACATACCCAAGAAGAGGCAGAACAAACAAAGCAGAACAGTACACTGTGAACAGGCGAGAAAGCCACATTGCTGTGTCCAGTTTATTGGTCATCATGAATTGCTGAATGTAAAAAGAAAGATATTGTAGTAAGCTAAGGCTGCAAAATGTTTTTAAAGATGAAAATTATGTAGTTTTATTACTATCCAAAATGTTTGAACAATTCTGTAATAATACATTTTTTTAAAGATCATTTAAAAAAGGTGAAAACCCTTAAAAACCAATCACTTCACCTAACAAGTCTGAACACCCTACTGTCTTTTTTTTTTTTAAATATATTTTATTGATATTTCACAGAGAGGAAGGGAGAGAGAGAGAGAGAGAGCTAGAAACGTCAATGAGAGAGAAACATCGACCAGCTGCCTCTTGCACACCCCCCACCAGGGATGCGCCCGCAACCAATGTACATGCCCTTGACCGGAATCGAACCCGGGACCTTTCAGTCCGCAGACCGACGCTCTACCACTGAGCCAAACCAGTTTCGGCCACCCTACTGTCTTGATGTGGAAAGCACAGGAAGTACTTAAATAGGAAAATACCAGTAGATATATAAAAAAATAAAGAGTCTAATCAGGAACCCCACCAGTGTGGCTCAGTGGCTGAGCATTGATCCACGCACCAAGAGGTGGTTGGTTCCATTCCCTGTGGTCAGGGCAAGTGCCCTGGTGGCGGGCTCAATCCTCAATAGGGGGGTACATAGTAGGCAGCCAATTGATGTCTTGCTCTCCCATCAATGTTTCTCTCTCCCTAATTGATTTTAAAAAGACTAATCAGGAAAGAAAAATTTATTCAGAGATTTAATTACAGTTGTCTGTATTCCTTCTATACTTGTAAAACTGACTTCATCTATTTTTAAGACTGTTAAATAAGAACTGCACTCAAGAGAATCAGAATGCCTATTCTTAACAAAAATCTTAAACTGAAATACCGTATTTGCCGGCGTATAAGACGACCCTTTGGCCCTGAAAAATATGCCTCCAAGTGGGGGGTAGTCTTATACGGCGAGTATATAACAAACTCTGTATTTTTAGTGGAAATGTTAGGGGGTCGTCTTATACGCCCAGTCTCTTATACGCCAGCAAATACGTATTTTTCAGGGCCAAAAAATTCGTCATATACGCCGGCAAATACGGTAGGTGGGTCTTAGATCTGAATAAAAAGGTAGTATACAAAGCCAGTTTGGATTAAGTAAACCTTACAAAGTAGAAAAACCATGTAAAACCATGCTAACAGTAACTCACTGCTGGACTCAGCCGGAGGGTGATTTGCCCATGTACACACAAGGGCATGACACACTCTAGGTGCTCAAAATATGGCTGTCTGGTGTTAAACAGCATCTGCCTCTTCCATTTTATAACTTGCTCATTCCCAGAAAGCTCCCCCACAGTCTTACCCTGGTTTCAGTGCCCTAGGTTAAACTTCTAAATACCATTTTCTTCTCTGTTTTCTTCTCATTCTCTGTTCCTTTACTGGTTTTTGCCAATAGATGTGTCCATCATCAATAACTTAAAATATCTTTTTACATTAAAAAACCAACTTATATTCAAATTCTAAAGTGGCTTTCAAATTTTGGATAGGACCTACATAATTTTTACATCAAGATCCAACATAAATGTGTGAATATATAAACAAAAGATTCACAAAACAATACTTACCCATACTATGTGTGATAGATTTTGGTATTTTGTTTTCTAGTTAAGGTTTTAAAAATTAAGTGTTGCCCAATTGGTGTGGCTCAGTGGTTGTGTGTCAACCCATGAACAGGGAGGTCATGGTTCGATTCCTGGTCAGGGTACATGCCTGGGGTTGTAAGCTAGATCCCCATGTGCAGGAGGCAGCCGATCAATGATTCTCTATCATTAATGTTTCCATTTCCCCTTCCTTACTCTCTGAAACCAATAAAAACATTAAAAAAAAACAAAACTTAAAGTGTTCCCACTAAACTGATTTCAAAACTCACTAATGCATCTTAACCTGGAGTCTGAAACACTAGTCTAAGCAACCCTATACAATAAGAGCCTAATATGCTAAGTGTCCAGTCATTCATTCAACCCAGTGGTCAGCAAACTGTGGCTTTCGAGCTATGGTTTTCGGCTCTATTGACTAATGAGTTTGCCAATCTCTGACCTAGACTCTCGATTCCAATAATCACAGGCTGTTGTTGTTCCCTGTGATTAAGCCCCTATCCCAGTGGTTGGCAAACTCATTAGTCAACAGAGTGGCAAACTGCGGGAGCCGCATGTAGCCCAGGAGCCACAGTTTGCCAACCATGATTCAACCAATCAAAACGTAATATGCTAATGATATGTTAAGGCTGCTCAACTGCTCACTATCAGGTGCACTGACCACCAGGGGGCGGACGCTCTGACTGGTGGGTTAGCTACCTGCTGAGGTCCAGCTGTTCCGACTCAGTGAGACTGGCTCCACACACCCTGGGGGCCTCCTGCGGTCCCTCCCTGTCCCTGATTGTGCATCAGTGGGGTCCCTTAGCCTGGCCTTTGCCCTCTCACAATCCGGGACCCATCAGGGGATGCCAGAGAACCTGTTTCGGCTGGATCCCACAGGCCAGGCTGAGGAACCCCAATGGTGCACAAATTCATGAACCGGGCCTCTGGTCTAATATAATTATCTTTTGCAAGAAGATGTAGTAAAAAAAACTTTTGGGAAAAAAATGCAAGTACATTTTAAAATTCAAGGGTGTTTTATGGCATGCCTTTTTAACAGTATGCTGGTAACTTTGGAAATATGCCTCTATAGTTTATTCTATCCAACTATATTGTTGACAACCTTTAAGTTTAAATGATCATCAACAGCCAAGTGAAAGGGTGAATCTAGATCACTATGCTGCTTCTATACAAATGTTCTAATTTTAGAACATTTTCTTAAAACCTATTTGTGTTTAGGGTGTTCACTTTGTGATAAATCATTGAGCTATGCATTCCATTTTGTACATTTTTTGTGTGTAACTTTATTACACAACAAAAAAAGATTTTAAAAGGTGTATATTGGTCTAAATTTTAAGAGTGAACTGCCCAATCATGTTATAAATAGTTTAGGCAAAAATCTCAATAGATCTTTGAATGACAAACTATTAAAGTGAAAAACTATTCACACAGTGTCAAACTAATATGCCATACTTCATTGATTTTCAGAGGAAGAGGACAGGAGAGGGAAAGAGAGAAACACTGATGTGAGAGTGTAATATCAATTGACTACCTTGCATGACCCCTACCAGGGATGAGCCCCGGTAATGCCAAATCAACGGAGCCACCCAGGCCAGGGCTCATAGACTACTTTATAATTACAAAGGCAAAAAAATAAAAAGCTATCTTTACAATGGAAAATCTGGTGGCTACCACCCTAAATAGATAATAAAACTTAGTATCTCAGATGATGGGATAAATCGACATAAAATACGTCCTGATACGTATAATGTACTGAGAAGGACAGAGGATCACTTATCAGACAACTCCAATTTGAGGAATATTCTGCAGAACAACAGGTCTGGATATGGGCTGAATATTAGGTTATCACATGAATCAATGTTCAATTTCCAAAATGTAACTGCAAACACTGCAGTGATGGTTGCATGGTAGTCATGTAGACTACGAAATTATTTATGGGTTAGCATGATGTATGCAATTAACTCTAAAAAAGGTATCTGCAAAATAAAAAAAAAGTGTAGGTACATAGATAGATAATGGCATAAACTGAGCAGAAACATTCTCTGCGAGCACGCGTGTGCAGAACGAGGCGAGTCCTGGCACGATCTCACGTGGCACCTGCAACCTTGGGACCCAGGAGAGAGGCCGAGGAGGCAAGAAGGCCCAGCCTCCCTGGCACACAGGTGTGGGCCACCTGCTCCGGGCTGGCCCCACAACTAGCCTGACGTCGCTGCTGAAAAAAAACGACCTCCCTCTGCCCCACCCTCGGCCCTGCCCCAGTCCCTAGCCCCAGTCCTGACAGCCCAGAGCTTCTGGGGCGCCTCGGACCCCGCGGGCAACAACGTCCCGCTCCTCGCTAACTCCTGCACCTCAAGTCAGATCCCCCGGCCGGCCGGCTCACTTACCACCGCGCCCGCCCCTTGGGGGCCGTTCGGGGTCGTCTCCGCCATGGGGGGCACACACACACTCGCGAGCGTCTGGGACGCTGCAAACTAGGAAACGAAAGCAAATGTCAGCGCGCAGCCCCGGCCCCGTAACCGGCTTTTCCGCCGGTGCCACCAGCCGGGAGCGCCCCGCGAGAACCCCAACCCCCTCCGGAGACACGTTCTCCCCGGCACCACGGCGGCCGACCGCCCCCGGGACACCCGTAGCGGCCCGGAAATACCTGTCCGGCGCCGCCGAGAGCAAAGCCGGGTTTCTAGAAAGACCGGAGCGAAGGCGGAGCTTCGGAGCAAGGCCCCAAAGGGCTGACCTAACGCCGCCGGCGCGGGGTGGTAGCCGGGATCGGAAGTGCTCCTTTCACTTCCGGGAGGAAGAGGCGGGGCTGAAGAGGGGGTGGGGGAAACCAGGAGCGGTGCCCCGGGGCATCATGGGAAATGTAGTTCTTCTCGTTTTGGCTTCACCTGCCCTGCACGCCTATTGGCCCAGTAAGCAAAAAATCGAAGCAGGTGAGACAACTTTTTTTTTCTTTTTTCTTTTTCCTCTTCTCCAGCTCACAGATGCTCCGTACCACGAAATCTCTTTACCCCCTAACATAGAAGGCTCAGAAACGTCGTCTTTGCTGTGTTCCTCCAGGGGCTCATTCAGCCCTATGGTTCTACTTCTGAAATGAATTCTCTCAACGGGCACTTAAGGCGGCTGCTAGGTGACAGGCCCGAAGCTTGGCACAGAAGATAAAAATATGAGTATTGTAGACTGCAGGGGAGACAGACAAGTAAACCGAAATCACACACAGTGCTGTGTAATGCCAGCAGAGGCCTAGTGAATCACAGGGGGCACTTAGGAGGGGATCCTAGGTCCGAAGGGATCTGGAAAGGTTTCCTGGGAAAAAGGTAATACTGGCCCTAAGTTTTGAAGGGCGGGCGAAGTTGGCTAAGTTGGGGAGGGGATTCCAGACAGCAGCAAAGAGCATGAAGCAGCAAACAGGAGTCAGGTGATCAGTTCAGTATGGCCAGAATGAAGGTGCCAGCGAGGGAGATTATGGAAGGCTTGAGCTACAGAGTCATGCAGCTGTGCTAACTAGAGACCATCTGAATTTAACCTCGAAATCCAGGTACAGTTTTAAACAGAAATGTGACAGCGTGAGATTTGAGTCATTCTGGCAACCGGATAGAAAGTGATCAGTAGGGCAAACTAAAAGCCCAGAGATCAGTTGGGAGGTCATTACATACATATAGGAGAGAAATGATGAATTCTCAACAGAGGCAATGTTGCGGGGGAAGAGAAGAAGAAAGATGACTTGAAGAGGCCATCCAAGATTTGCCTTTTATTACTCGCCATTATTATTGGTTTGTTAGAACTTTAAAAATGTATCCTTAGCCGAAACCGGTTTGGCTCAGTGGATAGAGCATCGGCCTGCGGACTGAAAGGTCCCGGGTCGATTCCGGTCAAGGGTATGTACCTTAGTTGCAGGCACATCCCCAGTGGGGGATGTGCAAGAGGCAGCTGGTCGATGTTTCTCTCTCATCGATGTTTCCAGCTCTCTATCCCTCTCAATTCCTCTCTGTAAAAAATCAATAAAATATATATTTTTTAAAAATGTATCCTTAATTGTTTAAATTATGTTTTGATGCTAGTCTTTTGTTGAGTTGAAAATTTTCCTTTCCCTTTCAAAGCTGGGGGGGGATGGGGGGGACAAGCTAAGTTTTATATATGAGCGAAAGGTGGAGGAACACTCTGTTCCACAGCCTTAGACCTCACACTGAACGGCCAGGCCGTGCTCCGTGAAGCTGCTAAATTAAGATAAATGAAAAGGGGACACACACCAGGTGGCTTTCCAAATGGTTCATGGTCTGCTTTCTTGATTTATGAAAGATGATACTCCCCATTAAAACTCTTTTTAATAGTTTGACTTCATTTTTGCTGAGTGAATCACCTTAATCATATTATTCTAATAAATGAGTTATTTTGATTTCATTCTCCTTGCTTCTTCTGCATTTCATTCTCTTTCTTTCTTATGCATTCTCAGATGTGCTGAAGATAGACTAAAAAGCACCACAGATATAGGCCTACAATGGAGGTTCTATAAAGGTTTCAAAGAAGAAATAATTTGTGTGTTTTTTAAATTTTTCTTTATTGATTAAGGTATCACATATTTGTCCTCATCCCCCCATTCTAATCCCCCACCCCTCCCCACTCATGCCCCTACCCCCTTATTGTCCAATAATTTGTTTTTAATGGATGAAAATAAGGGATAACAATTTATCAAATTGTGCTATAGTTATTCTTACAAGTAGCATTCATTTTTAGTAACAGCTAGATTTTCTTCTGTTATCTCTCTCTAAAGCATAAGTTTATAACAGGCATACTATATTTTCTCCATTTCTCTATAATTCCCCCAGGCTTTAGATGCTGATATGGATTCTAAGACAGTATTTCAGGTGATTTGGGCACAGTATAAAATACATCGTGATTATAGTATAAGTTGAAGCCACTTTGCCAAGACATTGGTTTCTGTAAAAGCTTTTAGTGGTTAGTGTTAACTGTTGAATGCAGTGATTATCAAGAAGTATCATGAATAGATGATATTTGGTCCTCTTTAAAATTTTTAACAATTGAAATTTGTCTTATCCACTTCCCGAGTGTATTTATTTATCCACTTTCTTCCTTTATCAGTCTGTTTGGTAATGTTAAATTAATCTGTCATTAGACCAAGGTAGTTCTAATACTTTAGCCATCCAAAACACAAGCCTATACATGCCTCAAGGTTAAGAAGGCAAAACTTAAGGACAACCAACCACAGACAACTAGTCTTTTTCAAATGGGCAAATATTTAAAGTGTAGCCTATCAAATAATTCCATTGCTTTGCTTCTGCCATTTCCCTAGAAAAGCCTTTTCTCTAGCTCCTGTCAGTGGAGTGCTTCTAACCTCTTTTGATTTGGCACTACCTGATTGAATTAATTTTGCTAAAATAAACTTAAAATTTTTAATATGCTTTGGGTTATCTTTTTTTTAACAGTAATGAGATAACTTATCAAATATACACACTGAGTGGCCAGATTATTATGATCTCTGAATGCATAATAATCTGGCCACTCAATGTATATTTTCTATATAATAAAAGGCTAATATTTGAATTGTCCCCTCGACCTGGTGTTCGACCAGTAGGCAGGCCAGCCAACTGCCCATGTCCCCTCCCCTTGGCCAGGCTGGCCAGACCCCACCCATGCATGAATTCATGCACTGGGCCTCTGATACACACACACACACACACACACACACTCACACTCATACTGAGTGGCCAGATTATTATGTGTTCAGAGATTATAATCTGGCCACTCAGTATACATAGTTGTCTTAGTCAGGACTCTCCTGATGGCAAGTAACAGAAATTAAGCCCAAACAGACTTATGAGGGAAAGGGGCCAAAATAATTGATTATATTGGAAAGATAAGAGGTAGATAATTTTGTAAAAGACATAACTGGAATTAAGATACAAATGAGTCTGGCTAGTATGGCTCAGTGGTTGAACATCAACCCATAAATCCTCTGGTCCCTTCTTCAATTCCCAGTCAGGGCACATGCCTGGGTTTTGGGCTCAATCCCCAGTAGGGGGCGTGCAGAAGGCAGCCTATTTATGTTTCTATCTCTCTATCATTCTCCCTTTCTTT
Organism: Vespertilio murinus; assembly: GCA_963924515.1. NCBI lineage: Eukaryota > Metazoa > Chordata > Mammalia > Chiroptera > Vespertilionidae > Vespertilio > Vespertilio murinus. The sequence continues at coordinate 23,735,813 of OZ004704.1, read as the reverse complement.
CTCTCTCTCAAATCAATAGAAACATTTTTTTAAAAAATACCCCAGAGTATGAATGATATCAAATGACTTTGTGTTCTCCTTTCTGCTTCCCTCTGAGTTGACTTCGTTGTCAAGCTGATTTTCCCTCAACTCAAGTCCATATTCTACCACGTTAGCAAGACTAGACCATAGAAAATGCCTCTTGCCTGATACTTTTCAAATAATGATCCAGGCTTGATTCTTGGTGTGTCAAATTTGATCCCATAAATTCTTTTTAAAAAAATATTTAAATATATTTTTATTCATTTCAGAGAGGAAGGGAGAGGGGGAGAGAGAGAGAAACATCAATGATGAAAATCATTGATCGGCTGCCTCTTGCACACCCCGTGCTGGGAACCAAGCCCAAAACCCACGCATATACCCTGACCCGGAATGGAACCAAGACCTCCTGGTTTATAGGTTGATGCTCAACCACTGAGCCACACTGGCCAGGTTCATAAATTCTTAAGCCTATCATTGACACAGATGGGCCAGGCTTGGGTCATTCACCCACTCTTGTCTGAATGGAGTGGTAAGAGGAATATGTATGAGATCAGCTTCCTCTGAAACTCTTACCGTATTTGTCGGCGTATAAGACGATTTTTGGCCTGAAAAATACGTATTTGCCGGCGTATAAGACGACCCCCTAACATTTCCACTAAAAATACAGAGTTTGTTATATACTCGCCGTATAAGACTACCCCCCACTTGGAGGCATATTTTTCAGGGCCAAAAGATCGTCTTATACGCCGGCAAATATGGTAAGTGTTGTTACAAAAAGAGTGAGATATAGATGCCAGGAAAGCAAAAGTCATATAATTCTGCTTTAAACTTCATTTTTTATCTGGTGATATATATATATATATATATATATATATATATATATATATATATATATATTTGTTTGTGTGTGTGTGTGTGTGTTTCAGTGTTTGTCAATCAGTTTCTACTTGATAGGAATTTCCACAGGATGAGAGTCCAGCCATGAGTGTTGCGCAGCTTATTTTAATGGAAGGAAAGAGAATTTTCCTGTAACATAAACCCCAAAGCTGAAGCAGTTGGGTACCAAGAGGCTATTACTCCCGTTGGCTAAAAATTGGCTGATGGAGCAAGAATTGATTCCAGAGTTATTGATGATTTGGCTCTCCCCAGTTTTCAAGGGAGATCTACTGAACCATCAAGTCATCAATTTGCTCATTTCTGCTTCCATCAGTGATTAATGATCCTGTGGTTGGATAGGGCATCTTCGTAATTGCTAAGTGCTGAGTCATTCATCTCATTAGGAGCACATTCCAACTTTTATTTGCTGCCTGAAAAGTAAGCTCCCTAAGCTCTGCTGATGAAGCTTAAGTATGAGGTCTTAATTGTGTGTGTGTGTGTGCGCGCGTGTGTGCGTGCGCGTGTGTGCATGCGCGCACGCCCCCCAAAGCATCTTTGTTTTTCACTAGGCTATTTTTAAACTCTAAATCATAGATAACTGATAGCAATGTAACTAATTCTTGTCTATATGTTAATTTCCTACTGCTTCTTTAAAAATTTAATACAACTTTACTGTCTTATAGGTTTGGAGGCCAGAAGTCCCACGTAGGTCTCTCTAGAGACCAAGATCAAGGTATCTGCAGAACTCCACTGTATTTTTCTGGAGATTGCTGGGAAAAATTCATTTTCTTGCCTTTTCCAGCCACAACATCCTGGATTCTTGGACCTCTTTTTCCATCTTCAAAGCCAGCAATCTTGCATCTTTCTGACCTTTCTTCAGTAGTCACAGCTCCCTTTAACTCTCTTCTGCTTACTCTTTTCCACTTTCAAGGGCCCTTGTGATTACATTGGGCCCAGATGGATAATCCAGGATAATCTCTCTATGATCAACTCAGCTGATTGGCAATCTTTTTAAAAAAATATATTTTATTGATTTTTTTGCAGAGAGGAGGGAAAGGGACAGAGTTAGAAACATCAATGAATGAGAAACATTGATCAGCTGCCTTCTGCACACCCCCACTGGAGATGTGCCTGCAACCAAGGTACATGCCCTTGACCGGAATTGAACCCAGAATCCTTCAGTCCACAGGCCAACGCTCTATCCACTGAGCTAAACCGGTTAGGCTGATTGGCAATCTTAATCCCCCCTGCAACCTCCATTCCCTTTGCCATGTAACCTAACATACCCACAGGGTCTGAGGATTACCATGTGGGCATCTTGGAGGTGTAGGAAGGGAGGCATCGTTCTGTCTTTCATATCTATAGACACACACAGGTAAATTCTAGCTGGTGGAGGTTGAATTGACCTCTCTAATCACCCACTCACTCCTGTAGAAAAATGCAACTTTTCTTTTATTTGTAAATTTATTTCAACATTCCTTTACTCTGTATGAATTTGTAGTTCTTCAAATTGTTTTTAACAGATTCCCCGGTTCTCATTATTTCATGAATTGCATAAAAGTCTTTGACATATGTTTATTTTATGCATACTATAAAATAATCTCTTATTTTTTATTTTTTTAACTTTTTTTATTGATTTCATAGAGAAAGGGAGAAGGAGAGATAGAAACATCAAGGATGAAAAATAATCATTGACCAGCTATCTCCTGCATGGCCCCTATTGGAGATTGAGCCTGCAACCCAGGCATGTGCCTTTACTAGGAATCCAACCGTGAACTCCTAGTTCTTAGGTTGACGCTCAACCACTGAGCCATGCCGGCTGGGTATAATCTCTTATTTTATAAACTAGGGGCCCAGCATGTGAAATCACGCAAGACCCAGGACCCAGAGCTTTGCGACTCGGCGGAACCCAGAAAGAGTCCCGTGGCCATCTCCGCCACTATCACCGCGGGAGGCAGAAACCCACCCACACCTCTGATCAAGTCCTCCAGAATCCAGTCCCTGCCTACCTGCCTTGCCTCATCACTCAAGCAGCCCTGCCCACCCCGTGCATGCAGCCTTCTGCTCATTGGTCATGACAGCGTGATGGTGTGACAGCCAGGCTTTTTATGTAATATATATGACATATTTCTTACACATGTCATAATCTTACCTTGTTTTGAAAATTTATGAGACTTAGCTACTCAAGATAGAAAAACATATAGATACACTAGAAATATGTCCTAGAGCTTCAGAAAATGAGCATATTCCCCACTCTCTTGCATCTTATAAATTTCAACATGTACAGGAGTTTGACCTGGCTGGGAATGTAATGCCTACTGGTTGAAGGTCACAGATCAAGTTCCCCTTCCCACTCCCCCATTTGAAACTCAGCTTGTGTCACTATTCATTCAAAGGAGTTGTTTAACATCACCTGTTTATTACTCCTAGCCAAAAGTTTTACAATCTACTTCTTAAAAAGAAAGCTCTACTTCCCTACCTCCAGAAACTATTGCAAAGAAGAAAGGAATGTGTGCACTAAAAATTTTTCTCATCAAGTGCTTCTGGGAGGGTCAGAGGAATGGCAGACCAGGAAGGCATTTGAGCACACACTTGAGGGCTATTTAGATGGGGACCCACAGAGATGGAGTAGGAGGGCACTCCACGTCGAGGGCATACTGTGAACTTTCATGGGAGCTAAAGGTTAATCCTTGGCTAGAGTGTTCATTACATGTAAAGGAAGAGCAGGAATTAAAGCCAAAAAGACTGGCTTGTTTTTCTATCACTTGCATGGCCTCTTCCCAAGACCCTGGGAAAGGCTAAGGGATGTGTTCACAGTGAAAGTTGCTATCTCATATCAAGGCTGTAGGGATTTTGGCAATCCAGCTAAAGGGAAGTCAGTTTACAAATACACTTTGTCTGGGTTTGTAAGGATGTGGTTAAGTAGTTCCTAGTCACTTTGATATACAGTTAAGTTAGTTATATTAAGACATTCAGGTGTAGAGGAAGCTTCCAAGAATATTCCTACCACCCACTGTGTGGACTTAACCAGTTTCATGACACGAAGGTGCAGGATCAGGGATGATTTTGAACATAACCCACAGCATATGGCAGAAAAAAGGACATCTAAAATGTGTGAACTGGAAGGTGGTCTGCTGGAAATTGTTCTCATCATCTCACATGTAAAACTGTAAGTGAAGAATTGGGTTTTCTTTTTTCTTTTTAAATATATTTTATTGATATTTTACAGAGAGGAAGGGAGAGAGATAGAGAGCTAGAAACGTCGCTGAGAGAGAAACATCGACCAGCTGCCTCCTGCACACCCCCTATGGGGGAATGTGCCTGCAACCAAGGTACATGCCCTTGACCAGAATCGAACCAGGGATCTTTCAGTCTGAAGACCGACGCTCTACCACTGAGCCAAACTGGTTTCTGCAAGAATTGGGTTTTCATTAAAGCTTAGTCAAAATGGGATTTCTCTTCTGTTTGCAATATATTCAATGATGCAGTGTATGCAATTAAAAATGTTCCACTATAGACTGCTTGATAAACTAATTAATAGGAGGAATCTATCTATATAAAAGGCTAAAATGCTAACTGTCCATCCAACCAGTCACTATGATGAGCACTGACTACCAGGGGGCAGACACTTAACACAGCAGCTGTTGTGATGCACACTGGCCATTTACAAAGAAACAGCACACAGACCTGGAACCCACAAAGCGACATTCAGCTTCCCCCACGTGGGACACAGGCCCCACCACACCCCAGAGTGACAGCCCACCAAATTGCAGCCAATACTGCCTGGGGAGACCCCATGGCGCAAAATGTGGCCCACAGCCCAGTCCAGTCTGGAAATGGTCACTGTGGGCACTGGGTAATAATGTCACATAGCAACACCCAGCTTCCTTGGGGTTTCTTCAGCCCAGGAACATGACTTGCTTTATAGCCAGGTACAAACATTTCACACTTTAACCAAATGTCTGTGAAGCATTTTCCTGTGCCTCATCTCATTTGATCCTCACAGAAGTCCTGGAGTAGATAGATAGGAGACTCATAGAATCCTATTTTCTTTTCATTAGCTGGGAAACGGAGCTTTAGAAAGTTCAAAACGTTGACCCGACTGAAAAGAAGTAAGAAATGGTGGACCTTGAAAATGACTTCAGGTTGTCTCACTGTGCAGAATATAGTCAAACACTGCTGCAGTTAAATATTTCACCCTTCATTCTCCCTGCATGATGTGCATCCTACTTAGAGTTTCTCAGGGTCTCTCCTGAAGAGTTGCATCAATTTCTGGCCCACACCTGCCAAACTGAAAAGGCTTAAATTTAGTTTTGGAGCAGAAGAGAAAACAGAATTTTTTTACCATCTGGGAGTTTTTCTTCTTACTCAGGTAACATATTCCTCAAGGTCAGCTGTGGCTCTGCTCTGTGTTCTCTTCATTCAGGTGTCAGGAGCTGTCCCTTGTGGCCCAGGAGAAAGAGAGTTGGCAGATCATGTGATGGTTCTTAAAGCATCTGCTCAGGGTGTATATGTCATTGCCACTCACATTTCATTGGCCACGGTAAGTCACATGACCAAGCCTGAAGCCAGGTCTATAGTTATTCAATAGGAAGGACTCCAAAAATATGACTGTACACATTTAGAACAATAATGCAGTCTACCTCATATGCCTTCTGGGGTTGATTAGAGAGAAAGATTAGGGATAAAGATATTTGAAATGTTTGTAAGATACCTTTCCAGAATGTTGGCTTTCAAATATTCATTTGTAGGATGTAATTGAAACTAACATTACATATTACACACATATGTGATAACATTGTCCTTACTGCTTTAAAGTAGGTTATAGATCAGAGTTGTCAATAGAAAAATAATGCAAGCCAGGTATGTGATTTAAAATATCTTGTTAAAGTAAAAAGTAACCCTCGCTGGTTTGGCTCAGTGGATAGAGCATCAGCTTGTGGACTGAAGAGTCCTGGGTTCAATTCCAATCAAGGGCACTGGTTGTGGGCTTGATCCCCAGTGGGGGACATGCAAGAGGCAGCTAATTAGTGATTCCCTCTCGTAATCAATGTTTCCATCTTTCCCTCTCCCTTCCTCTCTGAAATCAATAAAAATATATCTAATTAAAATAAAGTAAAGCATGAAATTAATTTTAATATATTTATTTAACCATTATGTTCAAGACATTATCTTTTTGTCATGTAACCTATATAACAACATATTAATCAGATATTTTAAATTCTTTTTTTCTCATATGTCTTCAAAATCCAGTGTGTTGAAGCACACTTAGAGTATCTTTAGTTTGTACTACTCACATTTTAAGTGCTCACTAACTACATGCAGCTAGTGACTATATTGTATGAGACTGTGCATGTCTAGACAATCCAATCTCTAAATATTCTCATAGAAACAGACTGATTATTCGCTAGATAGATTCTTAAAACTAGTTGTCAATAGAAAAATAATGCACAGAGGTCAACATTCTTCTTTGTAAAATGCAGTTTCAATACTTTTCAGGAGAAGTAAGTAGACTTCAGTTTAATTATTTTACTATTGAGTACTTAGCTATATCCTCTTTCACCGCATAAAGAAATGTAGCAAAGCAAATTAAAACTTCTCCCCAACTTTTATTCACCTTTCACCCGCTTTTGATTTGGTGAGCTGGAGCCAGCTGGGCCAAGAGTCTAGGAACTTTACTTGGATTTCTGGTGTTAATATTTCTGTTGACTCGACCTTCTAATACCATCTACAGAAATAGGGTGGGCAGGAATGGCTCCTTGACAGAGCACATTATGTTAAGTGTGATTATAAACAACGTATCTTGAGTACCACTTCCTTTAAATGTACGTTAATAGTTTGGTATCACTTTTTAAAAATATATATTTTATTGATTTTTTACAGAGAGGAAGAGAGAGGGATAGAGAGTTAGAAACATTGACGAGAGAGAATCATCGACCAGCTGCCTCTTGCACACCCCCTACTGGGGATGTGCCCGCAACCAAGGTACATGCCCTTGACTGGAATTGAACCCGGGACCTTTCAGTCCGCAGGCCGACGCTCTATCCACTGAGCCAAACCGGTCCCGGCAAAAAATTGTTATCACTTTTGAATGAAAGGATAGAAATATTTACCTTCCCTCTTGAAATAGTAAATAGGAGTGTCCTTGAAGACGCTGATGGAGTTATTCTGTTGTCATGAATCAGCCATAGCAATACAAGACAAAGTTTCTAGTATCAGCAAGATGAAGGGATCATCATTACCTGTGAAAAAAAGAAAACAAAAAATAATATTAACAAAAGAAAAATCTATAATAATAAAAGCATAATATGCTAATTAGACCGGATAGCCAAATGACCTTCTGGACATCATTCTGGATGTCCTTCTGGACGAAGCCGCCACGGTGTGGGCTGAGGCAGAGGCAATTAGGGGTGATGAGGCAGGCAGGTGAGCAGTTAGGGGTGATCAGGCAGGCAGGTAAGCGGTTGGGGGCATTCAGACAGGCAGGTGAGTGGTTAGGAGTCAGTGGTCCTGGATTGCAAGAGGGATGTCCAACTGCCGGTTTAGGCCTGAGGGATTGGGCCTAAACTGGTAGTTGGACATCTCCTGAGTGGTCCTGGGGTGCGAGAGGGTACATGCCGGGCTGAGGGACTCCCCTCCCCCTTGCACAAATATTGTGCACTGGGCCTATAGTTTAAAATAAAATATTTAAATTAAATATCTGATTTTAAAAATTATATATATATATATATATATATATATATATATATATATATAATTGATTTTTTACAGAGAGGAAGGGAGAGGGATTGAAAGTTAGAAACATCGATGAGAGAGAAACATCTATCAGCTGCCTCCTGCACATCCCCTACCAGGGATGTGCCCGCAACTGAGATACATGCCCTTGACTGGAATCGAACCCGGGACCTTTCAGTCTGCAGGTCGATGCTCTATCCACTGAACCAAACCGGTTTCAGCTAAATATCTGATTTAATTGTTAAGAGTTCAATGTTAAATGAAGCTGCACAGGAGTTCAGTTTGTTCACTTAACTTAGATGAGTGCTTTGTGATTAATTCATATTGGTAGGTCCCTATTTTAGATATGCTTATATCCCTAACGTCTACCACAGTTCTGGGCACACGATGTGCAGTCCATAAATATTGCTGAATTGAATTAAAGTTAGCCATCTGGGTCCTCGCTGGTTTGGTTCTTTGGGTAGAGTGTCCACCTGTGGACTGAAGGGTCCCAGGTTCGATTCCGTCAAGGGCACACGCCTGGGTTAAGGGTCCAATCCCCGGTAGGGAGCGTGTAGGAGGCAGCCGATCAATGATTCTGTCTAATCATTGATGTATCTATCTTTCTCCCTTCTCCTTCCCTCTCTGAAATCACTAAAAATATATATACTTTTTAAAGTTAGTAATCTGGAAGCATGGGGGGGGGGGTGTCAAGGGAGACGGCAGAGGAGTTGAGATTGACAAAGAAATCTTAACAGAATAGCAAGAATCCCGGAGACATTCACATTGAATACTGAGTTGACTTTGAAGGTCTCTCAGGAATTCTAAGCTTCAAAATAGATAACATATGATAATTTAAAAAAAACAAAAAACCCACTCATAGCCAATATCGTGAATTTAAACATCTTAAACACTAAAACACTGTGTGTTCTAGTTTGCAGATTCAAAAGATGTTATCTCTAAGTCTGGTCTTTACCCCGCAGTGGCTTTAATGCTATTCCTTTCAGATGCCTGATGTCTCCAGAAGCAGCCCGACAACGTGAAATAGTTGATGTAAGTCCCCAGAAGGGACCCAAATTACTCCGCCAGCTGCATTCCCTCATGTCAGGAAGAAGAGAGTCCAATATATTTCTTATCTAATACAAAATCTCAGAAGGTTGAAACACACTAACACAGAAAAGAAAATGCAGTTAGGATTCAACTACTTGCTGTCATGAAAAGTATCAATAGTTAATAATACTGAAAATTCATAGCATGTTAGAGAGAAATGAGTCCTCAATATCACCTTTTACAAATGGGACAGCTTCAGCCCAGAGAAGTAAGGAGTCTTCAGTCTCACGAAGTGATCTGACAGTCAGAGCTCACTATCAAGCAAGTCCTCCCAACTTCCAACCAACAGTGCTCCCTGACTCCATAAGGGGGATACATTCTTTAAAATAAAAAAAATTAAAAAATAAATAAAAAAGAATATACTTTTATAGATTTCAGAGAGAGGAAGAGAGAAGTTGAGAGGGATAGAAATATCTATGAGAGAGAATCATTGATGGGCTGCCTCCTACACGCCTCCTTCTGGGGATGGAACCCACAATGACAGGAATGGAATAGTGATCTCCACTGGACTCCTTTTTTTAATTTTTTTAACTACCAATCTGTACTTCTCAAACTCTTCCCCAATCTCCTCCTGTCTGGTAACCATCAGTCTGTTCTCTGTATCTATGAGTGGGTTTCTGTTTTGTTTGTTAGCTTATATTGTCCCTTAGATTCCATATGTAAGTGAAATCATATGGTTTTTGTCTTTCTTTGACTGACTTATTTCAGTTGGCATAATACCCTGTAGGTCAGGGGTGGGCAAACTTTTAGACTCGAGGGCCACAATGGGTTCTTAAACCGGACCGGAGGGCCGGAACAAAAGCAGCCTGACCATGCTGGCACTCTCATCTTGGGCTGCTGGTGAAGGAGCGGAGAGGAGAGCAAGAGAACCCTTCCCTCTTTTGGCTCCGCGGGCCGGATAGAACAGCCGAACGGGCGGTAGTTTGCCCACGGCTGCTCTAGGTCCACCCATACTGTCGAGGGGGACACGTTCTTAAAACATAGCTGGAATACCAAATGCCCCCTTTCTACTTTTATTCTTCACTCACCAGTTACTTAGCACTCTATTAATTATCTTAATTCATTGATTGATTTTTTAAAGAGAGCAGAAGAGAAAGAGAAACACTGATTTGTTATTCTTCTTATTTATGCATTCAAAATTTATGCATGGGTGAGATCCTTAGGTCTGGCCGGCGATGGAAGCGCGAGGGCAGGTCCCAGCTGACCCCTGGGCCCCTGGGCTCCTGTGCGCCTCCTCTGCCTGAGTCACGGCACCCGAGTCCCCACGTGGAGATGCGGTGAGCGCGGCCAGCTGCCACGGGCCTCTGGGCCACCCAGCAGCACACTCGGAAGCAGGGTGGGCAGCACGCTCTCTCCTCACAGACCGGCTCCTGTGCAAACCCACCGAGAGCCCGAGACCCGACTGGCCCCTGCGGTCCCGGTGGCTGTGGCCAGCTCACCAGGAAGACGCTGCACAGGGGGGCGGGCTCTTCGCGGGCACCCAGCACCTGACCCAGACATACAAACTGTATTTGTATAGTTCTGTTCATGTTCTCAGTAACAGGCTTCTTTTGGGTAATAATACAAATTACACACAATCTTTTAGCTAGTACATACCAGGATATTTGTAGCATTACCCAAAAGAACAATGTTTCTGAGGAAAAAGTATCTTATTATTGCTTAGAGATTAGTGGTTTGATTTTAAAAATATATATATTTTATTGATATTTTACAGAGAGGAAGGGAGAGAGATAGCTAGAAACGTCGATGAGAGAGAAACATCGACCAGCTGCCTCTTGCACACCCCCTACCGGGGATGTGCCCGCAATGAAGGTACATGCCCTTGACTGGAATTGAACCTGGGACCTTTCAGTCCGCAGACCAACGCTCTATCCACTGAGCCAAACCGGTTTCGGCAGTGGTTTGATTTTTGAATATGGGACTTTACCATGTGGCAGCATAGCATATTGATTCAGAAGTCTAGGACCTCATCTAAACCTAATCACCTCCCCAAGGCCCCACCTCCAAATACTGTCTCATGGGGGGGGGGGTCAGGGCTTCTACAGGAATTTGGGGGCAACACCATTCAGTCCACAGCGACCAATAAACCCACATGTACCAGACTTTACTTTCTTCCAGATACTTGTAGCTGATGACATGGTCGTGAACAGAGAGGAGAGGAATACGTTCACCTGCCCCCTAAACCTCAGCTCTTCTTAGTATGTCTTGACTAGCATGATACTATCTCTTCTTGGGGTTTTGCTGACACATTCAAGCTTTTACTCTCAAATTGCTACACCAACTTTTTCTTCTGATTCAGAAATAGTACTTTTAATAAGATAATTGGTGGGAACAGAACTATACAAATATTTGTTGATTTATAATAGCAAAATAAATATTGTTACAAGTTGAATTGTGGCCTTCTCCCCCTCCCTCTACCCCCCCCCCCAAAAAAAAAAGAAAATAAAAGAAAGATATGTTGAATTCCTAACCTCCAGTATGGTAACTACGTGTGTTATTTAATCCAAGACAATAAGGAGCATTCGCTGCAAAGTGTGGTTTCTTGCCAGAGCAGTTGTTGGGAAAGCAGTTGTAAGTACATTAAAAATGACATTTACAGAATCAACTATCAAGTTATTTGTGGAATACATTTAAAATGAAATTTCCATTCCCAACTCGAATATCAAAGAACATTCTTAGTATTATTTATAATATTTATTATGCAAAATAGAAGGAGGATATCAGATTCACAAATAAACTGCCAATTTAGGAGTTACTGGAAAGCCTAAGAGTTGTCTTTGAAGGACTGCTTGCTTCCAATACAAGGAGAATATTGGAGATCCATAGAACTTTCTACAGCCTCACACTTCACCAGAATCGTTTTTGAAGTTAAAACAATTCTTTCATCCCATCATAAAACAGAACACATTGACATACATGGAAAAACCCAAGAGTGCCAAGTCGAGTTCCTTTTTGTGTAAGTAACCTCTGTGTTCAATAGCGAAAGCACAAAATCCTAAAGAGAGGAGCGATGTGCAGAATAAGCCAGACTTAACTGAGGTCTGACTTGCTGGTTAGCACCCCTTTTCCTGGAAATGGAGGGAAATGGAGGTGATAAAATAACATGCTTTATTCTGTAAGGATATTCATTGATAAGAGTTTGCTGCCAAGATATGGTCAGGATAGTAAGCGATATATAACATACACGCACAGTCTCTTCTTCACAAAGTCTGAAGGATTCTGCATGACTTCTTGATAAGCCAGTTTGATCTAGCACCTAATATGTGCTGGAACACAAATGCATTGAAACAACCAACCAAAGGCCCTGTTTTCATGGAGCTGGCATTATACGAGAGGTGATAAACCATGTATATTGTTCTTTTATATGTTCTATCACACTGCTTAAGGGCTTAACCTTTGCAACTAAAACTATGAATCGCATCATACGAGAAAGTGAATTTGATGGTTTCCTCAAATTTGTACATTTAGAGCCATATTTTAAAGTCTCTGTCTTCTGGGGCGATTATGGCAGTAATGGGTGGCATTTGCTGCTTGTGCAGTGCAGTTGGCAGCTTAACCTAAAAGAACCACCATGGATGTTCTTGAGAATTCTTTTGGTCACACCGACGTGCTCACCACCTACAGCAAGCTTTTCGTGCAGGGCTCCCTTGCGTACACCACTCCATCCCATTCTGCTGGTGGAGAGTAGGTAAATCTTGGAGCCCAAAAAAGTACTAAATGCATATAGGTTGCACAATGCATTTTTCCACCACAGAGGCAGAGTCTGAGCCCTTTGTCTTCCTCCTGCGGTTCTGTGAAAGGCCCATGGGAGAGAACAGCCTGGATTTGAGCCATGTCATGCACGGGTCTCCTCGTTGTCTTTACATTTCTCTGTAAATGTCAGCTCCAGCTCTCCACAAACATTGTCATCCAGAGATCTGGGAAATCAACACAGTGACTGACTTTTCAGACATCTGTGCGGGGTCACACACCTCGATTCTGAAATTCTTATAGGCATGCCCTCCATTTTCCAACGTCCCGAAAGTGACAGGGTTGCTTAGTTGCAATCAAGAGAAATCAAATCTGGCTGTTTTAAGGAGAAAAGAAATTTATGAAAGGAGACTCAACAGCCCACCTGAAGAGCACAGCTAGAGCAACGCCCAGATCATGCTCTGGGGTTGGCCACCACTGCCGCCATCCTGGGCTCAGACACCCCCCTCCCTCTACATAGCAAATGTAGAGTCCGCTAGTTGAAATAAATTTCTATCAAAACCTACAGTGATTTACTTGGAAATATTTCCTCCTCCAATCCATGGAAAAATAAGTGCATCTAACAGAGAAAATCAAATTCACGATATCACTAGAGTGAATACCACCCTTGACTAAGTGAGTGTTTAGGGAGAACAATGGCCATTTATTTGTTTGTTTGTTTTTTGTTTTCCTTTCAGGCTGTAGAAGGCTGTAGTTTCCCCATCATCCACACGACTGAGCTACAATTGTCTGCATCATTATGTGGCATTGTAAAGGCGTTTTTCGGTGTAGTTTTGTCAGAGACCAGCAGAAGCTTACCAGAACCAAAAATACTTTTCTTCACATTGTGTAGAGGACTGTCATGCTTTTCATCCATCCTTTAGAAAACGAAAGCTCATGCCATGTAATCTCAATTTCCTGGGATTCTGAAGAACCATTAAAGAGGCACACTGACGCTCTCTGAATGGACACCCTGCAGCAGGGGCGGGGCTGGCTCTGTGCTGGGGGTTCTTGACACTGGTACGCTCACATCAGAGTTCTCAAAGGTTTCTTTTGTGTCCGCAACACCCAGACTGTCTGATGCCAACCATGAATGTGCTTCTGGGTGAATGCAGATGCTAAGTATTTTTTTTTTCCTTTAAGGGAGAAAAACAAAAAAAGGAAACTTAATTAAAGCCCTTATTAATTATGTCAATACTTCAGGCTTGAGAAGTATTAGAATTTCATTTTCGTATGTGTGAAAATGTAATATGTTAAAGTTGCATCATTAACTGAAGTGTTTTGTTGTTGTTGTTGTTGTCTTTCTAGGCTTAATAAAACCCAACAAAATACCATATATAATAAGCTTTATTAGAAGCAGGGACAAACAGGAGGATTTCTGGATCCCTTCATATTTAATTTAAAGACAAGGTGACATGAATGTGTTACTAGAAATAGTACCAGATTTGAGGTCTACAGGACCCACCATGGTTTTGTGAAGTGTTCTGAAGCCATGTTCTTCTTCTTAGGCCACTGGGAGAGCGTCCTCCCCTCAGTATCTTCAAAACTGATTTTGAAGTATATGATTGTGTACAGAGTCCTGAAGCAGTTTCCAAGAGCCTCATCAATTCCTAGGAAAATGGTTGTTTAAAAACAAAATTGGTGCCGAAACCGGTTTGGCTCAGTGGATAGAGTGTCGGCCTGTGGACTGAAGGGTCCCAGGTTCGATTCCGGTCAAGGGCATGTACCTTGGTTGCGGGCACATCCCCAGTTAGGAGGTGATCAGGAGGCAGCTGATTGATGTTTCTCTCTCATCGATATTTCTAACTCTCTATCCCTCTTCCTTCCTCTGTAAAAAAAAAAAAATCAATAAAATATATATTTTTAAACACACACACACACACACACACACACACACACACACACAAAATTGGTTTGTGGAGTGCTCCCAGTGATGTATGAAGGTCAACATCATTTATGAATGCTATTGACACTGAGCGGTGTGCAGGGGTATCCATGCCATGTTATAGACGTGAAGGGATTAAGCAGTGTGGCTTGGAAAATGCTGAGAGTCCACATTTCTGTGTAAATGGAAGATGTCATTGGTTTTCTGAATAGGACATGGTCCTTGTTACCAAGAGAGAGATCAAACCCCTTTGAAGATCAAGGCCACAAAGCAGTCAGGAGGGAAAGACAGAGAGCGAGTCCACAGGAGCCTGAAACCAGAAGCAAATATTCCAACAGAAATAACATGGGTTACGGTCACCCAGAATGGCATTCGGGACTGGCCCCCTTGGGAGAGTGAACCACGGGATGTTAGAGTTTGCTGTACGGATCTCATTCTGGAGTTCAGTGGTTTTCAATAAACCCGTGATGGCCTTGATGAGGTCTGCTGTCAAAGTTCCCCTTTAGCCAGAACCGGTTTGGCTCAGTGGGTAGAGCATCAGCCTGAGGACAGAAAGGTCCCAGATTTGATTTCAGTCAAGGGCATGTACCTTGGATGTGGACACATCCCCACTGGGGGTATGCAGGAGGCAGCTGATAGATGTTTCTGGCTCTCTATCTCTTTCCCTTCTTCTCTGTAAAAAATCAGTAAAATATATATTTTTAAAAATGATCCCCTTTCAGTTGTTGTGTGTGGAAGTGCGGACCTGGTTTATCTGACTTGAACAAGAAAAATTGCCCCGAAGGGATGAAACCTCCTTTGGCAAATTGGGTAAGGCCTGCTTTGGCCTGGATGTGCTACATGGGATTCCAAAGTGTGGGAAGACCTAATCTGTTATCTTTGATTAAAGAGTCAAATGACCAGATTTGGGTTATATAGGACCCACCATGGTTTTGTGAAGTAGAAATGAATGGCACACTGAGAGCTGAGATTTAAAAACAAAACAAACAAACAAAACAAACAAACAAACAAACAAACAAACAAAAACAGCCCTAATTAGTTTGGCTCAGTGAATAGAGCGTCAGATTGAAGGGTTCCAGGTTCGATTCCAGTCAAGAGCATGTACCTTGGTTGTGGGCACATCCCCAGTGGGGAGTGTGCAGGAGGCAGCTGATTGATGTTTCTAACTCTTTATTTTCCTTTCCTCTCTGTAAAAAAAAAAAAAATCAATAAAATATATTTTAAAACACACACAACAAACACAGCACTTTGGATAATCTAAGCCAGCTGTGGGCAAACTATGGCCCACGGATC
This sequence comes from Vespertilio murinus, assembly GCA_963924515.1. Classification (NCBI taxonomy): domain Eukaryota; kingdom Metazoa; phylum Chordata; class Mammalia; order Chiroptera; family Vespertilionidae; genus Vespertilio; species Vespertilio murinus. The sequence goes on along the minus strand of OZ004704.1, from coordinate 23,720,185 downwards.
CAGCCCATTTGGCTGTTCTATCTGGCCCTTGGAGTGGAAAGAGCGGAGGGTTCTCTTGCTCTCCCCTCCGCTCCTTCACCAGCAGCCCAAGATGAGAGTGCCAGCATGGTCAGGTTGCTTTTGTTCCGGCCCTCTGGCCCAGTTTAAGAACCCATTGTGGCTCTCAAGTCAAAAAGTTTGCCCGCCCCTGATTCTAAGCTTACCAACAAGAGATATTTTCTGCACCTCTGACATGTGCCTCTGACAGATGTCACAGTGGTGAGGGTAGTGGCAGGTCTGCCATAGGTCCATTCTCACCTCCTATAGCGTCTTCACTGATAGCCCGGCATGATGGGCAGCGACGCTCAGAGAAGAGGCCGTGGCATCCTGCAGTGAGCTGTGGGGATGAGAGGGTTAAGAAGATGTTCTCTGGACCTCATGGCTCAATCTTCCCCCAGCAATTGCCCTGGGGCAATGCCGGGAGGATGTACCCAGAGCATCAGCTCTCCTTGCCTCTTAATACTCAGAGTTCCATTATTAATTAGCACATTCGCTTTCTACCGTTCTGATCTCTGTGGGCAGCGCTGAAATTCTCTCTTGGCTGAAGAGGAACTATGACACAGGCATCAAGAGTGTGTGATTAAGGGCTGGCTCTGGAATCAGACTCACCCTAAGCCAGGGATGGGCAAACTTTTTGACTTGAGGGCCACAATGGGTACTTAAACTGGGCCAGAGGGCCGGAACAAAAGCAACCTGACCATGCTGGCACTCTCATCTTGGGCTGCTGGTGAAGGAGCAGAGGGGAGAGCAAGAGAACCCTCCGCTGTTTCAGCTCCGCGGGCCGGATAGAACAGCCCAACAGGCCGGATCCGGCCCGAGGGCCGTAGTTTGCCCACGGCTGCCCTAAGCCCTGTTCCCCCTGAGGAGGCTTTGTGACCTTGGCAAGGAACTTCGTCTCTGTGCTTCAGCGTCTTCTTCTGTAACACAGGGCAGCACCTGTCCCCACCGCCACGGGCAGCCATGAAGAGCCAAAAGCACAATGCCTGGCACATGATAAGTCACCAAACAATATCAGATATATAAAAAAATATATATTTTTTAAAGAAGAAAGCGATCCTCTCTGGAGCCCAGTTACAAAGGTTTTAAATCCCAGCCCTGTCACTTCCTGGCTGTGTGGTGGGTCTCAGTTTCCTCGCCTGCATATCTCATAGGAAAGGGGAAATTAAAGAATTAAATGCTCAGGCAAGTGTGAGTTATATAAGTATTAGCTATTATCAAGCACTGCTGAAATTGACAGTTAGCAGTCCATGTATCCTGTTACAAACAGTGTACTAATTTTCTTTTTGCAGATGCTAATTTTATGTAAGCTCCGTCAGCAACTTGGGATAACCTCCTAATTGGAGCTCACAACTCCCCAACCACTCCAGAAAACTGGAAATTCACTTGCGACGATTAAGAAAGACCCTGTCCTTGTGCCGGAGGGTGTTCCAAGACTACCTGAAGAAATCTTAGAGTTCTGTGTCTTATTGAATTTGAGATATTCTTGATTCAATTCTTATTGCTCATGGTGACTAGGATCCATATTAACTGAAAGGAAATAATTCAGATTATTAGCTCAAGTAACAAAAATAGTAGTTTTCATGTGCGCTTACAGTTCTTGTCCACCAGGGGGCAGTCCATTCATTAAAACCAAGGACAGAAATGACAATAAATAAAATCCGTAATTTAAAAAAAAAAACACATTTAAAATTGGTGTCTATTTCAATAAACCTTTTACTAGAGCCACAACCACATAGCAGAGCTGGTCTCTGTTCATATTCCCAGTCAGGTAGACGATCAAGAGTCAGGAGAAAACAAGAGGTGGTACTGATATGCAACCCAGTCTCAAAGCCGGGCGGATGAAGGAGGGGCCAAGGTGCACTCTGGGAAATGACATGGACCAAGGCGAAATTCCCTGTAATGAACAGGATTTAAATGCAAAAAAACTAGGGACAGTTCGTGGGACAATCCTGGCGTATAGTACAGACATGATCACCAAGGGACGATTTTATGACTCCTACCCTCCCCCAGAATGTGGTGAGAAAAACAGTATCTGTAAAAGCAGAGCAGTGGTGGGCACCTCAGTTAGGACATCCATCCTTAACTGGCACACATTTTGGCAAATCTGAAGGACTTCGCATCCAAAGACATGACCATGTTCTATTTGCCCAGAATTGACATCTAGGCCTGGAATAGATGTGCCTCACTACCATAACATAAAAGCCATACTTAATGTCAGAATAAAACTAAACATTTTATTTTATAATATATTTTATTGACTTTTTACAGAGAGGAACATTGATGAGAGAGAACTATCGACCAGCTGCCTCCTGCACACCCCCTACTGGGGATGTGCCCACAACCAATGTATATGCCCTTGACCAGAATCGAACCTGGGACCTTTCAGTCCACAGAGCCAAACCGGTTTTGGCCTAAACATTTTATTTAATCTTTAAAAAAAAACATATTTTTGTTGATTCCAGAGAGGAAGGGAGAGGGAGAGAGAGAAACATCAATGATGAGAGAGAATCATTGATTGGCTGCCTCCTGCACACCCCCTATTGGGGATCAAGCCCGCAACCCAGTCATGAGCCCTCTACCGTAAGTGAACCTGGGACCCTTCAGTCCGCAGGCTGATGCTCTATCCACTGAATCAAGTTGGCTAGGGCGAAACTAAACATTTTAAACTTTAAACCTTCTCTGGATTTTGGTGAAGCCAATGCTGCAACTTGAAGGATCACCCTTTGTATAGCAAGGAGCTAAGGGACAGTTGGGTTCAAAGATACTACAGTTTGCAATGAACCAGGAACCAGCCAAGTACAGTGGAAATGGCAAAGATCTCAGTGTTGAAAGAGCCAAATGGAAATCCTAATGTCTTTATTTTTCAGTTAGGCTTGGGCATAGGAAGGTAAGAGAGTTTTGGAAAACTATGAAGGGCTATACTAGAAGGGCTATACTAGAAGGCCTAAAAAAGAAATAAAGTCAAGTCAGATCTGCATGCTTTTCTACCATGTGGAGCACGATCATATCGCATCTTCACAAAGTTCTCCCAATCACAGAGCACTGCCTCCCCACAGACCTTCCTCAGATGGGATCTTGCAGGAGTACAAAGAGATCATTCGCAGGAAGCCCGCGGAGGGAGCCTGAGCATCAGAGCAGGCGTGCAACGCGTGGCAGCTGTCATTATAATTCCATCTGATGACAGTCCTGTGCACCGGAGCTTGCCATCTCCACGTGGCCAGATTTTGAGAAACTGGGGTCCAAGACAAATAAATGGTGTGTCCAAGGTCCCAGAGCCTGAGCTTGGGCTCATGCATGCTTTCTCCCCTTTCAGTGAATGTTATCTAGACACCATTCACAATGGACACCTATCATGGAGGTTTCTTCCCCACTAAAGCATAGAACAAAGCGAGAGTCCAAGTCGGATGCCCCACCATTGGCTTTCCCAGCCTTCTGGCCTTGAAATTCATGAACCCCAGTTGCTGTGTCAATGCATTTGAGCTAAAGGGAAAGTCAAATCCATTAACTTGACTGGCAAAATGCTTTGGTTAGTGGATTCTACTAGACATTCTGATTTAGATTTATTCCCTGTCCCCTATTACACTCTTAGGAAGTACAAAAAGGTTTACCAAACCACATTCTCAGCCTTGGAGGTCCGCATCTCAGTCCAAGGGTATAGAGGGTTTTTTCTTTTTCTCCAGCTCTATGGAGATATCATTAACATGTAATGTAGTGTAAGTTCCAAGGTGTGAGCGGAAGTTCTTAACCTTCTGTTTGCTTAAAAACGCCCTGGTGAGTTGTAAAAAGCACTGAGGCTCGGATTCCAGAACAGTCTAATTGAAGGAGAACGCTCTGTAAGGGAGTCTGTTCCTCTTCTATCCATCCTCGGTGGGAATGTGTGGAGCTGGAACCCAAAGCCAGTTCCTCCGACTCCAGGTACAGTGCTCTTTCTGCCACCGCGTGCCAACCCTCGCAGTCTACAGAAGGGAGGCCGCGGTTTCAACCGGGCACACGTTACAAAAAAATGAAAAAAGATGGGAGATGTAAAAGAAGTGGGTTGGCAGGAAAATGTAAAGTTGAGGAGACAAGTTGAGGAGGAGTCAAGCTAGAGAGAGAGCATCAATGTGCAAGTAACGGTTCGCTTTCCCAGAAAAGTATGGCAGCGCGAGGCACCCCTAGACTAGATACTGAGGAAGAGCTGGTCCCTACAGAGACACACAGTTTTGACTGCACTGAATCGGTGGAGGCTGAGGAGCGGAATTAATCAGCCTGGCAGGCAGCTCCCGGGTAGGCCTTCCTCGAGGATAATTACTGTTGGACAGAGATGTGTGCCTCTGAGGCTGAGCACGGGTTGGTAAATTTTTTTTTGTACTTAGCAAGGGTGTAATAGGGAACAGAGAATAAATCTAAATTAGAATGTCTTGTAGAATCCATACACCAAACATTTTACCAGCCAAGCTAGCGGATAGGCCCTGAGCTCCCGATTCACCGTGAGAAAGTGACGTGTGCCTAACGGGAAGCCCTCTGAGAAGTGGGGGTCAGATTCTCTAGCTGATCGGACACGGTTCATTATCTCCCAGGGACCCTTCGCCAAGCCCTCTCCTCATCCCTCGCACCCAAGCACAGCAGGCCTGGTGGCTCCTGGGCAGTGAGTGGGGTCGGAACCACTGCCTGGAGACCCCTTACCAGGAAGCCCAGGTCAACGGCCAAGGCAACTGTGGCTGCTCCAGGCAAATGTCCCAGCTGTCCTGGCACTGATGCCAATGCCGGCACAATTACCACCTCCCCTCACTGGGGGCTTACGTTGGAGGCGGAATCTCTTTCCCCAATGTAATTCCTTCAGACATGATAGTAAGTTCTCAAATTTGTCTCAAGTAGGTAGAGGACAAATTCTGTTCCTGTTTAATTATATTTCTTCCTTGAGCTTTGCAAAACCCCAAGAAGAAAACGCCACTCGGTAAACTCATGTTTGTTTTCTTTTTTTAAAAAAAATATATTTTATTAATTTTTTACAGAGAGGAAGAGAGAGGGATAGAGAGTTAGAAACATCGAGGAGAGAGAAACATTGATCAGCTGCCTTGTGCACACCCCCCACTGGGGATGTGCCTGCAACCCAGGTACATGCCCTTGACCGGAATCGAACCTGGAACCTTTCAGTCTGCAGGCTGATGCTCTATCCACTGAGCCAAACCTGGTTTTGGCTCATGTTTGTTTTCTTGACCCTTGCCTGACCATGGATGGAGGGGCCCCTTTTTCTGGTTGACGACCAGCTCCAGCATGTAAGTTCCTCTGTTTTGGGTTAACCATTGCCTTTCGTGTAGAATGCTGCCTGTACAGATCAGCCCAGAAATCTTAAAAGAAAGAAAGAAAGAAAGAAAGAAAGAAAGAAAGAAAGAAAGGAAGAAAGATGGGCACAGCATTCCCCGCTTTGGGGGGGGGCATGGGTGGGGAGAGAGAAGAAGCACAGAAGTGTGAGGCAGACAACAATGGATCCTGTCAATTAGACTAGGTGAAGCTAGAGGAAGAGGGAACACGGGAGGGAGAGGGAAGAGGCTGGCAGGGTGCGAACAATGGGTGTGACACCGATTGTGCTGCGAGGCCTCTGGAAGCAGAGCGCAGATCCGAGCGGAGCCCTGAACGAGAGCAAGGACACACAGCCTGGCCGGCTCACCCAGGATCGCAAATCACCAGGATTCTGAGGGAGACCTCTCACTTCACGCTGGTAGGAATCCCAATCGGGTGCTCTTCCGGAGTAATCAAAGGGGTTTCCTGAGCTAATAGGATCTCAAGTGGCAAAAAAAAGTGTCAATGACTGATTTAGATGCCTGAATAGTACAGTGTTATTCACGTGAGCAGAGATTTGGAAGCAGTTCACGTGTCCAGCAGTTAGATGAGTGGGTAGAGCAGCTGTGGTACTACATTCACACAACGGAATACAACTCGTCAAGAAGAAGGAGGAGGAGGAGGAGGAGGAGGAGGAGGAGGAGGAGGAGGAGAAGCAGAAGCCACCCTGGCTGGTTTGGCTCAGTGGATAGAGGGTCAGTCTGCGAACTGAAGGGTCCCAGGTTTGATTCCGGCCAAAGGCATGTACCTTGGTTGAGGGCACATCCCCAGTAGGGGGTGTGCAAGAGGCAGCTGGTCGATGTTTCTCTCTCATTGATGTTTCTAACTCTATCCCTCTCCCTTTCTCTCTGTAAAAAATTAATAAAATATATTTTTTTAAAAAAGAAGAAAGAAAATTTTACCCTTTGCGATAGCAAGGATGAACCTGGAGAGCATCATGCTAAGTGAAAGAAGCCAGTCAGAAGAAGACAAGTACCATATGATGTCGCTCATGTGTGACATTCAATGAACAAACAGGCAACATAGAGACAGACCCACAGACACAGGGAGCAGGCAGACAGCTCTGGTGTCAGGGGTGGAGGTGGCAGGGGATGCAGGGACTGAGCAAAAAGGGGAAAAAAAGAGAGAGTGAAAGAACTCAGGGGTATGGACAACAGGGTGGTGATTTTGGGGGGGAGAGGTTGAAGAGAGCATTGGGGGATAAAATAAATACAAATAAAATGAAAGAATAAAATCTCACTTCGTTAGCCACCTTTTAAACGAAGCCCGAATAATAGAAGAAGAGGAAAATAGACATGCCTAAAACACACTCTTGCTTTGTAAGGTCGAGAGGGGACAGAGAGACTTGGAGAGCCTGGCTCCGCCCTGCTGGTGTCCCCGGAGGGGGCTGTGCGTGTGCCGGGAGAGGTCCGAGGCTGTCGCTGCGCAGATCACATCATTTGTAGTGATTTATTAGCTGAGAAATAAAGCATGACGGGTGGGTGTGGTTGCCGCCGCGGAATCACACCCCTAGGGGAGACTACACACTATACACACACAGCCGAATCCCCCCCCCTTAACCCCCCAGGGGCGTGTGGTCAGCTCATGGAACCCTGCCTCCCAGAACTGCCTGCCTCTTTCATGTCATTTATTTATTTAAAAAGAGGAGGCCAGTCAAACCTGTTTTGTAGAGAGTGGCTGTCTCTGAGGCCGGTCTTCCTGAAAAAATAAGACGAACCAGAAAGCCCCCCCCCCCCCCCAAGAAGCTGCTACCAGCTGCTAAGTACTGCTTCTTGCGGAGGTTTAAAGTTAAGCTTGTGAAAACCAGAGCATCACCAGAGCCACCTCCCCAGTCCCTGTGAACTTCTGTAACCATTTGGACCAGCCGGGAGGAAGCTAGAATTTTTCATGGGTTCCGAGGTCTCTCACTTTCATCCGCTATGAGGCCTTGGGATGAGGCAAACTAATAAAGCATTTCAGGGCTGTTTGTTTTTAGAGCTTATTGGCAAGACTTGAAGGATTTCAAGAATGACAAATGACAATAATGAAACTGGGTCAATTGAGTCCAAGGCCCTTGGCCTGAAGGCGTCATTCTTCCCACTGCGGGGCTCTGGGACAGAAGCGGTGTTAGACACAAACACAGGACAGGTGTCCAGGATCCAGTCAACTAACCTTTATTATAGGTAGCTTTGCTTGCCTCTTCTTTCAAAAAGTATCTTGAGCCCTCACCGGTTTGGCTCAGTGGATAGAGCATCGGCCTGCGGACTGAAGAGTCCCGGGTTCTATTCTGGTCAGGGGCATGTGCCTTGGTTGCGGGCACATCCCCAATAGGGGGCGTGCAGGAGGCAGCTGATAGATGTTTCTAACTATCCCTCTCCCTTCCTCTCTGTAAAATATCAAATATATATATATATATATATATATATATATATATATATATATATATTCCCAGTCCCTTTTGGGTCTCTCACTCTGTTCTGTCCCTTTAAAAAGTTAACTTTATACATAGTCTCCTCCTTCACTGCTGTTCCCTCCTCTCCCCACAGCTGTTTGCTTCCCATGAGCCAGCGGACACCCCTCTCCACCTCCAACCATTCTGACAGCGGGAGGACTGTAGCCCTAAAGCAAGCGGGAGCCCAGATCCCCCGGGGAACATCTGGCCTCCACATCGCGTTCAGCTCACCCCCAGGAGAGGAGCACGGGCGAGCCATTGAATTTTGCCCTAAGCAGCACTAGTGGGAAAACGTGACTCCATTCTTCCGTGCCCAGCAAAGGCCTGGACCCCGTATTAGGGTTTCCTTTAAACCGATCTGGAGACAAGGTGGGGATGTCCCCATGTGCATTATATCAAGCCTCCCGGATGTGTGTGAGTGCTTAAAAATATTCGGTGCCGCACGGGAGTCTGTGCAAATAGAATGCCCTCGTAAACTTGGCCATGGGTACTCTTCTTTGGACCCCAATCCGGGCTGGCACCAGTGGCTTGACACCTGGCTTTTCATGTTATATCCCTCAAATCGCCCAAAGGGAAGCATTTCATTGGAGCAGGCCAGCCCTAGATCAGGGCTGGGCAAACTACGGCCCGCGGGCCGGATCCGGTGAATAAAACTACTGAATTAAAAAAACACACAAAAAGACCGTACCCTTTTATGTAATGACGTTTACTTTGAATTTATATTAGTTCACACAAACACTCCATCCATGCTTTTGTTCCGGCCCTCCGGTCCAGTTTAAGAACCCATTGTGGCCCTCGAGTCAAAAAGTTTGCCCACCCCTGGTCTAGATGCTTGCGGCTGCCACGAGCTGCTCCTCTCTGTAAGTCTGGAGCAGGAAAGAAACGCAGGCGATGGGAAATTCTCCCCCAAAAAAAGTCAAGAGGAAGAGAGAGGAGAGAGGGCGAGAGATGCCCTTTTACCATTTACTCACAGAGGGAGGGCAAGCGCCGAGCCTGCCGCTCCCGATCCGCTCCACCAGAGGGCGCTCGGCACCCCCCCCTTCCTCCCGAGGAGTAATTGATGGAGGCAGCCGAAGCAAGATAATTAGTTTTATGTATATGATATTTGATCATGAAAATATCCTTTGCCTTATTTCGATATAGGGATCTGTAATATATGTTAAAACGGTTAATTTTTTTTATTATTATCTCTTTGCAGGGCGGCGGCCCGGGCCCTACCCGAAATTACCGGAGCATCAAACTGAAAATGTAGGCAATGTAAGCAACGTTAAATCTAATTTTTCTGCGCAAAACCTAATTAGCCGTCTTAAAAAAAGGTTAACGCCAGCGCCTGAGACGGTTTTTGCTTAATAATCCTATTACTGACGGCTCATCATGTATAAAACGGTGCGGCAGGGACGCGAAGTTTCCACTGGTTTCTAAGTGTATCTCGGAGAAATGTATGAAATGATCGGGAGCGGCGGAGGCCGGTCGGAGCCGCCCGGGACGCGCGCACCTCCAACGTGAGTAGCCGGGGCGGCCGCGCCGGGTTCGAGCCCCCCCACCCCCCAGCCGGGCCTGGGGGGCGCCCCGGGCCGGGCACCTCCCAGGAGGGCTCTCTACGAAAAGAAAGGCCTTGGGCTTTTTTTGTTTTTGTTTTTGTTTTTTTGGTTTGGGGCCCGCGCTGGCTTTCAGGCCGGATCGCCTTCACGGCCGTTGGGTCTGGGGGCGCGCGCCTTGCAGGGGGGGACAGCGCTGCAGGCTGGCTGGGGCCCAGGCGAGGGCAGGGCCTCGGGGTTCCCCCTGCACCCCGGCCCAGCACTCCGAGGAGTGCAATCAGTCGCTGCCGGGGGTGGGGCTGGGGCACCGGCCGCCGGACGGGGAAGCCGAGGGCAGAGGAGGGAGGCGGGCGAGGCCCCCGCCCAGCGCCCAGCGCCCAGCGCCCGCTGCCCAGCGCCCAGCGCCCGCTGCCCGGCGGCCGGCCTGCACCCAGCGGCTCCGGCTCAGTCTGGGGGCCCCGGCGCGGGCGGGGTGGGGCCGTTCTGGAAAGTTCTGGCCGCCCTGGGGTCTATAAGAAGGAAAAACCCAGCGGGGGCCCCCGCCCAGGGTTGGGGGGACGGTGGCCCCGCTGGGCACCGCGGGGGTCTCCGGGGAGCCGTGGCTCTTGCAGCTCTGCGCCCCGCCCGCCTTGATGGATGTGTTGGTTTGGGGACGGGTTTGGGAGCGGGACTGGGGACGAGGGAAACGGGAAGGGGGCGAGTGCGGAGGTTGCACGGGCGGCCCGGGCAGGCGGACGCCCGGAGAAGCGCCCCGGCGCCCGGGAGGGAGGCGCGGAGACAAAGTGTCGGCTCTTCCGACCCCCCCCGCCCCCCGCCCGCAGCGCCGAACCCCGGACCGGCGGGCGCGCCCCCCGCCCGACCCCGCGCCCGCCGGCCCGCGCGGTGACCGCGGAGACGCCGTTCGGAATCGGACCGTCAGCGGCCCGGGCGGCGGGAGCGGGTTTTTCTCTTTTCTCCCCGAAGGGACCGGTGGCCGGGGACAGAGCGGGCGGCCGCATCCAGCTGCCCGGTCCAAGGCGGAACTGGGGACATCAAAAGGCGCCCCAACGAGGAATACGGGCCCAATCGCCAGAGAAAAGAACCCGGGTTTTTTGTGTGTGTGTGTGTTGTTTTTTTTCTTTTCTTGGCCGCAACACAGCTGAAAAGCCCCCCCGAAAGCAAATAAGTAAAGAATGCGGGGGTGGGGAGGGGGGAAGAGAAAGGAAAAATAAAGAAACAACCTCATGAATGCATTTTCCTGGGCGTTAGAAGGGGGGTGACGACTTCCTGGGCGCCGTTGGGGGCCGAGGCCGGGACCTCTCCAATCCCTGCAGTTTCCCGGAAAGGCTACCTTTTTATGTGCAATCCCGTGTTTTTGTTTTGTTTTTATTTTTTGTTTTTTTTTTTAACGTAAAATGTGCAGAAAGGGAAGGGAAGGGGCTGCAGGGCGAAGCGCCCGGCCAAGGCTCTCCATGAGGCCGGCTGCGTGGACGGAGCCCGAGCGCCCTGACCCCGCCATCCCCGGCCCAGTCCCCCACCCGCTGGCACCGAAGACGATCCTGGCTCCACCAGGCCCCTTGGTGTGTGCGCTCCGCCTGGCGTTCCTGCCGCCGGGAACGCAGGGGACGGCAGCCCAAACCGCGGGTTGGAGAGCGCCCGTTCGCGCCCGTAACCAACCACCTCCTCCTCCTCCTCGGTCCCGGTCCCTCAGCGCGGGAACCCCTCCTTCCCGGCCCGGAGGGAAGTAAAGGCCGGTTTGGGGTCAAAGGCTGTCCTCGGAGCCAGGGACAGACTCAGGTTAGCGGAACGGGCTCGGGGCTCCGGACTCCCGTCCGCGACAGAGCGACCCGCCCTGGCCCTGCCCGAGCGCGCGCCCCGGAGAGGGGCGCCGGGCCGGCCGCGGGAGCAGCCAGAGGCCGGGGAGGTCAGGCCGCCGGGCCCGGCTTCTGCCCGGCACCTGTCCCCTGTCCCCTGTCCCCTGTCCCTAAGCCGTGACAGGTTGTTAGGAAGGCGGCGGGGGCGCGGGGCCGCCCAGGGGAGCCGCGCTCTGGGGCCGAGCGCCCGCAGCCGCCTCTGACCCGGCCGCACCCAGCGCCCGGCCTGCGCGCACTCCGCCCGGAGCGCGGAGCGGGGCCTGGCCGCGCCGCCCCGCACCCGCACCCGCACCCGGAGCCTCCGGAGCCGAGGTCCGGGCTCCGAGGCCGCAGGAAGGGTTTCAGCACCGGGGACCCGGGTGAGGGAATCCCCCACGAGCAGCGAGCAGCTCCTCGGTCTCTCGAGTCTCCCGCGCCCCGCGCCCCGTGCCCGGCTCAAACCCTCATGCCACGATCACGGGGAGACAAACTGGGGTGGCGTGGGGGGCGGGCAGTGGGCCTAGACGGAACAATGGTTATGAGTGGGGTTGCTATCCCCGAAAATATCTAACGGAGGAATCCGTTCAGAAGCCACGATCCTCAAAAGGAAGCTCAGTGGGACCCCGGGTTCCAGAAAAGCCATTGGAGACAGAGTTCGTGGCGCTCAGACGGACCGATTTCGCAAGGCACGGGGGTTCATCAAAATAGTCTGCGCAAGAGTAACCGGCGTGCAAAAGCAGGCCGCAGCTCTGCTTGGGGTTTTGGGGAGCCCCTCTTCGCCCCAAGTCAGTGTGTGTGTGTGGGGGGGTTGGGGGGCAAACCCCTGTCTTTTGTTTGTGGGCGAAGGATGCGCATCGTGGCAGCAGCCAGTAAAGGGTGGTGGTGGGGGGGAGAAATTAATTGCAGCCAATTAATAATTAATCCCCTTTAAACAGCTTTATTATCTCTCCTGAACGGCGGGGATTTGTCTGATAACCCCCCGAAGACCAAATGTCAAGTTTAACCAAATAGTTATTGCTTTATCAACCCGAGTCTGCAAATAAATTAATCAAAAGCAAATCTGTCCTTTGTGTGGCTCATTTGCTGGTAATGGATGGATATGAAGATTTGCCGATATTATTGTCTGTCATTCAATCTAACAAAGTGAACATTTATTGCATATATATTAAAAATTATCCCGGAATCGAGTGGCGCCGGCTTGCATTTATTGGAGTCTTCCCAGGGGTGACGTCCCCTTGGATGGGGGCGCGTGGGGAGAGGAGAAAGCGCAAGAGCAGCGCGCGTCCAAACCTCTTTACTCGCGTCTGCGCCCCGCCTCTGCCTCTGCGCCCCCCAACCTTCACCCCCAGCCCCGGCTCCCAGATCCCCCGCCCCCAGCCCGGGACCTGCAGGCCTTGGGCGCAGTGTGGGGAGCCGAGCTGCTGTCAAAACAGAGGCCAGGAGCCCGGAGCACTGGCAGAGACACTGGCCCGGGGAAATGTGGGGTGTGATTGAAGACAGAGGCGCGGGAGGGGGGACAGCTCCTCTTTGTCTTCTCTCGGGGTTACATCATTTTCTAATTAGGCATAAAATTGTCTTCATACACTGGGATGGCGGCCTTCATAAACATCACCATTATGGTTCATAAGGACGCCATTGTGGGGAGGCCAGGCCCGAAATAGAACGCGCTGGGGAGGGAGAGGCCTGCCGCGGGAGGCCCGGCCTCGCTCCCTCGCTCTCCCTAGCTTCCCCCTCGCTCCCCGGGGAGGAGATGGATGGCCAGTGTCACGCAGATGAGCACTTGGAGCGATTACATTGTCCGAGGAGGAGACTCTTGGCGCTGGTGGAAAATTCTAGAGGCAGGACCGGAGGGGGTCTCGGGTGGAAAGAGAGGGGCCCTGCCCGCCATTAGCTGGGCAGGTGGGTGGAGGAAGCCGACCCGTGGCAGAGGGAGGTGGAATGAATGGAGGGAGTGGGAGTCTCCCCCCGAGGCACCCTGGCCGCACCCAGCTCTGTGCTCAGGGTGCACCTGACTCCTTGAGCTGACCTCCCACCCCGACCCGTCGCCAAGGTGGGGGACAGCTGGGCCCAGAGAGAGGAGATGGGGCAGCCTCGGACCCAGAGCAGTCACAGGCGGTGCCAGGCTCGGAGACAATTGTTCCTATTATTCCGAGCTCAGGCTCAACCAAGCCCAGCCTCCCGCCCGGTGGGGGGGCGCTTTGCTAACTGGATGGAGATGGATGGAGGCGCCCCTGAGTCCCCCCCCCCCCCAGTCTTGTCAGACCCTGGGCAATTACTGTCCCGCCAGGACGGACACGCTGCCCGCCACCCTGGCTGCCCCGGCCGCTTCGGCCATTGCTCTCTCGCCGTCACAATAACCCGACTTGACATAAATAACTCCCTCGCGCTTGTCTACATCTGCTTGACCTCCTGAACCCGGGGAAAAACCTTTGCTGCGTTTAGCCTAATTACATCTTTCTTTAGAAGAATGCGTTAGTTAAGACGGCAACTTCTAGCCTCCTGCCCTGTCTGCCGCTAGTTAGCTCCGGTGCTGTTGGGTCTTGGAATTAACCTTCTTGCCAGACGAAACCTTCTGCGAAAGGCTGGTTCCTCCCGGCCGGTGTAGGTCTGGAGCATAGCTGGGTAGTTCTAGGTGTCCCCCAGCTCCCCAAATTGACCAAAATGCACCTGCAGCTCCAGGCGGCTCCTTGGAGGGGGCAGAGGGGAAAGCAGCTCTTAGGGTGCTGACGCCCTGCTTGGCCAGGAGCTGTCTGAGGACACAGCTGGGGGGGGGGGGGAGCCCAGGCCTTCGGGCCAGAGCAGCCAGGCGCCCTGCCTGTGCCTCCATTGACCTGATGATGTAGCGAGGGTGGGGGGCAGGCCCCCGGAAGTGCCTGTGCTGGCGCCACGGGGCTGCCCTGGCAGGCGCCAAGACAACAAGGAGCCGAGGGTGGGGCGGGGAGGGGAGGGGAGGGGAGGAGAATGATTCCGAAGACCAGGGAGTCGTCTTGCCAGGCCTGTGTGCAGTGTGGATCCCCAGGAGGAGCTGCCTTGCAGATGCCAGAGCCAGCCTCGCTCTCCCGGGCTTCCTGTGGGTGGGAACGAGGGTGAGGGTGAGGGTGAGGGGCGGGTGCCACGAGGTCCTCTCAGTCATCTCTGGCCTGGCTAGGCCCCGCTGACTGTGAGTCAGAGGATCAGGGCAGCATCTCAGAACATTACAGATGGGAGGGTTCTTAAAGAGGTCCACGGGCCAGAGCGACCTCCGAGCTTGAAGGTGTGGCAGGTCTCATCCACCCGCCATCCAGGTGTGACCTCCTGACCTTTACTGAGGACCCCACTGGCCGAGGATCCCCGAGCAGCTGGGGTTGGACTTTGCCAGAGCAGACTCTGTTGAGCTTAGATCCCGTGGCCTCGTGGCTCTTCGTGCTCAAGAGCAATGAGGAGGGGCAATTGCAGGAACAAGACACTGACTCAGCAGCTGTTATTACAACAAAACAAACACACGGTAATCTCTTGATTCCAAAACTTTGGAGCCTATATATATTCATATTCTTTAAAAAGGATTGTTTAAATGCCTAAAATATCTGGAGTTTGGTTTTTACATTGTCACTGTCAGTGTCACTGGAGGTAGGCCCAAATTAGTATCTCTTTGGTTAGGGTTCCTATCCTATCTATTCACTTACTAGCCATTAGTCATTCTTTAATTACTTCCACAAATGCCTTCTGAAGAGATGGTTCCATATGAGAGACAAGAGAAAGGGGGGGGGGGGGGGAAAGGCACTCAAGGAACTTGCAGTTTCCTCGGAGGGAAGATCAGGAGTAGTGTAACTTGGTGCTCAGGTTGACACCAGATTTGCCTCTTTCTGATTCTGAGACCTGCACTGGATACCGACCCTCCCGCAGCCTCCGTTTCCTCCTGTGTGAAATGAAGGTGTTTGGGCACAGGTTCCGAAAGTCCCCCCAAATCCTCCAGGTGTTCTAGAGCTTGTAATTAACAGTCACAGCCAGATTTGAACAAGCACCAACGTGCCTGCCCGTACAGGCTGCAGGAGAGTGTCTCTAACCGGACCTCTGAGGTTCTGCATTCTAAATTGTGAAGGACCAAGGACGGGGAAGGGGCGGACGCACACCAGCGGAGGAATCTGGCTGCCACCGTCTGTGTAAAATGAATTGACTTATTTAATCTAAGTCTGTTTCCTCACCTATACCGTGGGAATCACAATGCCTGCTCTATTCACCAGACAAAGTAGTTGGAAGGATCAACTCTAATAAGGCATGCCCATGTGTTTTGAAGACTAACAAGCATCACAGCGTTGAAAGATACAGACCAGGGAGCCGGGGCTCCACTGTGTAGAAAGAAGGCCCTCCACCCAGGCTGGCTGGCTGGCTGGAGGGTGGGCTCTGGCTTCGGGCTCTGCATGCTGGGCCTTGGGCAGCCACTGTCCGTCAGCCGGGATGACTTACCACTTGCCATGCTGTTGTTAGGATAGGATAGTCTCTCCTTGATTTTTAGCACCAACCTGCGCCTACAGAGACAACGTCCCAGAGAGCCAGTGCACAGGACAGAAATACTTGCGTCCGTAAGCTTCACTGGATTCGAAGGACTCTGCTGCTGGAAGTTTCCTTGAAAATAAGATTTGTTATTGATTGGAGAGAAAAAAAAAAGTGAGGAAGTGAGAAATTCGTTTGAAGCTTTTCAACTGACCCTCCCTTCTGAAGGAATACATGTTTTTATTCTTAGCAGGGAAAATGAAACAAAGCCCAAACACTGATTTTTTTTTTCTTTCTCTCCATTATATGCTTCTTGCTAAGAACTTGGTCAGCTCACTCAGAGAGGTGAAGCAAATTTTAAAAGAAACTTCATCTCTTGGCTGAAATGGGAAGTAGAGCATCCCTAGGGCTTCTGAGAGAAAGGACTTTAACTTTTTAGAGAAAGAGTGTGGCTCTGAGAAGGGGGATGAAAGGGGGGGCGGGACCCCCCAAAAAGAAGCGGGCCCACCTTCCCCCGGATGGTCAGAATGTTGATAAAGCAGCTAGCTAGCAACGCATTCATCCCTTGTGGCATGTGGAAACCTTCCAGCAGGTTCTCAATTAAGGGAGCTGTCTTTCCTTTCATTCTTCTCTTCACTTTTGTGTTACATGTTAACAACTTGATGCCATCTATTATGATGCCATTATCACAGAATGTTGACCGAGCCGGTTCTTTTATCTCTATCATGGGGCTGGCTCATTAGCAGATTTATGCATTTTTGATATGAAGCTCTTTCTCTCCTTAAGCCTTACACTCTTGTTGACTTTCATTGACCCCGCCTGCCCTGGTCCCCGATACTTTTCCATATTTAATATGGAAACATTTTTTTTCCCCCTCTCTCCCTCAATGCCCCTCTTAGTTTAGTTGTCATCCATTTGACGGCTGTCCCTAATGGCCTGTGCTGTTTGCTCTGTTCTTGAACTTGGTGGGGGTCACACGGTCTTAACACAGCCATGTCCTCTGCATGTCCACCCTCGCCTGTCCAGCTAAGTTGCCCCGGTGTCACAAGCTCTGCCCTTTTCTCTCCCCCCACCCGCCCCTAACTACCAACTGCCCCTAATCACTTAAACAAACACCTTCCCTCCTGGTGCCTCAGGCCCCCGGAGCCATTTGGGTTTTGTTTAGCCGAGCTGCTAATGTTCCTGCCTGGCCCACACCGGCAGCTTGGCCTCCCTGACCCGCTACATCCCAGCTCTTCTCCTTGTCCGGCGGTCCCTGGGCCAAAGGCCAGGGTCCGGGCACGATTGACCAGCTGCTTGAGGTGACCACAAAAGACACCGAAAGACAACTTCAGCTTGAAGCAGGCAAATGAATGTATTCATTTATCTTTCTTCTATCCCCTCCCCTCCCCTCCCCACCTCCCAACAAGCCTATCCTGTAGCTGAGACAAAGGGGAAATGTTGGGGGCGGAGGGGGGGGGGAGAGAGGGAAGGGGGCAGGAGCGGCCCCCATCTTGCACCAGAAATCTTAAGCTCCCTTCTTGGGGGCCGTCTGTTCAGTTTCACAACACTTTACACGACCAATTTCCCGAATTGGAGCTGCCTGGTGTTTTGATTCTTCCTTTGCCTGTGCATTTGTGCCCTGGAGGTCCCTTCCAAATGGATACTAATTGTGGGGGCTGCACGCTGCTGGCTGCTCCGGTGCCCCCGGGGCCCGGAGGACCTGCTTCTCAAAGCCTTAATTGACAAGGACCTGTCTGTATTTAGGAGCAGCTGGTCCGGAGCGTTGGCACATCAGTGCAATCTTAACGCAGCCGCCCTTAGCCCCCCGAGGAGGATGAGGGCAAATGTGGTTAAAATGAAGGAAGATTTATAGCCGGCCCCCTTGGGTAATACGGACGGAAGACAGCTCCCAAGATTTTCCCCTACGAGGGGGTTCATTCATCAGCTCTGGGGCCTGGTGGCCGAGGAGGAGGAGGAGGAGGAGGAGGAGGAGGAGGAGGAGAAGGAGGAGGCCAGCTCCAGCCATTATTACCCAGGGGGGAGGAGGGGGGGGGAAGGCCGGCTTGCAACAATTAGGCAGGTGACAATATCCCACTTGCATGCATCGCCCGCCCCCGACCCGGACTATCCAGGCTGTCTGTCTGCTGTGTCCGCGTCCTCGGCGCCCGCCTGGCTCTGGCTCTGGCTCTGGGTTAACAGTGGCGCCGGCTGCCAGCGGCCCAGCAGGGAGAGGGGCGTGTGCGCTGGTTGCCCTGCCTTGGAAAATGCAGGGATGCTCTCCTGGGCGGCTCCTTGGGGTGCTGTAAAGCCCCCCAAAGGCCCTCGGAGCGACGACTGTGTAGACCCATTCCTCCTTCCTGCGTCCCCGGCCCCCCGGCTCCCCGGCTCCTGGCTCCCAAGCCACGTCGCGCCTTTCTGCAACCTGCTCGCTCCGCAGACACCGCCTGTCAGCAGACCACAAAGAAGGGGGCCCCGGTTGTGCTTCGATCTGTGGGAAATTCTTTGATGTCCGCCCAGTCCGCACGTGTGAACAGGGATAATGGCTTTCGGGGGGGATCTTCATTGAAACGGGAAGTTTTAAAGCAGAAATCGCCCCGAACTTTTTTTGCCTGTTTTTCTCAACTTCTTCTTCTTTTTTTCTTTCTCTTTTTTTTTTGATTCCTTCAGGAACAATGCCAACATTGAAGGCCTCGGTTGGAGTCTGCACAGTTGGAGATCTTTGGTGCCGGTTTAGACATCTTTGGATTTCATCAATCAAACTGACTGCAATTTTCCATAAAAACCCTGAATTTGGGTCAGAAAGTGGCCAAAGTAGATAAAGATCGCCCGAGCTGTCTCCTGAGATGATAAATAGATATCCTTTCAGGCCGACAATGCCAAAGCGCAAGTTTTGTAATTCACTTCCCCGGGGCCCTGAATGCAGTGCGTCCAAACGATTTATACATGTTTTTCCCATGGCTGGTAGGAGGCGCCTTTGCATCCTCGGCGACAGCAGCCTGACCTGTCCCCCACTGCGTTGTTAAGTGTGCTGCCTTGGGTGTGCCCCCTCCCTGTTTTTTGTGTGTGTGTGTGTGCTCCCAAAACCCACAAGAAAAGTTTCCCTCCACCCCCCTTATTTCTCCAATCAATAGGCTATGGGTCTGATCTAGAGAATTCTTCGCCAATAGACTGGTTGCAGAAGCTTAGGAGTTGGTGTGAAAATTCCATTTGCTCAATGGTTGCTCCTGAGGCACTTTAGACACTATTTTGACACCTTGCTGGGATGCCAGCTCATTTTCCTAAACGCGAGGACAACAACATGCATCCACTGGCAACCTGTCCTTCCTATCCTTGAATTTGACAAATGAGCCTTTGTATAAAGTGAAGGAAAGGAAACCCTGAGAGAAATAGAGGCATTTAACTCATTACCTCTAGAGACCTTACAAGATGATAGCCGACATAATTTAAATATATATATATATATATATATATATATATATATATATATATATAATTGATTTTTTTACAGAGAGGAAGGGAGAGGGATAGAGAGTTGGAAACATCCATGAGAGAGAAACATCGATAAGCTGCCTCCTGCACCCTCCCCTCCCCCCCACTGGGGATGTGCCCGAAACCAAGGCACATGCCCTTGACCTGAACCAAACCCGGGACCCTTCAGTCTGCAGACTGATGCCCCATCCACTGAGCCAAACCGGTTTCGGCACCGACATAATTTTTAAGTGCGTAACAACATTTTATATTTTTCCTCTTCATTATTAAAAAAGGTAATCTGCTTATTCAGTGTGATTACACGTCACTCCCTATTTATGGCTCACCTCAGTTTGATTCCCCTTTCTTTTAAATTCTCTTGATCTTTCCCCTCAAAATGTGTTCCTTTTGATAGCTCTGGCTCTTCATGGAGGAGCAGCCGTGTTTGCCATTCTTGGCTATTTATGAACTAATTTGTCTGGTGTGTTCTCGGGAGCTCAGAGGTTCTGTGAGGGCACCCACAGTTACGCAGCGAATCCATTTATATTTCTTGATGTAAGAATGTTTTCCTATATGCATCACATGAGCATCATCTCCCTGCTGTGCTTTGCTGCTCTATACTTGTTAGCTAAATCTCAAATGCACGTTACACAGCATCTATGGAAGGGAGAACGGTACAGTGGGAGTTAATTACTGTTATTAACTTACTGGCTTTATTAGTTTTGAATGAAGCACATAGCTGTGGCTACAGTTATTTAAGCACTCTTTATTAGCTAAAATAATTTGCAATTTTTGGACATACTCTTACCAGATGAAATTTAAAAATTCCTTAAATGTCTCCTAGGGTGGTGCTGGGGAGGCGCATGGGCGGGGCAGGGTGGCCTGGGGTCCCACCCCCCTACATCAACTGGCTCTCTCCTGCTTTAGAAGCTGGGATTCCCTTTCAACTACAACATGATACAAAGGGCTTCATGGCTATAAAAAAAACCACACTGCAGTTAGAGAGGGGATGGTGCTGTTTCAAGCCACCCCATTTTAAATATTCTTTTTAAAAAAGTATTATTGACTTATTACAGAGAGGAAGAGAGAGGGATAGAGAGTTAGAAACATCAACAAGAGAGATTCATCGATCAGCTGCCCCTTGCACAC
Source organism: Vespertilio murinus (assembly GCA_963924515.1). Lineage (NCBI taxonomy): Eukaryota > Metazoa > Chordata > Mammalia > Chiroptera > Vespertilionidae > Vespertilio > Vespertilio murinus. Next base: position 23,699,954 of record OZ004704.1, on the reverse strand, counting down.
CCCCTGCTGGGGATGTGCCCACAACCAAGGTACATGTTCTTGACCGGAATCGAACCCAGGACCTTTCATTCCACAGGCCGACGCTCTATCCACTGAGCCAAACCGGTTTCGGCTAAATAGTTTTAATTGTGGTAAAATGCATGTAACATAAAATTTATCATCTTTAATCATCTTTTAAAATATATTTTTAAAAATTGATTTCAGAGAGGAAGAGAGAGAGAGAGAAACATCAATGATGCGAGAGAATCATCAGTCAGCCACCTCCTGCATGTCCCCTACTGGGCATGTGCCCTGACTGGGAATCCAACCATGACCTCCTGGTTCATAGATGGACCCTCAACCACTGAGCCAAGCCAGCAGTGGTTAATCATTAACTGGTTAATAATGTGGTTACTGGTTAATAATGCAGATTAGTCATTAACAGGTTAATAATCTGGATTAATTATTAACCAGTTAATGATGTGGATTTTGTGATCCAAAGAAAACATGATAATTTCAAGAGAAACATCAAAAGTTGCTTTATTCAAAGTAATGTCCATCACTAGCTACACATTCCCCCCATCTTTCAGGTAATTTGTGGATACCATCCCAATAGAACTTTTCTTGTTTTGAGGCAAACCATTCAGAGACCCAATTTTCCACTTCTTCGTATGTTTTAAAGTGCTGCTCAGAAAATGCATGTGCCATCGATGGGAACAAGTGGTAATCTGAAGAAGCAAGGGTCTGGTGAATATAGCAGGTGGGTTAATACTTCCCAGGCAAGATCTTTTAATGTGTGTTTAACTGGCTTTGAAGTGTGTGATGGTGCATCATCATGAAGCAAAATTACTTTGCTGTGTCTTCTGGCCCATTCTGGATGTTGCGCCATCGAAGCGTGGTTAAATCAATGCCAACAGCCCATTTGGAGAGCTGGGCTACGGGAGATCTCCTTTCATTGGAGATTTCTGTTCTTGAGAATTACCCGGAGAGTCTCCTCAGTGGTCCCATTTCTGTTTCCCTACTTGCAATAAAATGAAATAGATGAAAATTCTTCACACAGGGGAAAAAAAGAAAAATAAAGAAAAGTAAAAAGGGCTGTGCCTGTATATATAAAGAAGAGAAATGCTTCCAGGTGAGTAAAAAAGAAGGGATTTAAAGCCATGATTAGACAGTTTGCAGGCAGATAAGTCTCAAATTTGTTGTATAATTCATTGCACCCATCACTTCTCTAGATAACAACCACTACATCCTCAGCAACCCATATAGAACTTATTTCTTTCCCCAATACAATAAGATTTTAAATTCACTATTTGACAGAAAGCTATCATTTGACAATTATCAATTATGCTTTTCAAAGTTCTTTTAAAGCTGTTGTTAACATGTGCAGTAAGGAGGGATAACACTTTTCTTATTTTCAATAATGGCATTCATTAACTTGCTATCACCACCTCCTCTCTGAGGGTAATTATCCTGGTAGTTAGTGTTCAATCTTACATCTGAAAATGATGTGATTTACTAAGAATTTGGGGGGATTTAAAAAGGCAACACCAAGTAAACAATTTAAACAAATCTATCTCTTCTCCTCATTTAGTTGGGTAATTTAAATAAAAACCATCTAGGTGGGTGGGTGTCATGAATTTTCTGAGTGATTTGACCTTCTGAATCCAGCTACCATATATATTATTGAGAAAAACTGTTAAAATGGCACTTTATCACTTCTTGGCAAGCATGCAATACAATTTTACTTCAGAACATTTTCAAGTTGTAAGAAGGACTAGATGACCTGATTTAGAGGCAGCTAGAGCAAAGTTGTGGAATTTAATAGAGGCTAACATATGGGAAGGGTTTTAAAGAGCCATTCACATCAAAACCCCAAAATGGTTTCAATCAGCAGGTATCCTGATGTTTATTTAATGAAGAAATGTATGAGCAGCTGCTGTCTCCCAGTTTCAGATATAGTTATCTTCCATTGCAGTGCAACAAACCAGGAAGAAGAACAGATTTTTAGCTGTAATTTGGGTTCATGCCAGTAGATAGGCAGGGCTATACCAGCAGATTCACAAACAGGAACCATGAGACTAGTTTAAGGCTGGAAATGAAGCATCACAACAACTCAGGCCATGGAATCTGGGCATTGTGTTTTTAGACCTATTGCTTAGTTTCTAGGTCATAAAACTGCTTTTTTTTTTTTTGAGTTTAGATTAAGTCCTAAAGGCATTTGTGTAGATAAATAAAAATCCAATCTGGCATCGTTTCTCCCCCCCCCTCTCCCAATATATTTTATTGATTTTTTACAGAGAGGAAGAGAGAGGGATAGAGAGTTAGAAACATCAATGAGAGACATCAATCAGCTGCCTCTTGCACATACCCCCTACTGGGGATGTGCCTGAAACCAAGGTACATGCCCTTGACCGGAATCGAACCTGGGACCTTTCAGTCTGCAGGCCCACGCTCTATCCAGTGAGCCAAACCAATTTCGGCTGGCATTGATTCTTGACTGACCTCGTGGTCTTATTGCAGATGGACATATAGGGCTAATTTTTGTCGCCCAGCGCATGGTAGGCATCGACAATGCCATAATATCCCTCTAACCATCCCAAGAAAAAAAAAAAGATGGACAATTGGGCTATGATATGGCCGTGAGAGTTTATGGGGCCATTGCTTTTGGGACAGACATTCTCACAGCAGGTAGATAGATATAGCTGTGAATGCCTTGTTGATCTTGCTCCTGTTTAAAGCAAGGTCTAGGGATTCAGGGCTTGTAAATATATTCATTTCTCTAGCCATGTCTCCCTTTTGAACAAATATGAATTGGTGGTGGTGGGGGGCATATACTGATTGCTATCCCTCTCATTGTCCACTATTTAGGTTGGACCTTTTCAAATGAATTAAGTTGGTGTTTGGTGACCTTAATAGTAGACTCCCTTCTTTAGAGAGCAGTTGAGAACCTTTTTGTAACTCTGGCCCTGAGGTTACAGTCTTGTAACTTTTACCTGCTATTTCTGGTGAACAGTTCTCATATTTGGTGGAAGAATGATAGCCCCAAGTCTGCTATGATGGGGTCTACTGTAATATGAATATTAAGGCTGTTACAGTTATATTTTTAAATTCTCCACCCAGGGCCAATACCAATGGTGAATTTATTTTAAAAATTCTTTTAGAATACAGGGTTGTTGATTTTTTGGGAGTTTTTTTTTTGCCTTCATTTTTACTTTCTCTTTTTCCATTTTTTTTTACAGTTTTGCCATGATAAAATTCACTAACTTTTAATGTGTTTACTGGTGACTCAGACAAAAAATTTGTCTGCTTTAGATTCTCAGAGGCCCCAAGTGTTGAATGCAAATGTCTAGGTGAGCCTGAGAGGACCCAAAATTATCTAATAACAGTGATCTTTGATGACTGAGGGCAGGTGAGAGTCAGGAGTTTTGACTAATCTGTAATTGATCTGTATTGCCTGTTGTCGGTCTGGCAGGTGGGTGGGCATGTGGACTGACAGCAAACATCAGGAAAGTAGCCATTGGCTCGGTTCAGAGCAAGGACTCTGGTTCGCCTGGGGGCCGCCCACTTCACCCAGCGCTGCTGCGACCTTGGCCACCCAATTCCACCTTCCAGCTTCCTCCTCGGGTTGTCCACGGTGAATACTTGCTGAGTGCTTAGCGTAAAATGGAACATCTCATCAGTTTCAGTCATAAGGCTTCCATGCAACCCCCTGCCTTCCCCACGAATCCCTTCACACCCAGCACCCCCTGCTTCCCTGGGAAAGCAGCCCGCACCGGCCCCCAGACTGTCCCGGGGCTCTGCTCACGCCCACCCTCACACCTTGACCTTCCCGGGGCCAGGTGGCCACAGACCGGCTGCCCTGGAGCTGGGGGTCCGAGCAGGGGGAGGGGGGCCAGGCTGGGGGGACGTCGCGGCCCCGGGCGGGTGGCAGCGGCCGGCGGGCGCACCGGGGCGCATGCTGATGAGCCGCCCGAGCCGCCCGGGGCCCGCGGTGCCACTCAGGCCGCGGGGGGCGCGCCCGGCCTCTCAAAGCGCCTTTCAGCGGCCCTGCGGGCTGCCCACCGGAGGGGTCTGGAGCCACATAAAAGCGCATTATGAAAATTATAATATCAGCCGCGGAGCATGTCCGCCGAGGCAGCTCTGCACCTTTGAGGCATTGAGGCCCGCTCAGCTGGGCCGGGGGGCGCTGGGGGGGGGGGTCCCCATTTGAATTCGGGGCCTGAATGGGGGCGGGGGCGGCGGGGGCAATGGCAGCGGCAACAGAGCCTCCTTTATCCCCCCGGCCACGGTGCCCCGCTCCTTCCCCTTCCCGCTCCCGGGCACCTTGTCGGCGGAGGGCGGGTGCGGAGCGGAGGGGCCCGGGGACACGGACCCCCCCCCCCACCCCCCCATGCGCCCCGGTCCGCAGCCGGGCCGGGACAAGGGGCGTTGTCATTGGGGCCCCGGAGGATGATAAATGAGGGCTTTCTGGGGCCCCCGGGAGGGCTCTGTTCTGTGGGGACCGAGGACCGGGGGTCAAGGGCTGGTTCCTCTGCCCGAGGCTGGGGGGGGGGGGGGGAGTGGACTCGGGGGTCGCGCCCTCTCTGCGGGCCTGCGCGCCAGGCCGGAGGAGCCATCTCTCGGGTGCTCCCCATCAGGGCCCGGGCTCCAGCCGGCCTCTGGAGGGATGGGGTGGGCGAAGGTGAACCCCCTAGGCCCAGGAATCCGGGTGCATGCCCCCCCATCTCCTCCCCCCCCTCCCACCCCGCCTGGTGTCGGGGCAGGGCCCGCGCACGCCTTGGACTCCAAAGGGGGAGCCCACACCTGCGCCCTCATCCGGGGCACAGCGAGGGCCGGGTGGGCCCCGCGGGAGGGTCTCCGGCCCCCCAAGACCCCCTGGGACTCCCGAGGGTCCTGGGGGGATTCGCACGCTGTGTCCCCCCCCCCCCGCGCCCCCACCTGGGGCGGGTCTGATCTATCGCAGCAGATGAGCGGTCCCGCCATTCAGACCCCTGTCCATTGTCTTGTTAATCACTTTTCATCAAGCTTTTCATATGAATAAGGCCCAGCGCCCCTATCCCTGCACCGCCGCCGCGGTCTGGTCCGGGGTCCGAGCGGCCCGCGGACGGCGCAGGTGCCCGCCGCACGCGACCTGCGCAGCCGCCGGGCGGGCGGGCGGGCGGGCGGCCCGGGGTGAGGCGGCGCTGGCGGCCGGGAGGCAGGTGGCGCCGGGGCTGCAGGACGGGACTGGGAAGGAAATAAAAAAGCAAAGCAAAACAAAAAAAACCGCTAGTCCATGCTTGTGTGCCTGAGGTGAGAGCTGGGGGGCAGTGGGTTCGCCCCCCCCCCTGCCCCCCAAAGGGCCCGCCTGGCCGGGACGTGCCGTTTCCTGCGGCGAGGCCAGCCCGGCTGCTAATAGAGACCTAATTGATGGGCGAGGCCCCATTTCCGCGCGCTCTCCGTTATTGCTCCATCCAGTCTGTTGCAAAATATAACCTTAATCCGATTTAGCAATTCCTCCAGGATTCGGCGCGAGCTTCCAGCCCGGGATAAAAAAAAATCGTTATTAAAAAAGTTAAAGTACAGACGTGTGGACTCGGCGCGTTGCCTTTTTTTTTTTTTTTTTAAAAAAAAAAAAAAAACCGTGCCCTAGTTTCTGACATTTAGCACTTTCCCGTTTTGTAACGGCCCGGGTTTCATGATTATTAACAAAACTGCGGCCCGGTGCTGCGTGTTGGCTGCAGATGCAAACTAGCTCCTCCCCACCCACCCCCCACCTCCATCCCCGCAAAGGTCCCCGGGCTTGGGGGGAGGGCTGGAGTGGCAGGTCACAGGGGTTTGGGGTCTCTGATCCCATCCCCAGCCCAGGATTGGTTCCTGGAGAGTTGGCCCAGGGACAGGGGCCCTGCCTGGGGGCTGGAGCTGTCCGGTACCTGGTGGTGGCATGCTGGGGGGAGGAGCCAGCGCTGACCCCACCGTAGATTCCCAGCGAGATTTAAAAGTAATAGCACAGGACAGCCGAAGCCGGTTTGGCTCAGTGGATAGAGAGTCGGTCTGCGGACTGAAGGGTCCCGGGTTCGATTCCGGTCGGGGGCATGTACATTGGTTGCGGGCACATCCCTGGTCTGGTAGGGGGTGTGCAAGAGGCAGCTGGTCGATGTTTCTCTCTCATCGACATTTCTAGCTCTCTATCCCTCTCCCTTTCTCTTTGTGGAAAATCAATAAAATATATTTAAAAAAAAATAGCACAGGACATGCAGTTGCTGTGTGGTGGCATGAGGTGGTCCCGAGGGTATTGCTCTGGGGCTCGGGTGGTGCCGTAAGGAGAGGAAACCTGGCAACTTGGCTCTTCTCTGTAATGTAGACCGGAATCTAACCGAGAGGCCATTCTAAAGCGATGGCTTCCCCCCGCCCATCCCGCCTCTGTCCCCTGCCCCCCAAACCTCTTCTCTCCTGTAAGTGAAACACCTATCAGCTTCTCGATTCCCAGTTGGTTCTAAGAGACTGATTTTACCAGAGGAATGTCTCTTTTTTTTCTTCTTCTTTTTATTTCCTCCCCTTCTTTCTCCAGGCAGGCTGGGAAAGACCTTCATGGAAGTCCATCTGAATGTAGGTGTCCGATGTCAACCGCAGACATTGTGACAAAAATACACACACATAGCTCCTCCCTGAGCTCCTCTTCACCATGCCAGCAGAGTTCTGTAAGAGAACGGCTGGGCTTAGGCCACATGATCCTGGTGAGATTCAATCTCTTACCGTTGGCTTTTTCACTCTTGAAATGACATTGGAAAGAAACTCGCTGCTGCAGCTACCCCCAAAGGCTGTTTTGAAGTAACTCGTGCCACCCCCACGTCCCTTAATGTGTTCATACATAAAAATAAAATGATCGTCATGAAAACCTAAGGCTAGAAATCTGAGTCATTAGGACTTTGGAAAATTGCAGAAGCCTCCTCTCCCCGAATATAGAAGTGGGTTTTGGTTGGGTTACCTGCCTGGCAATTCATGACTCATTTTGCCTCTGAAGGCCCTAAGTTCAGTGTCAGGCTTCTTTCCTGATTTTAGGTCCTCCAGACCTTCCTTAAAACCAGCATTTGCGCTCCAGCTGGTTTGGCTAAGTGGATAGAGCGGGTCTGTGGGTTGGATTCCATTCAAGGGCACAGGCCCCATGCATGCTGGGTCCCCAATAGGGGGCGCACAGGAGGCAGTGGTTCAATGATTCTCTCTAATCATTGATGTCTCTGTGTCTCTCTCCCTTCTTCTCTGAAGCGAATAAAAATATATTAAAAAACCAACCGACACAAATCTAGCGTGTGTGTGTGTGTGTGTGTGTGTGTGTGTGTGTGTGTGTGTAGCTTCTGTCAGTCTTAACACACTCCACTTTCTGTGAAGCTGTGGGCTCCATTTCCACGAGCAAATAAATAAATGAGTTCCTTAAGAAGAAAGACCGAGCAATGCATGCTGTCACCCTGGGCTGATTGTTTCGTCTCCCACGGGCAGCTGTAGGAAAGCTCCCCGAGCAGCCGAAGAGGTGAAGCCCCAGGATCTGATGGCCACGGAAGTCGGCCTGCGCACCCCGCCCCAAGGTTTGTGGGCCTTTTTCCTCCCTGAGATGTGGGGCGGTGGGAAGGAGTGCTGAGGCATTCCCTGGCCCCGCGGCCTCTGCAGCGCCCTTGATGGGTTTAATGAGGCGGAACACCGTGAAGGGGATGTGAACTGGTCCAAATGATTGATGACGCCAGGGGCAAAGCCCAGGCGTTTGCAGATAAAGGCCCATACAGCCCGTGATAAAGGCAGGACAGTGGCAGGGCTGGGCTGCTTCAAAAGCTGTGGTCCAAATGCATTGAGAGGAAACAGGGAGGGAAGGTGCTCTGTTGTTACCTAATCAGTTCATGCACTAAGCCACCAGCCAGAGAGAGCAGAGGAGGGCTGCGGAGGAAGTGGGGAGGGTGAAAGGCGAATCTCCTTCTCTCTCTCTCTCTCTCTCTCTCTCTCTCTCTCTCTCTCTCTCTCTCTCTCTCTCCTACACACACACACACACACACACACACACACACACACACACACACACACCACGGCCCACCTCCCACTTTCTCTTCTGGCTTAGCAAAGGCTAGATTAGTATCAACCAACATAGATGTCTGGGTACTCAGCATGGGACTGGGACCAAGGCACCCCTTTCCAAGGGGCACAGAGAGAGAAAGAGGAGAGAGAGAGAGAGAGAGAGAGAGAGAGAGGGAGAGAAGAGAGAGAAAGAAGCTCAGAGAGAGAAAGAGGAGAGAGAGAGAGAGAGAGAGAGAGAGAGAAGGCACCAAGAAGAGCAAGGCACCTGCTGGCTTCCTTCTTAGCTATTAGATGCAATTATTAACACAACAGGTTCTAGTCACAGAAAGGGAGTGGAAGTGGGGAGTCCCAAATCCACCCAGGATTTCAATGGAAAAAACAACACACACACAAACCAACAACACATGACGGCTCTTCTATTTTTCTGTTGTAAACAACTAAATAAAACAAGATTCATAGTCTTAGGGTGGAAAAAAACACACCCTAATCTTCTATACATATTCCTTTTGAAAGGATCATTTGTCCTTACAACAAATTAATTAAGAAGATCACCGTCATGGCGGGGAATAATTGTGGAGTTAGGGTGCACAATGACTACAAAGAAGCAGTAGCTGCAAAGTGAGCATAAATGTTCTGACAGCAGTGACACTCTCCGGCTAAGCTCTCGGGCTAACTAAGAAATAGAGAGTAGAAACAAGCGTGACCCTTTCCCCTCCTGGGCCTCAGAGGCTGGTGGGCAAACATAGGCTCTTTTTTCCACCATCCAATGTCAATCCATAAGCACATACTTGTAGGTCTGAAAGGGTTAAGAAACATTTTCATTCATGGAAATGGAGTTTTTGGGTTTTAGCAGGAGCATAATTTTGACACAGTATATATAAAACCTGTAAGTTTTAATCATTTACTAGAACTTGACTTCAAGTTCTCTTTTGTGGATGTAACTATGTTTGAGATTCTATGTTTTAAAGGCCATGTATGACAATGGTGCTGGAATGCATGAAGAAGTGGTAACACACTTCTGCCCCACACTTCTGCTTTAAAAGAAACTTGCTGGGACATTAGCTTTCTACCACATTAAAGAGCATTTGTATAATAAAGTAATTCATTCCGTTCATTTTTACTGCCTATTAACTGCAGGCCATTCCCACTTCTTTTGTGTGAACTTAGAAGGCAAGCTCCTGGGATACAGGTGTCCTGTCTGTTGAATGATTGTGTACTGCATTCCAAGCAAGTGGAACTTAATAAATAAACCATATAAGTTTATTGACTTAAAGAGAAAAGGGGGAAAATTATGATTTAGCACCTTTGGCTTTTTCCTTCCTTTTTTGTTTTTTTCCCCTTCTTTTTTGCTTTCCTCTTCCTTCCTTTCTTCCTTCCTTCCTTCCTTCCTTCCTTTCTTTTTTTGTTTGTTTTTGTTTTTTGTTTTTTTGTTTAGCACCTTTAGATGAAGACAGATGATCAAAACCCTTTTCTCTGATTATAAAGCAATGTATATTATTTAAAAAGGTTTTTGAATATGTTGTTTTAGGATTCTTTAAAAAAGAAAATTCTATGATCAGCTTTCTTAATATCCCCTTTACTATATTCTCTTGAAAACCTTCCTCAATTTATTGTGTTAAAGTGAATCCTTTTCTTTCTTTTTTGAGCTCCGAAATAGTATATGCTCACAAAAGTCTTTTGGGGACAAAGATGAGACCAAGCCTGAAAAATATTTAATCTTGAAAACAATTAAGGCTTCTTTGAGGGTAGAGGGGAATTCCAATCTTTTCAAGACAACACTGAACTGCAGTCAGTGCCATCTATATAAAATATTTCTGGCCATATCATTGATCAAATTGGATGGTAGGATTGAGATAATTATCCATATAACTCAGTTGCACAGATATGTGATGAATGTGAAAATGTTCTCTGGAAGTATTTTCACAGTGACTAAGCATTGTAAAGTATGTATTTCTGTGCATGCTATTGAGAGAAAAGAGATTTAGAGCCCGGCTCTCCAATTAATTCAACTAAGTGGATTTTGTTTATTAAATACTTGCTTAGTTCTCATGGTCTCTTTGTCTATAAGCAAAACAAACTGTGAGCTTTTGGGAATAAAAAGTCTATTGTGTATCTTGGATTCCCTCCTACCAAGTAGCAGTGTCTAGTGTTGTTACTCTAAGGCTAGGAACAAATCAAGTTTGCCAAAAGTTGGCCTAAATTTCTTTTAAAAAAAAAATAGAGTTTATGGGGGTGACTTTGGTTAATAAAGTTATATAGGTTTCAGGTATACAATTCTGTAACACATCTTCTGTATATCATATTGTATGTTCACCACCCCAAGTCCAGTCTCCTATCACCATTTAGCCCCTATATACCGTCTTCTACTGTACCCCATTCCCCTAAGTTCCTGATGGAAGGTCCTCGGAACTCCCAGAGTTGTAATGGGTCCCCTGAGAGCAATATGTTTGAATAAATTATTCAGGACAAAAAAACACAGCAAACTTTTTATGTAATTATTTTCTAATTCATGTTGGAAATAGATGCACCTACAAGGTGGACTTTAATTGGCTGCTCTAGAGGAAAAGCTCCTAATTGTCTTTATTTTTTTTTATAGTTTCAAGTTCCTACTGTTTAACTGGATTTCAAGAAAAATTACAAAGTAAGTTTGTGCAGATGAGTGAATCAGCATTTTTGTACCTTAAACGTCAAACATTGAAATGATTTTAATTAGGGAGAAGAAATAGGAGTCTATCCCAGCATTAACTTAAGCATATAGGATTATTTGCATTAGAGAATGTTTTGTTGTAATCATAATAAAGATGCTAATGATGAGAAGACTTTCCTGCAAGTGAGTTGAAAAAAATAAAACTTCCACCAGACATTGTAAAATATGTCTCTATTTCCTTTCCTCTCCCACTTTAATTCAAATTTTGTTTTTTTCATTAAAAAGGAAAATAGTTGATTATTACCTCTTCATTTACTTTGTTTTAAGGAAGGTCAAGGGAATGAGCCTAAAATTGCTTTAAATTTTGCAGGGGCGGAATTTTTACTTAATTTTTTTCCATGATAAATATTACTTTATTAAGTTGTCCAAGCATATCATGACTAAGATTATGCACACATTTGCATAGCTATTTCTTTTTGCTTAGTATTTTCCAGGAATATTTTATTTGCTTAAAAGTGCACAGTGAAAAATTTTTGCTCTTCTTCTAATAACTGGCTGGCTGAGAAATAAAAATGATGAAACTTTTCATGTGTTTAGTCCTCATTGGATCTCTAGGGAAATCTGGAAAGAAATGACAAAATAACTAGTAGCTATAGTGACTGAAAAATTGCATTTGTTCAAGTGTAGGATGGAATTCATAAACATTGGGATTTACATAACTACTTATATGACTATAGAGTTTCATAAGCAGGAAGTATTGATGCTTGCTATTTACAAGGCTATAGTTTTAGTACATTTGATAGCGATGTAGGTGAATTTTGTTTGTGTATTTAAATGAGGCTGTAAATAGCTGCATTCATATTCTTTTTATTTTTATTTCTTCTATCTTCTATGATAAAAAGCAAATCAAAACAAAGAAACCTAATGGCCTTAACTCAAATTCAAATTCTTTGGGCCTCTTGATGAAGGTTGAAGGTCATCAAGTTAAACACACCAGTAAGATATAAAAGCTTGGCTCTTAGAGAGTCAAATATGTTTACCCCTATTGTGACTAACAAGATTTCTTCCCAGCTTAAAAAAATGTACTCAAATTCATTTATAAAAAAAGGTTGGTCATTAGTATTGTACAAAGATCTTAGCTATGCATTGTTTCAATATATCATTCATTTAAACTTAGAAACTCAATGTTTATATGATTCATTTTCCTTTGCACATATAAACCATGATCCATATTTTAAAAGACCATTCATCTATTTTTTGCTTTTGAAAATAAATGTCACTCACAATCTGGCTTTCAAATATTCCAGATACAATTTTGGGAGACTCCTTTTTTTTTTATCATATTATTTTCCCACAGGTCTTTATAATAAACATTACTTACCTCATTTTCTCCATAGACTGTTCTCAGTACATCCTATCCTACCAACAAAAAAATTTTTTTCTTTATGTCTTCGCAGTCTTTTCTGCGATTTTCATTGTCTGGTCTGACTTAGGAATGTGCCTTTAAAATTTTTAAACAGTTATTTAAGGGGGGAAAAGTGCCCACTGGAAGTGAATAAAATGCACAACAAAGATTGGCTGGGAAGTGTTCAATGTGCCTTGTTTGCCTTGCTTTCTTCAGAAGCCACTCCTGTCAGTGGTCAGTTATAATAAAGAAAGAACAAAGTTCCTTGATGTGAACTGAAAAAAAAAAAAAAAAGAATAAAAAGAAAGAAAGCTGCCTGCAGTTCCTTTCAATCGCTCCGTTGCCCAGGCAGGCCGGCCTCCAGCCAGAAGCCAGCAGGCAAAATTTAACAGCCACGCTTCAAAATGTTAGTAGCAGCTATCAATGCGTCCATAACTCTTAGCCCTCAGATATGGGGTCATCTTTCAATACTACCCCACTGTCATATACAACGTTTGTCTTGTCCCACATTCAACGGATTGTGTCAAACTATGGAGGGACTATATAATACACATATACAACAGCACAATGAAAGCAATAATCTCCAACCCGGTTTCTTTCTTTATTTGAGCGCTATTACAAAGTTTCCTGCAGTAAGGAGTAGCCGGGGAGGCTGTGACATGATCCGGCCCACAGTGGATCTTAGAGGAGTCGAAGCTCTGGAGGGTTGAAAGACAGCGTGCGATTCCTAGGCTGCTACGCGAGAATCCAGCCTTGCAGCCGCTTCAGTAACCGGTTTTGTTTTCCTAAATGCGTCCATATCTTCTAAATATAAGACAACTTATATTATGTAGAATCTATTTTCTATTTTTACTTAACAGGCATATTCTCTTATAATATTTATGTATTATGGCTAGAAAAGAATAGGTTACATAAGCAGCCATTTTACTCACCTTGATTCTTTGACCAAAATGAAATCTACATACAACGGTATTGTGTTGCATTTTGTCTATGTATAAAAAGCCTTTAAGAAATAAAAGTTGGCTTTGGAGGATGTTTGCATTTTTTTCTTTGAATCCGCACCTGCCAAAAGGAGTGACATGTCAAGTCCACAGAGGACATGTAATTATTTAGTCACTGCGAAGGGTGCTGAGGCATTTAGATCCAAGCTGAAATGACTGGATAAAATGATATCGAGACGCGCTGGACTCAATTTAGAAATACTACATAAAGCAGAGATTTAGCAGCTAAACAATAGTTCCAACAAAGAGCGGTGATACAAATACTCTGGTGATTGGGATTTGTAGGGAGCTAGTTAATTTTTTAGTCAATTATTTCATTTCGCAATTATATTGCAGCGTGTCTGAGCACTAGCGCCCACTTTTGCCATGGCAACCGTATGAGAGAAAAAAAATGACAAAGAAAGGCATGAATTTCGGGGAGAGCAGCGTTCAGCCATCAGAAGAAAGGCTTCATTCAGGAATATACGCCAGTTCATGCTAACTATGAAAATGGCCATCCAAGAACAAATTGCATGGTGAGGGAGGAGAGGATCTTAACCCAGGTGTAACAACGAATAGTTTGCAATTCGTGTGCACCGCAGAGCAGAGAAAGAGTCGCTAAAACGCAGAGTCAGTCTCCTTCGGAGTCCGCCCCAAACGAAAAAATGAATCTCGTAACTATCTCCGCAAAAGTCAATTCTCTTTCAGCGGCCAAACTGTGCTCTTTGCAACACAGCTGCAGAGTACGCGGGGTTTTCAGCCACACTATAATATTTTTACAGCCCTGCAGTCACCATCTATTCCACACACACAAACATCCGCGTACCCAGAAAATAATTGTGGATAATTCAATGTTCAGATTCGATAATGGATGCTCAAATAAATATGAGAATTCCAAGCAAATTTGTGCAAATGAAAAAAGATTTCCTCTGACATAATGGCATGGTGCAAGGCTGTGTGTAATGAGCTGTAATTTGTCTGGAAGAGCATTTTAAAGGGGCTGAGCCATCCCCTGGCAGGCCAGCAGCCGCTCCGAGTCCTGCCGCAGCGAGCCGGCCTGCCTCGTCTCAGAGGAAATTACACTGCAAGCAGGCCAAATTTCTGACAACTTCCATAAATTATTTCGGATTTTCATATTTCAAATTTCATCTGCATTCATCATGTGCGTTTGACTGGGGAAAAAATATCTAGGAGGAGCTCTGCTAGCATTCAGTGCAGCAGTCCCAGGAGCCTGCCCTGGGACTGGCTAATTTAATTTCGTTTTGATTAGATTATTCTTGCTGCAGTCTACTGCCAATCTGAAGTATTGTGCCTTCTCTTCTACTTAACCTTCCTGCCCCATGCCTGCTCCAGCCTGCATGCAGCTCTCTGGATTGCAGAATATATTTGAACAATCAAAGTTAGGAGTTATTATTTTGCTTTCCATTGTCCATCCTTATAAAAGCACACATCTTTCACTGGGCTCCCTCTTCCCAGAAATCGGATTACTTCTCCTTCTCCTCCTTCTTTTTTTTTTTTTTTTTTTAGTTTGTAATATTGTTTACCATTTTCAGTGGAAAGTGCCCTGTAATTTAGGTGGAAAAAATCTAAAATCATTACTAAATCGCAGGATGATGCAATAGACCCTAAATGAGGATCATTTTTAAAAACAACGATAATCATCACTAGGCGATCCACAGGAGACGGAAAACAGGTAAATAATGAATACCCCCATCTATTAAACTCCAAATCTATTGCAAACCGAAGTTATTTTTCAACCCTCTACCTAATGGTCAATGAAGAAAACCCTCTGTAATCGGTCTTCCGAGGCAGGGCATTAGAGATTCCGCATGCAGACCCTTGTAAACATGCAAGAGCACAAACGCGATTAACTTACGGAAAATACCGGCACAATGGCAAAATAATCTGGGAAGCAGGCTCAGTAAGGGTTTTAAAAAAAATTCTCAAATTTAATTTGAATACACGAGATGACGATTAACAGTAGATATGGATCACGGGTACCTCCAAATGCATAATCACAATCTCCCCCCCCCCCCCCCCCCCGTTTTTAGAACGTGACTGTATTTCCTGGGAGAGTCAATGACTGAGGGACACCAAAAATGTTTGTCACTTCCTAAGTTAGAGGCAGGGTTATTAGGAACTCGGGTAAATAAACAAAGCAAATGCTGTTCTTTAAGTAATATCTATCACTTCCTCCTTATTGAGTTATTTCTTTAAACAATGTAAGTTTTTTTTTGATGCTATGTGTCTGAACCGAGGACTTGAGGTTCTTTATTGTTCTCCATTTTGATGAAAAAAAATTGAATTGGGGTCTGTGCTATTGGATTTTGTTCAGTAAATATACTGGAATCATATTTTTGTTAGAAACTATCAATAAATCCAGTATAAGAAAAGTAATAAGATACAAATATGAACAGGACCTTCGCAAAGGAAATATTACAAAGGGAACTGCACTCAGAAAATTTATTAGGGGATTTTTTTCCACCCCCTTGTGCTGGAAGAAAATACAGAAAGAAAGACACAAAACTGCGTTATTTTTAATACAGATTCCGTGCTTAATATGAAGACAATTCTAACCACTATCTCACCTAGTTTATAAATCATTTTCCCAGCATTGCAGTTAAAAAATACATTAGGAACACATCTAAATCTTTTTTTTCCTACGACAAAATACTTACTAAAAAGACATCACATTTGAGAAATCACTGGACTTCCCAGGTTATGAAAATTTGAACTTTTTGCTGTCCATATTCTACTAGAGGGTATATAACAGCCTCAACTCTTTATTAAAATCAATTTCAATAGCATCTGTGGCTAAATCTTCTATAGGCAGAATTCCATTATATTCTGTCAGTAATATTCTAGGGCAAAAGGCAAAGGGACTTACCAAAAACTATTGTGGATACATCTTTTGATGCAATAGGTGGGGGTCTGTTCCCTCTAGTTTTGGAGATATTAGGAGGTCAAGAGAGAAAAATTAAACATGCTGAATGTTACTTTGTCTCCAACTTGTTTAATTGCATTAATACTGTGGGAAAGAAATGGCAACGTAAACTAAAGCTGACCGGAGGCAGGAATGACATTGTACTAGTGAACTAAAGTGACTTCGTTTTGTGAAGTCACAATTCGCTTAGTCACCCCTCGCCCTCTTCCGTAAGTCAGACCCTGGATGCTGGGTCACTTGGGGTGCTAGGAGCTTCCATGGGTGTCTTCACTTTAATTTATTTTAAAAAAATATATTTTATTGATTTTTTACAGAGAGGAAGGGAGAGGGACAGAGAGCTAGAAACATCGATGAGAGAGAAACATCGACCAGCTGCCCTCTGCACAACCCCCACTGGGGATGTGCCCGCAACCAAGGTACATGCCCTTGACCGGAATCGAACCCGGGACCCTTCAGTCCGCAGGCCGACGCTCTATCCACTGAGCCAAACCGGTCTCGGCTTCACTTTTATATGTCACCATGGAAACAAGCACCTTGAAACCCAGAACACTCTAATGACATTCCCCATTAGTTTAGACCTCTGGACAGTTCCATACCCACTTGGATATTAGTGACACTCGTTAAGTAACTTTTCAGGAACCAAAGGGCATAAAGGAAAAAAAGAGTCTGCAATTCCATATTTGCAGCTTGTCTTAAGGTTCTAAAACTTGTCCTAATAAAATTAAATGTTTGTCCTTTTAAAGTCCCAGCTAACCACTCTGTTGAAAATCCATGGGACGTAATGTTGGAGCCACTGGGCCATTTGGCAAGGAGGACTGGCAATTAAGCTTTTTGTACCCAGCATTCAAATTTGAGAATGTCACTTTATTACTTTGATTTTTAATTATGGACAACGTCAGCAGAAAGACTTCCATTGAGTGCAGTAAAAGAAAGAAAGAAAAAAAAACAACACGGAACCCTTCTTTCCTGGAAATGGCAGTCAATGAAGTGAAAAGAAGCATTCCTAGAAATGTATAATTTATACTGAAGGAAGAGGCTCCCGTGGGCTCTCAGAAAGGTAGTTTTAAGCAACGATGGAGACGTGCAGGAGCATTCACATGGCCGGGTGCCTTTGGCAGTGGAGTTTTGGCTTCCGATCCTGGGGAGTATCCTAATCACTTCAAACTTTGTAAGCCGAGCTGTGGAAGAATTGCAATTAATTATATGTCTCTGCTGTAGAGAGACTAACATCTTTTCAGGAGAGCAAGAAGGTTGTTGCTGTTAAGAAGGAAAACCAGAGCCTTGTTATGATGGGCCATTTTTCTAAGGCGGGAGCATTTTATTCTAGCTTTGAGTTAAAACGTTTAACCCCCTGCCTCCGTAATTTATAGAGGCTCCCACATTGCCTGCTTTGCATAACTACATTGTATATTACATGCTATGCAGTTGGGCTCTTGGGGGGTCATTTTTATAAAATGTAGCAGGAATAGTGCCCCCTAGTGTTGGGGACATTGTCAGAGTCATTGTTGAATGTCTCTGTTGTGTTCCTGCCCAGAAGAGAAGATAGAAATGGAAAGAGAGAAAAGAATCACTGGGTGCCATTTTTTTTCCTCCCTCAAGCACAGCCCTTAACTTCCTTTCTCTTCCATGTGATTTTTTTCCAAACCACTATTGAAAAGGGATTATTGCTGGTCTGGATCTGCCTAAATGGAGGAGTGGGAGAATAGGAGCCTACCCTGGCTGCCATTTTGAGGGTCGCTCTCATTGTGACCTCGTTCATGCAGTCAGAGCCTAAGCTTGCTCAGTCAGATGGGCATCTTTTCACGTGTCTGAGTGGCAGTTAGAAGTGAGACCCAGAAGTCAAAGGGACCCTAGTGTATCCTTTCAAGGTGTCTTTTTTTTTTTTTTTTTTTTTTTTTTTTTAGTCAAACAGAGGCTTCCTTATCCTCAGAGAGACATCAGTCCAGAAAACTCTGATTCTGAGCAGGGGGGTTTGGAGTACTGATAGAATTAGCTCATGATTTGAAAAGATTGTTACCTAAGCAAATGGACCACTGGCTTAAAACCAGGCCCATGATGTTTACCCCTCTGGTGGAGAAAGGAGGACATAAGGCAAAGAGCATGTAGGAGGCAGATCAGAAGAATTGACCTTCTGGGGTTTCACTCTCCTCACCTGTAAAGTGGAGAGAGTGGATTAGATTACGTCTTGAGTTATGAAATGTGTCAATGCAACCTGTTCACAATGGCCTTACAACTACAAACTACACAAACCCCCAGGCACCAGGAGAATGGCAAAATAAGTTGTGGCATGTTTTACACTACTCTCCAGAGGTGGGGAATGAACAAACTATATTGGCATGCAATAATGTGAACATATCTCACATATATAAGCATAAAGAAAGAATCCAGACACCGAAGAGAACCTCCCATGTGATTTCATTTATATGAAATTCAAAACCAGCAAGCTAATCTTGGAGGGTAAGTACCAGCAAAAAAGCACAAGGGGCGCCTGTGATACTGAGAATTTCTTTCTTGTTCTGGGTGCTGGTTCTACAGGTCTGTTTAGATGGTGAAAAAGTCATTAAGCTGTACAGCTCAGACAGCTGTATTTTTGTGAAAGTACATACTTTTCGAAGGAGGAAAAATACCTTTTACATTATTTTGAGTTCTGTCTAGCAGTGAAAACAGTGATCAGAGTAAGTGATTTGCCATTTTGCAGGGAAGGATAGAACTCTCTGTTTGCTTGGCTTGCCATTGTACCTTCAGCATCTAGCACAGTACCTGGTCCATAGTAAGTGCTCAATAAATATTTGTAGAAGCCAGACATTGGAATTTAATTTTTAAAAAAATACACAATGACCAGCTGATCAGGCTTTCCTATTAAAAAACAACAGAAAATAACTGGAATGCACTTTAGAGATACAATTGCCTTACTCTAAAATACATGGGCTGAACAGATTTTACTACTGTCTTTACTCTCAGAGGGTTATGAACTAAGTGAGAGTGGCTCTAATTGTTTTTCAGGTTAAAAGAGAACAGAATGCTCCTAGGATTTGGGTATAGGTGAAAGGAATTCTTAAGTTCTTTTTAAAAAAATATATTTTGAATGTTTTGCCCTTTGAGATGTCAATTGCATGAACAAAGAATAAAAAGTAATTTCCCTAATGGGAAGAAATGGGGAAAAAAGAATCTTTAGAAAAGTTCAAATTATATTTAGGCATGAAGGACATTTTCCTTGAGGAAGATATAGCTCTGCAGGGAAACCTCAGTAAATAGCTGTGTGTCCTTGACCAACCTGTTTCTAGTTTTCTCATTTGCAAAACAAAAAATAAATAAATACTAGGTTTCTTTCAAAGCTAAAATTCTATACTGTGCAATTTTATCTAATTGTAGGGAAAATTGTCTTGAGTTACTTTATATTTTAAAAAATATATATTTTATTTTATTTTTCTTACCAAGAGGAAGGGAGAGGGATAGAGAGTTAGAAACATTGATCAGCTGCCTCCTGCACACCTCCAACTGGGGATGTGCCCGCAACCATGGTACATGCCCTGGACCGGAATCGAACCTGGGACCTTTCAGTCCTTAGGCCAACGTTCTATCCACTGAGCCAAACCAGTTAGGGCAGCTTGAGTTACTTTAATTAAAAAGGAAAGGTAGTTTTGTCAAACAGAGGCTTCCTTATCCTCAGAGAGACATCAGTCCAGAAAAACCTGATTCTGAGCATGGGGGTTTGGATTACTGATAGAATCAGCTCATGATTTGAAAAGATTGTTACCTAAGCAAATGGTCCACTGGCTTAAAACCCAGGCCCCTGATGTTTACACCCCTGGTTGAGAAAGGAGGACATAAGGCGAAGAGCATGTAGGAGGCAGATCAGAAGAGTTGACCTTCTGGGGTTTCACTCTCCTCACCTGTAAAGTGGAGTGAGTGGATTAGATTACGTCTTGAGTTATGAAATGTGTCGAAAGTAATTGCAAATTAATAATAGTCAAAATATAGGAGTTCATGAATTGTAATCTCGTTTGATATTGGAGCAACTTTGCATTCATGTACTCCCAATTGTGCTTTCCATATACATGATACCTCATCATCCAGAAATTTCATTTTAACCCATTTCAGTTTATCCAATATGTGCTTGTCCAATCCTATATCATAAAATCCTAATATGCTAAGTGTCTGGTCAACTGGTTGGCCATTCAACCAATCAAAGTATAATATGCTAATGATATGCTAAGGATGCTCAACTGCTCACTATGATGTGAACTGACCACCAGGGGGCAGACACTCCAATTGGTAGGTTAGCTTGCTGCTGGGGTCTAGCTGATCAGGACTGAGTGGGATGGGCCAGACACTCCCTGAAGTCCTCCCATGGTCCCTCCCAGGCTGGCCAACTTCCAGCATCTCTCCCCAGCCCAGATCGTGCACTGGTGGGGTCCCTTGGCCTGGCCTGCCACCCTCTTGCAATCCAGGACCCCTTCAAGGGTGTCAGAGAGCCAGTTTTGGCCTGATCCCGCAGGCCAGGCCAAGGGACCCCACTGGTTCACAAATTCGTGCACCAGGTCTCTAGTGTGAAATAATTTGATTCTGTGATTTACATTAAGAAAAAATAGAGCCTATAGAAAGCAATCTGTCTTATCCAAGATCAAGATTTGAGGGTGTATGTGTCCTGTTTCTTACTCTATTTAGCATATATCTAAGCCTGTGCATCAAACTCTTATGATTAAGGCCAGACATGCTTTCCTCCTTAACTATTGATAGAATCATTTTTCAGATAGGTTAGATTATCCTTTTTGATCATGTTCTCTATTAGTAAAACATTTTTAAACATGCACTCTCAAAATAAGCACATATATATTTACTTGTAAATGTTCTACACTTAGTATTCATATCTATACATATATAAAATCCTAATATGCAAGTAGACTGAATGGCAGAACAATCGAACAACCAGTTGCTATGATATGCACTGACCACCAGGGGGTGCATGCAGAACATGGTGGGCATCCGCTATGGCGGGATAGTAGAGCAGGTAAGGGAGGGACACCAGACCAAGGCAGGGCAATGATCTCTGTCATCCGGGCAAGCCTCTGGTGGTTACTGAAAATTCTTTTCTCCTACGTGCCACAGTCCTCCCGGGCATCCACACCTGCTGCCAGTGCCAACCCTGCTTGCACTTGCTGCTGGTGCCAGAGCCGCCTCTCACACCCACTGCCAGCAATGGCCACACCTGCATCTGCTGCCAGCGCCACTGCTTGCACCTGCTGCCAGCGCCTGGCACCAGTCCTGATAACTTGGTTGCTGTCAGCGGGTGCAAGTGGTGGCTGCTGGTCCTGATCGCCCCTGAGGGTTTCTCCACCGCCCCCTGTTCCTGAGGGCCATTCAGGGCAGCAGCTGTTGCTCACACCCGCTGACGGTGCCAGCCCCAATCACTCTGTGCCATCATGATGTGAGCAGGGCCAGTGACATCAGACCATGGAGCAGTGGTGGGGGCAAGTAGGGCCACCAGCAGACAGGGGACCAGGGGCTGCGGCTGGAGGGGCCAGGTGGGGGCACAGAGGATGGGCCAAGACCCACCCTGTGCCCACTGCAGCCTTGAGGCCCACAGTTCCTTTGAAGGTGCACAAATTCGTGCACTGGGCCCCTAGTTAAATAATAATAATATATACATAAAGCAAAAAATTTTAGCATGATGAAATAAAGAAATTACTTACAGTTGAAGACATATACCAAATTCTGATGGCTTTAATCCTATCATTAGCCAATACATCAAATCTCAATATATACTTGGGTTAAGGTTTGTTGTTAATGTGCATGTTATTCATATTTTAAATAGGACAATTTGTTGATAATTTCAAAATTGTTTCACTCACTTATGGCAGATCTGATTAGAATAATATCTTTTCTTCTTGAAACTCATACTACAGTGATGGAGAATCTTTGTAGGAGTAGAGTCTAAATTTTGCCCTTTGCAAATTGTGCTTGGTTCAGTTTGTAGTTTCTCCTTTTTTTTTTTTTTTTTTTTTTTTAAAAATTACCTTTATTGTTGAAAGTATTAAAGATATAGCCTTTTCTTTCCCCACTGACCCCCTCCACCTGGCATCCATCCCTCTCAGGCCTTCACCACACTATTGTCTGTGTCCATGGGCTGTGCACATATGTGTACAAGTTTCCCAGCTAATCTCTTCCCACCGCCCAGCGACCCCCACCTTCCCTCTGAGATTGGTCCATCTGTTCTATGCTTCTATGTCTCTGGATCTATTTTGTTCATTAGATTGTGGTTTCTCTTTTCAAGCTACATTTCTACTTTGCTCGCTTAGTTAATACTAGAAAATACCATTTCTTAGTTAATACTAGAAAATACCATTTCTTAGTTAATACTAGAAAATAAAGTGGGCACACTCTAGATTGCAATGTGCTTCCTTATGCCGCCCCTGCTATTGCCCGGGAGAGGCCTGCTGGACACATGGATCTCTGGCCGAGGCACTGAGTGAGGCAGCAGTATCACTCCATGTTTCACGTGTTACGTAAGTTACCTTTCTGGCTTCTAAGCTAACGCTGTACCTGCAGGCAGAAGTTCTAAGTCTTTCTTCCTGCACATGCAAAGGATCCCGCAGGGCCAGCCTCACTTTCATTGGCAGGTGGCGTAGACGGCCTGTTTCACGCTCCTGCAACGTTCTGGCTGGGAAACAACTTCCTTTCTCACCAGAGAATCATAGTCTTCCATCTCTGGCAGATCTGAAGGGTTCTTTCTTAGTGGGGAAGAGAATTTTGCACTCTGTAATAATAATTAAAAAAAGTGTTTTTATTGATTTCAGAGAGGAAGGGAGAGGGAGAGAGAGATAGAAACATCAGTGATGAGAGAAAACCATTCATCAGCTGCCTCCTGGGCGCCCCACACGGGGGGTCGAGCCCACAACCCGGGCATGTGCCCTGACCGGGAATTGAACTGTGACTCCTGGTTCTTAGGTTGACGCTCAACCACTGAGCCGTGCTGGCTGGGCTAATAATAATATTTTTCATTGAGGCCTTAGCAATGGAATAAGAGAAAATGGAGCAGCAGATTGAAAGCCTGACCCTTGACCCTGGGAGGCTGGTGAGCATGGTGGCCAAGAGCCTGACTTCGAGCATCATGCTTGGCCCAAGTCCTGTTTGGATTTGAGGTGAGTTAATTAATTGGGACCTCAATTTTGTCATCTGAAAAAAAAAGATGATACCTAATACTTCAGTTAAGATTATGTTATTTAGTATGTTATTAGATTGTTGTTCTAAAAACAGAAAGTGTGGGGGGCGGGGACAGAGAGAGAGAGCTTAAAATTCAGTGGCTTAAAAACATACACCTTTATTTCTTTTCAATGTAGAAGTTCATGAGCACTGGGCTCCCATCTCATGACCCACTGGTGGTCTCAGTTACTGCCATCATGTTTTTATTCCAGCCAGAAGGGAGGACAAGAGGAAAAGGGAAGGCTCACTACTTTGCTTCAAAGGTCACGACTTGGACATAGTTTAAATTCCATCTGCTGGACTTTAGTCACATGGCCACAGCTAATGCAGTATTTGCTGGTAGCCATGTGCCGGCTCCAGGTTTCTACTTGTACAGGAAAGCAGGGAAAATAGTTAGGGCGCACAACTAGCGGTCTCTGGAACAGCAGCCTCTCAGATTAGTCACAGGGATTAGATGACATGGTTTAGCACAGAACTGGGCCTGGGCTAAACCACAAACCCAAGAGTACTATTATTTATTACTATCCTCATTATTGTTCATCTCTGAACCTTTTGTTTTATCTTAAGCAAAACGAATATTGGTTAGTTATTCCATTCTGTACCAATCAAAATAAGTATGGAGTACTAATTTTGGGGCAATGTAGTAAAATCAGATGGTAAGCATGGAAACAATAGCGTATAGGTGGATGGGCTTTGAAAAAAATTCATTCTTTTTACTTTGTGTTGGGGTCTTCCGAGGGCCCTGTATCATAATAAAAAAAAGACAAAGGGAAAATATTATATTTTTACTGAGAATGTGAAAAAATAAAAATACTAGGGAAAACAGGATGATGGGAGAGTTCCTTGAGCAACTGGGATGAGAAGCAGTAGAGAGAAATGGAAAAGGTCTAGACTGCAAATTTAGACAGAGCTAGTGAATTAGTCAACTTACGCTGTAGTAACTCCCCAAGTCAGTACAACAGCATTTCTTGCTCCCCGATATGTAGGTTAGCAATAGCTTTGCTTGGTTCTACCAGGTACTCCTCAACTTTGCTCCACATAACATTTTTAAAATATATGTTTTTATTGATTTCAGAGAGAAAGGGAGAAGGAGAGTGAGATAGAAACAGCAATGATGAGAGAAAACCATTGATGGGCTGCCTCCTGCATGCCCCATACTGGGGATTGAGCCTACAACCTGAGCATCTGTCCTTGCCTGGAATCAAACCCACGATCCTTCAGTCCACAGGCTGACGCTCAGTCCTCTGAGCCAAATCAGCTAGGGCGCTCCACATAACTTTTCATTCTGTTACCTCCTCTATGCTCTTGTGGCAGATGTCAGTAGCTCATGAAGTCAAGCTAAATCATGCAAGTGCATTTGAATGCTGTCCCTCCCCAGGTTTATTGAGATATAAATGACACATAACATTGTGTATGTTCAAGGTGTACAATGTGTTGATATGATATGTTGAAAGATACCACCATAGCATTAACTCCTGGCTCCAACAATTTCTTTGTGCGTGTGCATGTGGTGAGCACATTGAAAATCTACTGTACTAACAACATTCAAGAATATTATGCAATATTATTAGCTATAATCACAATGCTCTACATTAGATCCCCAAACTTGTTAATCCTATAACTGGCGGTTTGCATCTGTTGCATCCACTATCTCTCCATTTCTAACCTCCCCTTCCCCCCAGCTCCTGGTAACCACCATCCTACTCTCTGTTTCTCTGAGTTTGACTTTTTTAGATTCCACATATATGTGGTATCATATAGTATTCATCTTTCTCTGTCTGATCTATTTCACTTAACATAATGTCTTCAAGGATTATCAAAGTTGTTGCAAATGATGGGATTTCCTTCTTTCTCACGATTGAATTATATATATATATATATATATATATATATATATATATATATATATATATATATATATCTCACATCTTCTTTACTCATTAATCCATTGACAAACACTTAGGGTATTTCCATATATTGGCTGTTGTGAGCAATGCTGCAATGAACCTGTGAACCTGGGAGTGCTGCTAGCTCGATGAGATTGGAGCCTCCCTGGCATATCCACTCACATTCCATTGACTGAGTCCTATGGCTCTGTCCAAAGTCAATGGCATGAAGAAGTACTTTCCATCTCACATGTAAACAGAGTAGGAAAGGAATAAATATGAACAACTAATGAAGTCTACAACACCCGAGTTTGAACTCTGAACTAGTTCTGTGATAAAGGGCAAGGCACCTAGTCTTCCTGAGCCTATTTATAACCAGAGAGAAGACACATAGTCTATAAGATTCTATCTATTAAATGAGATAATCCCTATAAGCAGAGTCTCCCAGTAGCCAGCCACAAACAGATCACATACATGCCATGATACTGTGTTCTTTTAGCCCACAGAGTTGGGTCAGGCTTGGGTCTTCCATATCCTCAGCCACTAGTCTCCTGACACAGGCAGCCCCTCCTGTGTGTGGGCTGCACACCTTTCTACGCACCATGCTACGAAAAATGTCAGGAAACACTGGAAACTAAAGCACCTAGACCGGGGTGGGCAAACTTTTAGACTTGAGGGCCACAATGGGTTCTTAAACTGGACCGGAGAGCAGGAACAAAAGCAACCTCACCATGCTGGCATTCTCATCTTGGGCTGCTGGTGAAGGAGCGGAGGGGAGAGCAGGAGAACCCTCCGCTCTTTCAGCTTCGTGGGGGGGGGGGATAGAACAGCCGAACGGGCAGTAGTTTGCGCACCCATGACCTAGAATCTAGGTCCTATGGTATTGGTTGTGGTAAGTCTTTTTTTTAAGTCCTTACCTGAGGATATATGTTCACTGATTTTATAGAAAAACCATCAATGTGAGAGAGAAACAACTACTGGTTGCCTCCTGCGTGCCTCTCGACCAGGAATCGAACCCACAACCTTTTGGTGTACAGGATGATGTTCCCACCAACCGAGCCACCTGGCCAGGGAGCCCTTGGAGGGCTTTAAACCCAGAAGCAGCTGTCGTTATGATAGAAGGAGAGGGTTCTGGGGACACAGTTTTGATGGCAAAGACGGCATCAGTGGGAATCATTGAGAGAAGAGAATACTGCCCTCCCCCCAGTAGCTTCAAGAAAACTCTTCTTGATGCTTTGCTGGTTTTCCTCTCTGTGACCCTATAGGAGTCATGACCTGCCCCCTCCCCTTCTCTCTCCCCCCTCCCCCCCAACAATTTGAGAAATCCTGGGAAAGAGGATGTGGAGACAATGTCCAGAGCCCATGCTGTGTGC
The DNA here is from genome assembly GCA_963924515.1 of Vespertilio murinus. Classification (NCBI taxonomy): domain Eukaryota; kingdom Metazoa; phylum Chordata; class Mammalia; order Chiroptera; family Vespertilionidae; genus Vespertilio; species Vespertilio murinus. The sequence goes on along the minus strand of OZ004704.1, from coordinate 23,673,497 downwards.
AACCAGAGTTGAAAGTTGAATCTAAAAATATGCCTTGCTATAGAACTCCGATTGTGGCTGTTTCTATAGTCATTCCAGAGCTTATTACGAATCTACCCTGAAAGAAATTCCTGGAACTGTGCTCGTCTGTGAGTGCTGGGAAGACACAGCGCCATTCTTGGGCTGGCGTGCGATCAAGGCTGACTTGCCGGGGGTCTGAAGTTGGAGCTCCTCACTGCCCGTGCGAAGGCTACCGCTCTGCGTCTCTATCAATCAGAATCATGCTGAAACAGTCTCCTCGTATTACCATACCGATGAGTATTCTCAGTGTAGACCAAAAACCTAGGGCAAGAGCTGAAGGCATTTGAAAAATGTTGCTAGTCCTTTGGCTTGTTACACTCCTGTGCTAGACATAGTATGACTTCATTGTTCACACAAAAAAATTCTACTGTTTGAATCTTATGCTTCCCCACTACCCAGCATAGGTGTAGTCAGGGTCCGGTGTCCTGAAACAGCTAGAGCAGATATTTGAGAGGATTATTCAGGGTCCAATTTGCCTGTTATTTCAGAAACTCAGGGCTAACACATAAAGTGATTTCCAAAGCACGACCACTGGGTTGCTTGAGAAAGACTGAACCTTCTCTTATCCATCGCTCCCGCAGACATTGATCGAAAGAAAGCCTTTATGTTGTGAGATGTTGGAGAAACACCAATCAATAAGGCAGGCTCTGGTCTTAGGGAAGGAACAGAGTTTAACTAAAGGAAACGTTGTTCAGAAACCACACAATGTTAACCACTGCTCTAATAGTTTACACTGAATAGAAAAAAAAAAACCTGCTTAAAATACTCTGGAAATGACCAGTACTTTAGATACAGATTTAAAAAGTGTTGTTAACTAAGTGAATCCCTCTCTCCACACTCATGAGTCAGGATGAGTGTATCTTATAATCTTTCTGAGGAGGAAGGAAAAACACTTGGTCAGCAGTGTTGTGAAGGGGACAGGAAAATGGACATTCTCAGACATTGCTCATAGTGAGGATAGGGACCTGCATTGTTCAGGCTTTCAGGAATGGCGGTGTTTAAACGCCCTGCCACGGGAGATTCTCTAAACTAATGATGGACCAGCCGTACAACGGAATACTATGTAAACCACCAAGATGAATAAAGAACCAGGATATGCTGTTTTGTGAGAAAAATACAAAACAGTAGACACAGTATGATCCCAAGTGTGTGTGTGTGTGTGTGTGTGTGTGTGTGTGTGTGTGTGTAATTGCGGGGTGCTTGTCAGCACTTTTTGAATTTTCTACAAAGAACATGCATTACTATCATAACCTGAGGTGATTGGGAAGGGTTAGTGACTTTTGCATATTTTGTCTTTTAAGAAAGAAAGAAAGAAAAAAGTCTGGGCCAGGCCATTTCAATCCCAAGGGGGAATAATGATACCAAATAAAAACACTTACATTATGAGGCAGAATTAAAAACATAAGATCAGCCAAAACCGGGTTGGCTCAGTGGTAGAGCGTCCAGACTACTACAGACTACTCCAGACCCTCCCGGACTGGGGGGGTCCCGGGTTCGATTTGGGTCAAGGGCATGTGCATTGGTTGCGGGCACATCCCGGTGGGGAGTGTGCAGGAGGCAGCTGGTCAATGTTTCTCTCTCATCGATGTTTCTAGCTCTCTATCTCTCTCCCTTCCTCTCTGTAAAATATCAATGAAATATATATTTTAAAAAAACAAAACAAAACAAAAAACACATAAGATTGAGGAGCTGGTGGGCTTTCTAACTGATGTAGAGATTTCCAACAAGGCCTGTTGAAGAGGCAGCTTCGGTTTTTAATTTGTGCACAGAATAAAAGCTGATGCCAATTTAGCACACTCGCAGGAGATGATGAGCTCGGCTCTCCTCGTCAGAGTTTGCCATCTTTGGCGATTTTTCATTGGCAATATGGAAAACAGGCAATATGGAAAACACACTCTCCAGATTGAGGCCTGTTCAGGGCCCTGTGAGTGTCGGGGTTAGCTCCCATCCCTCCTCAGGTTGAATTTATGGAGGTCAAGAGAGCTGATCTGTAATTTCATTCAGATTTCTGAGTAAAAGTTGATTCTTTTATTTCACATACTGTGCTTTAAAAATCACTATGTATTTAAACATACCTTAAAAAGAGAAAATTATAGGACAAACATGAGCTTTATAAATTGCCTTGTTTTCTTTAGATTTCCCCCTCCCTCCAATATAAATATTATAAATACAATTGAAGCCATCTGTGAGACTCCTCCCCAACCCCATTTCCCCACCTTTCTCCTTGGAGGTAACCACACTAATTATGTCAGTGCTCATCATTCCCATGCATGTTTTAGTAATTTCTCTCTCTATTTTGCATCAATAAACATCTAAATGTTTGCCAACTTATTTGGTATTTTTTTTTAGACTCCTCCAATGTGTTTTGTTTTGTTTTGTTTTGTTTTGTTATTGTTGTTTCTGAGATTCATCTGTTTGGCAGATGTTGCTGTAACGTACTCATTTTGACTGTTGTATAGTATCCCAGTTGTATAACTATGGCATAGCCTATTTGTTTCTTCTTCACTTGATGGTCATGTAGCCTGCTTGCAAATTTGTTTTTGTCCTTGCCATTTCCAACAAGGCTTTAATAAACCCTTGTGAATGTGTATCCTTGTCCATGGTGGATACCTAGACATGGGATGGCTGGGTCATGGGCTAAATGCATCATCTGCCAACTAGGAATAGTCAATGGCTCTTCTAGCTGGTCGGAGCAGCTTATAGTCCCACCCTACAGATACAAGGGTTCTTGCTAATCTTTGGAATCATCATTCTGTAAAATTTTGCCAACTTAGAGGGTGTAAGATGATTTCTCATTGTTGTTTAATTTGATTCCCTAAGTAATGCCGAAGCTGATCATCTTTCCATATGTTTATTGGCCATTTATGTTTTCTTTCCTAGTAGTGACTTTTTATATCCTTTGATCACTTCCTTAGTGGATTGTTAGTCTTTTTTCTTCTTGGTTTATTTTCATCTTATCTTTTAAAAAAGTAAGAAAAGGAAATCCAGCCATACATTCAATGCATTTTTTTTGTGTGAAAATGTGATGTTAGATGCTATGAAAAGAACACAAAAGAAGTACGGATAGTCTCTTATATATAAATGCTTAACTTATACTATTTTTGATGGTAGGGAGAAAGCCTTTCCAACTTTACGTAACTGTTGTATTAGGATGAACCTTTACTTCATTTATATTTTTGTTCTTGAGGTCTTATCAGACTACTCCTAATAATACAAAATTATATGGTTACAATTATTGCTGCACTGCTCCTTAATTGTTCAAATAAAGCACACATTCTAGAGTTGAGAATCAGAAAATAAAGGAAGATAGCCACGCTCCCCCAAGGTTATCTTGCACTCATTATGCAGCAGCACACGTGGATGGTCAGGGGTACACAGAGAATGACTAATGCATTAATAAGGCTTACATGTACTTCCCACCCCTGTAATTGCATTCCTCTCATTAGCTTTTATCCAGCTGGTCTGAATTGCACAAACAAAATGTTGTGTAAGATCTGCCCATTGATGGTAAATTCAGAACAATTTTTGTAAAACTCTTGCCAAGTTACATACTGACCCCAGGGTCTTTAAACCAGCCAAAAAAATGTTAAGCAAAAGCTAAATTAAATCTATTATCACAAATTTGTGCCCCATAATCTGATGAGACTTCCAGATGTCCAGCCCGAGACCATCTGCTGAATGTCTGTGGCCACACATTCCCAAAACCTGTGCATGGATAAGAGGAACAGACCGACGGCTTGGAGCTCTAAAATTCTGAGCAGTTCCTGCTTAGGCAGAAAAGCAGACAAAGAAAAAACAAGTAAGAGAGTTTTGAGATTTTTTAAGAGTTCTTTTTTTCTTTTTAAAAACCATTTGTTTACTTTCAATTGACTTATTCTAGAAGTGGGATGGCTTTTCCAATACATAATAATAAAACAGACTCAAAGACAATAAATGATGTGATTTCAAACATTTTAAAAAGTAACAGCAAAGCCTTTGGAAATTAGTTGCTGACTTAGTCTTGGTAATAATTCTGAATAGTGTGCTTTACTCATTTGGTATCTTTGTCTTATGGCAGGATTCTGAGGCAGCAGACTCCCAGAGGGAGCTGTATCTACAGGGGTTATTGTGGGGAGCTCTCAGGAACAACATGAGTGAGAGACCAAGGGAAGCAGGATTGGGTAGAGGAGAAGATCCACAGAGACAATAGAGATCTCAGAGGTTCCTATGGGGAGCATTAGGTGTGACAATGAACTTGATGTGTCAGCTTGACCAGGTTGTGGTGCTCCATTATTTGGTCAAACTCCAGGCGAGATGTGGCTGTGGAGGTATTTTTCAGGAGCGATTAACATTTAAATCAGTAGACTTTAGTGAAACAAGTAACCCTCCATAACCTGAGTGGGCCTCATAAATCAGTTCATGACCTTACGCGCAAAGATTGAGGTTTCTTGAAGAAAAAGGAATTCCTAAAACTACAACATAAAGGCCCTGACTGAGTGTTCAGTCTGCTGGAAATTTGACTTCAAGACAGCAATATCAACTCTTACCCGATTTTCAGCCTGCCCTACAGATTCCATACGGGACAGCTCTCACAATCCCGTGCCAAGTCCTTAGAATATGTATCTCTTGCTGTCAATCCAGGACCTTAGGGATCTTTCTGAGGACTCTTCCATTGGGGTTCTTCATAAATTGCACACAAGAATTGTGAAGGGTCTGAGGTTTTATCCTACCAGCAAGCTAACAAGGTTGCCTGCCACAGTTTCGTGGATGCTGGTAGAAGACGTGAGGCTTCCGGGTCAGAGATGAAGAACAGTTTATTACTCACAGCTCTAGCCCTAGCAAGATTGTCAGCACTTTTGTACTGGTTCCCTGAGCCCCAGTTACCATAAGGTTGATGCAAAGTGGTTCACATCACATCTGCATTCGCAGTGGGTTGCATTACGGTAGAGGGACCCTGAGCTTAGGAAACCCAAATCTTTTATAATGGGCAGTAAATGGGCCTGCCCTTTGCTCTATCCCTATGCTATTTCTTATGTTAGTTCTCTGTGTACTGCTTCATTGGTTATTGCTTTTGTAAAAGATTTTCTCTGGGTCTCTCCATGGAACATAATTGGTTGGTAGGTTATTCTATCTTGCATAGTATGTCCTCTTCTCTGAGCTTTTCATTTACTTCTCCCATCGTATGCCATAGAATCTCTGTTTAGTGCCCTCTATTGGTAGGATAAACCGTAGGGTGTAGTTTATAGAAATGGAGTTCATAGCAACCCACATTAGAGTTTAGAAAGTAAGAAATGATCCTATATAATAAAAGGCTAATATGCAAATTGACCAAATAGTAGAACAACCAGTTGCTATGATATGCACTGACCACCAGGGGGGCAGTTGCTCAATGCAGGAGCTGCCCCCTAATGGTCAGTGCACTCCCACAGGGGAAGCAATGCTCAGCCAGAAGCTGGGCTCATAGCTTCTTGGCAGACTGACATCCCCAGAGGGACCACCCTGAGTGCATGAATTTCATGCACAGGGCCTCTAGTACATTGATAAAAAGCCCAAATAACAAGAATATATGTGGGAAAGGCAATGTAAATGAATGCATAAAAATAAGATTTAAAAAGAGTTTAATAGCTGCTGACATAGTCAATGGGTCCCAGTGACAAAGAAGAATTAAATAGGCTGTTGCTGAATGTTCATATCATGGTTTGATCATGTTAAGCACACAAGCATTAATAAGGGGGAAGTAAAAACACACTGAGATGACAGTTCACACCTGCTAGAATGGCTATTATCAATAAGACAAGAAATAATAAGTATTGGATGTGGGGGGAAAAGAAACGCTCCTACCCTTCTGGTAGGAATGTAAACTGGTACAGCCTCTATGGAAAAGAGTATGGATCTTCCTAAAAAAAAATTAAAAAGAGATCTACCCTATGACCCAAGAAACCCTCTTCTTGGTTATCTATTGAAAAATTTGAAAACATTTATTCATAAGGATATATGCACCCCTATGCTCATGGCAGCGTTATTCACAGTGGCCAAGACATGGAAACAATCTGAGTGTCCTTTGATGGATGACTGGATAAAGAGGACGTGGTACATATATACAATGGAATGCTACTCAGCCATCGAAATGAGGACGCACTGCCATTTTCAACATCATGGATGGATCCTGAGAGTATCAAACTAAGCAAAATAAGTAGATGGAAAAAGAAAAGAGCCGTATGATTTCACTCAGATGTGGGATAAGACAGAAAGCAACAACTGGACAAACAAAGCAAACTCATAAACACAAATGGCAGTATGTTGGCCATCAGAGGAGAAGGAGGTTGCGGAGAAGATGGAGAAGGTAAAGGGGGTCAAATATACGGCGACAGGAGACTAGACTCTGGATGCTGGATACTCAATGAAATGTACAGACGCCATTATAGAAGTGCACACTGGAACTTACATAATATTATTAACTAATGTCGCCCCAATAAACTAAAAAAATAAATAAAATAAAATCATAAGAAAGAAAAAGTATATTTACAGTACACTACATATTTATTGGGGGAAAAATCTGTTTCTAAGTGGACCTGCGCCGTTCAAACTTATGTTTATGGGTCAACTGTACTCAGTAATCCTTTTCCTCCCCCTTACCTTCAGAGCACCAGCACCCATTCAATGTAAATCATATTTACAAGGCGGATTTTGCTGTTGTTGTTGTTGATTATTTTGTTTTTCAATATCTGGAGAATAATTGAGATAAAATGTGGGTCACTGAATAAAAGGCCCGAGACTTGTATTTTTCCTTCAACAAGCAGTCCCTTCGATCTATTTAAATTCATCAATAATAGATTAAGCACATTACCATTTTATCTATTTTCCACAACCTCAAATCTGTTTGAAACTTAAAAAAAACACACAAAAAAACAGATAGCTGCATTTTTATGTTGATATGTCTTCCCACCAGCATGTATGTGACCCGGTGGCGCTTTAGAATCCCCAGATGAGGAAAATTGTGTTCCATGGATTTGATACAAAACAAAGGGAAGCTAACAGAGTTGCATCCGCCAAATAAAAAGGGTTTCTTCTCTTAAGTAAGAAGACTGGAAGCTGCATCAACAGTTGTATTATTTTCCAGTTCACTTTGTTCCACTTTCTCCCCGGCTGCAATCTAATTTACTTTTTGCATTAAATAATTCAGCTCCTTTCCCTTTGTAACGGGCTGCATTTGGGGAGATGAAGACAAACTGCTTAGACCTTGAAAAACACATGGGCTTCCTCGGGTAAGACAGCATCTGCGAGGACCCAGAACTCCCTCCACATTCTATAGGGAAAAAACAGAGCCAGGTGCATTTCTTCCCAAATCGAATTAGCTGCAAGATGCCACATCCAATTGTGGCAAATTGATGTGAGAGTTTGTGATGTCTGCAGCGGCTCTTCCAGCAAAGGTCACCACGGAGAGACGCGGACACCAGGCGGGGGTTGGGGTGGGGGGTGGTGGTGGTGGTGCAGCAACTTGTGCGAAAGCCTCTCTGACAATGGCAGGGAAGACGGAAAACGCAATCAGCTTTTTTTGAAAATTGCAAGAGAATCCAGTTGTAAGTATGCATTCTAATTGGGTTTACTGTGCCATCATTTACCTCTTTAAGGATGTTAACATAACATTATGCTTAATTGAAAAAAAAATTAGTGGGTAACTACTCAGGAGAGACTATCCAGCCACCCCCCGCCCCCCATGTGAGACACAGCCTAATCAGGCACAAGATATAGGGTGCCCTAATCACATCGCGAGGCAGTTTTCCCATTTCTTAAATAAAATTTGCTTATTTACCACCGAACATTAGCTAAAAATGTTGACATGTGACAAATTTGCCCGTCTCGATGGTTGTTTTTAAAGATCTCCCCCTGACATTAACAAGTTTACATCGTGCTTTATGACATTTAATTAGTCATATTTTACTCAATTAGCACGGTGAGACATCTAAAGTAATCCCAATGTTTTCTGAAATGCTCCAACTGGAGGAGGCAGTCCCGTACGTCGGGAGGGACCAGGCACGTGTCTGCTCAGATGGCTTCCCGGGATGCTTTGCGTGTTTGGCTCTCTCAGGCTTGCTCGTGCTGAGAACTGGGGACATCTTATGGTTTCAACAAATTACGTCGGGATCCTCGTCAAAACATGCCTGGAAAGTGCGAATGCTTTTGCAAATCCAGCTAGGACATGTCCACGCTTGAAGGAAAAATAAAGCTACGTCTCCTGGCAGCTCATGTCGGAGCTGTATTTATTGAAGAATGGATGGGTTCCTAAGAATGTTCCCTTGGAGGGGCTTGTTTTAGGTCGTTGAAATCTTCTCACAACTTTCTTCTTGACTTCTGACATACATTCTTGTCCCAACTACTGATAATTTTCAAGGCATGTCGTGTATGGTATAGAACTTTTTTTTATTTTTTATTTTTATAATACAGGCCTTCCTATATTTTAGGACTTTCTCTCTATTTGTAGTCTACTGAATTTCTCTACTCTAGGCCCTTTTTAAAAAAATGTATTTTATTGGTTTGTTTTACAGAGAGGAAGAGAGAGGGATAGAGAGTTAGAAACATCGATGAGAGAGAATCATTGATCAGCTGCCTCTTGCACACCCCCAACTGGGGATGTGCCCGCAACCAAGGTACATGCCTTGACCCGGAATTGAACCCGGGACCCTTCAGTCCACAGGCCGCAGCTCTATCCACTGAGCCAAACCGGTTTAGGCTGGTATAGAACTTTAAGTGAGTACTTACTATGTGCCAGGCATCATGCCAAAGCCCTCGCATGCAGTTAACCCTTCTCCAATCATTAGGAGGGGAAGTCGTTATCACTCCCATTTTTCCCCCCTTAGATATGAAACCAAAGTTTAGAGATGGTTACTAACAGCTGGTGACCAAGTGACAAAGTTCAGGGTCTACCCCAGGGTTTCTTGGAGCACATCAGGGCCCCTGTAAAAGATTGTCTGCCTCTCAGAGTGCAGATCTGTGTTCATAAGAAAATCCCTCAGCCATGTTCACGCCCAGGCTGCTCTATTCTGAACTGAAGGGTTAGCACTTAACCCGTCCACATCTCAACCTAACTCTAGTGGTTAATTGTTGCTGGTCCTACTCCTTAAAAAAAAAGATATATATTCTGAGCAATTCAAAACACCATGGAATATCCATAATAAAAAGGACAAAACACTATGATGGGAACTTTATTTCTAATTCTAGAATGTAAATGTTGCTCTTTTCATGCTGTAGTCTGGTAATAAAGCCTCTTTGTCCTAATTATAAGACTTCATTTTAAGTGATATTATAAACTTTAATGTACCTCCAAACTTATTAATTTTTTTCCTGTACAGGCATAAGTTAGTTCAACTTTTAAAAATTCCAGTAAGGAAAAGCATCACCTTTGTTGTGTGCAGGTAAATAAAGCAAGACGTGCAAAGGAAGGGGGCAGTGACAGGAGAGGAATCAGAGACCTGCCTTCACCTTGACCAGGCAAAACCTCAATAAAAACACCCGAATGCCTTTATTTAAAATCAACATAAATATAACTTTAGTGCATTTATTTAAACATTTCAATGGAGATGAACCCCTCCCCCCCACACACACATCTGTGGTTACCCCCTCCTCCCACAAATAGGGGATGCAGATGTAGATGTTATGCTAAAATAGCAAAGCTCTAAGTGCATTAAGAACATCATTTCAATATAGCTTTTACTAATGCAGACGATTTTAAAAATGAAACAAGGCAGATACAATAGCAGAGGCGCCACCAATTGAATAAATATCACTCAACCAATTACCCATGCTAATGAAGGATGAGGCAGAGCCCTGATGAATTAAAACCCCGAATAAAACAAATGTTGGTTTAACCAACGCTCCTTCCCCTTTTGCAGGCTTCTAAGGAACAGCCATGAAATGACTGATCTGAATTTTACATCCTCACCCTTCCTCCACCTGCCCACCCACCCTCTCTCTGACTGGGGCTCTGATGGGCAGGAAACGGTCAAAGGGCAGACAGCTGGAGGGAACTCAAAGGGAGTATGGGGGACCCACGGAGTGGAGAATCTGCCCCTGGATAATTGAGAGTTGATTGGATACACAATGGCCTGCCATTGTCCACTTCTCATTTTGGATGAGGGGCCAACGCCAAGCCTGACATAAGTAGCTCTTTCCTGGACCTTCCTCTCCTGGGCCAGCTGTGAGCATTCATGGGTGACAGCCACGCTGGGCACATTCCTCCTTCACTTCTCTCCCCTCCTGAGTAATCGGGGATGGAGCTGGGAAACTCTGGCCATACCGGAAGTCTGGTTCTTGTCATTTTGCAAAACCTCAGCCTGGGACAAAGACTGCAAAGGACAGGAAAGGCTGCAGAACAATATCTTCAACTGATTTGATGCTGGGGTGGTTAGGGGTGGGTGGAGGTTTGGGGGGCGGGCTTCAGGCTACAGCATTTTTGGGGCCTCTGTTCTGGCCCCTGACTTCCGCTTTGCTTTGCTCTCTTCTGTTACTCTTGCCCTGCATTCCTTTATCTGGATTCCTTCCTCCGCTCCGTTAATGCTCAAGGTTCCATCTTGCCATCCCTGCCCTTCACCTTATCTCTGCTTTGCTGGTGGCCTCACTCACCTCAGCATCACACACCCTGCACGTGACCGGGTAATAGCTGGCTTTCTGAGGCTGCGTGGGGCATCTTGCCCAGGGCCACCATAAAGCTAATATGCAACTGCATAGTCATATCATTAAAAAATAATTTTTTATTTTTCAATTATGTACAATACTATATTAGTTTCTGCTGTACAGCATAGTGGTTAGACAGTCATGTAACTTATGAACTGATCTCTTGATAAAGCTGGTGCCCATTTGACACCACACATAGTTATGACAATATTGTTGACGTTAGCCTAAGCGTGATGGGGAGCCATCAGAGACTAAGGTAGTGTTGTCCCTGTGAATCAACATGCTGGCGACCAGACTCGAGCAGAGGTAACACTTTGTTTTACTGGTGTTATCAGGCTCACATATCAAGCTTTATGATAGCAGGACAGAATTTTTACTGTCCCCACATGTGCTTTATATACCCACTAGAGGCCCGATGCATGAGATTCGTGCATGGGTAGGGTCCCTGGGCCTGGCCGGTGATCAGGGTTGATCTGTGGGGCGTGTGACGGGGCCATTGGGAGTTCCCAGCTGGCACCCACCTTGGCTGGCCTGGGGCCAGCAGGCTGGGGCAGCTCCTGCATTGAGCACCTGCCCCCTGGTGGTCAGTGTCCATCATAGCAACTGGTCATTCCACCAGTTGTATTGCTGTTTGGTCCATTTGCATGTTAGGCTTTTATTATATAGGATAACTTTTTTCATAACAACCAATTAGTACTTACTAATCCCTTCTCCTTTTTCATCTATCCCTCAACCCCCTCCCATCTGACAACCACATATGAGAGAAATACAGTATTTGTCTCTCTCTGTCCTCTATAGTCACATCATTTTCTAATATATCTGAGCCTCGCCGAAACCGGTTTGGCTCAGTGGATAGAGCGTTGGCCTGCGGACTGAAAGGTCCCGGGTTCGATTCCGGTCAAGGGCATGTACCTTGGTTGCAGGCACATCCCCAGTGGGGGGTGTGCAAGAGGCAGCTGATTGATGATTCTTTCTCATCGGTGTTTCTAACTCTCTTTCCTCTCTCTTCCTCTCTGTGAATAATCAATAAAATATATCACAAAGAAAAAAGAAAAAAATGTCTGAGTCTCGAGTGCATCTCTGCTAGCCTGGTTTTCTCAGCCCAACCCTTAGGTGTTCCCCACCACCCCATGTTTCTGCAATGAAAGGGCTAAAGCTGGGCCAGACAGGGTATCCACTTAGCCTCCTTTCTGTGGGTGGTGCGTTTGCCATGTTCATCAAAGAGACACTGTCTCACCAACCCACAGCTCAGATGCACTCACAGAACCCCTAGGAACCAAGGCCAAGGTTGATAGGCAATATTAGGGGAATAAGTATAAAGTGTTAAATATTTAGTCACATACAGATCTGAAGTTGTGTTCAGGTGCTATGAGCAGGCCTCTGGCTCATCTGCGATCGATTACCTGCGTTCGGGTCTAGCTTCATTTGGGGAAAAGATTTCTACTTCTTTTTAAATTTCAAAAAATGTTTTCACAGATCCGTGCCTTTGGACATATTCCTTACACTACGTGGAATGCCTATCCCAACTGTGCCCACCTGGCAAACTGCCGCTGATCTTCTAAGACTCTGCTCAGGCGTCACCTCTATTGTGCCCTCTCTGATGAGCCTTGTCTGTGAAAGGTGCTGCATGCTTCCCTGTGTTCCCAGCACAAGAACAGAGTGTACATGGGTCTAAAAATAGGCGGACTGGCTCTGCACTGGGTTACGGAGGTTTGCGACTTTCTCTACCGGAGCACGTATTGCCTTGTGTTGGAGCTGTTTGTTAACCCATCTCTCTCTTCCTCGAAGCCAGTATTTCTCAACCTTGGTAGCACGTTGGAAGCACCCAGAGAGTTTTAAGACACACCAATAATTGGGTTTCAACCTCGGAGAGTCTGGCTTAAGTGGGAAGAGGTAAGACCTGAGCCCTGAGAGATATGATACCTCCTCAGGAAACTCTAACATGGAGCCAAGTTTGAGCTCCACTGTACTAGAGGGTGAACTACTTGAGGGAAGTTATTGCATCTCATTGATCTTTATAACCTCTGCCCCTGGCACCTTGCAAGGCAGACAGTAGGTGCTCATTGACAAATGTATATGTGCATTAGAGGCCCTATGACAGAGGCTGCCAACTTCCCAACAATATTTTACTTTCCCTTCATGGGAGAAGTAGTTTAGGGCTGCCTAAGAGAAAGACCACCTTTTTTTTTTTAGCTTCACTAGTAGCAAGAAGAGTCCAAGAAAAGTAATTCTGGTCAATGGGAGGTGAGCAGAAACAGTATATGCAATTTCTAAGTCTGCCATTAGAAAGAAGATTCATACCCTTATACTAGTATGTCCTCTTTTCTTCTTCCCCGCTGGATGAAATGCTGATCTGGTGAGGATGAGCTCTCATGGGCCATGTGGATGAAAGTAACAGAATGGAGGGGACCTGATCCCTGATGTGGAGCCATCATGCTGGCTCTGGAGAGAGACATAAACCAAAATCATTATTATATGTGGTTTCTGTTATAGCACTCAACTGTTAGTGCCTAACTTACTTGAAATAAACATTCTATTTTACTATCATAAAGTTTGATACCTGAGCTTGATTACTCTAGCAAAACTTATACTAACACCACTTGAGTCTGGTAGTCAGTACCTTGATTCACAGGGACACTAACTTGGGTCTCTGATAGCTCCCTATCACTCTTAGGCTAAACACCAAAGTCTATGATATGGACCATCTGTCTTTCCAAACTCATCCTGTTCTCTGCTCCCTTTGGTCTCTCTGCCCCAGTCTCATTGGCCTTGGTTCATCTACTGAGCTGCTCTCTTGTACCTCATTGTATGAGCTGTTTCTTCTCTCTGGAATAATCTTGCCCAGGTTTTCACCTGGTTAACTCTTACTCATTCTGTCATCTCTCAGATCTCAGCTGGATTGTCACTTTTTCAGGTCTTCCCTGACCCTTCTGTTGAGGTAATCCCCATATTATACAGCTTGAAACTCTGCATTGTCCATAGTTGTGATTTTGCGTATACTGGAATGAATAGCAATTGTCTATATATCTACATATCGAGTTAGCAATTGTCTACATCATTAGTGCATTAGCTACAAAAAGAGAAAGGCCTGTGGTTGTTTTTAACAACCATTGAGTTCCCAGTGCCTAGCATAGCATCAACCATGTGCTCAATAAATATTTGTTAAATGAACAGATGAATATATAAGTAACCCCAAGAAGAGAATCTTTCCCTTCTGTTGCAGAACCAGGCCAAGGCAGAGAAGATAGAAAACATATGGTTAGCCGAAACCGGTTTGGCTCAGTGGTAGAGCGTTGGTCTGCGGACTGAAGGGTCCCGGGTTTGATTCCAGTCAGGGGCATGTACATTGGCTGCGGGCACATCCCCGGTAGGGGGTGTGCAAGAGGCAGCTGGTCGATGTTTCTCTTTCATCGACGTTTCTAGCTCTCTATCTCCCTCCCTTCCTCTCTGTAAAAAAAATCAATAAAATATATATTTTTAAAAAGAAAACATATGGTTAAAGCATTGAGAGAAGAGGCATTTTATTTCTTAGTACTCTTTCCAGTGAGCATCAGCCAATTGCTACCTGACTAGAGGAAAGTTAGCCAACTGTGATATCACTAGCCTCCACCCCAACTTAAGTCGCTATTGGCACTCTAGCCACCAGATCACAAATAGGTGGGCTGGCTCAGCGCTGGGTAGCAGCATTTCTTCCCTGAGTTCTGAGGAATGGGAGAACATTTGCACTTACTATGTCCTTTCTTGTGTGCAGGCCCTCCTGCATAAATGCCCCTGAGCTCCCCTAAATGTTCATAAGCCCTCATCTAACATGACTCCTCTTGCCTGGAATCACCCCTCCTCCCTTCCAAAGTATATGAGTCCTCACCTCCCTTCAAGGCCTCAGCTTGTTCTATCTCCTCCAGGAAGATTTGATGAGTTACACTTGTGAGTCACCTCCCCCTTCCCCCAAACTCAAGAGTTTTGTCAGGAACATTCAGTAGGCCCTCCTGATAAATTGCTTAGTGGCATTGTTTTTATGTAACTATGGTATCTCCCTAAATAGAATAGAATTTTACTGAGGGCAGGAACATGAATCTTATGTTCTTAGCACCTAACACAGGGTGTGCTGCCTCACAAGCATCTAGTGGAGCATGGAGTGTTTGTTTAGGGTGATGGCGATGATGACATAAGGAAGTATGTATTCTCTTCCAAAAGACTGCTGGAACCTCGTGAACCTATCATCCTGTATCCCAGAACAAGAACAGAGTGTACATGGGACTAAAAAACAGATTTCACTCCGGGATTGAAAGTTAAGTTCCTTCCAGTACAATGCACCATGAAGGCTCTAATTTACTTACAGCTGGAGTAAAACAGCTGAGATCTAAATCTCAGAATTGCCCAGGGCAGTGGGAACTGAGTGAACTGAAGAAGTCTCTTTTAACTTTGATTGTAGTGGAAGGGGAAAAAAATGTAACCAGTTAGGTTAAAAGAACATTAATCTTGGGAGCTAGCCCCGTGACTTCGTTGTAGTCACTTGATTCCTCAAAGCCACCCACGTCTGACTACCTGATTTATTACTTACGGTTTCCTTTCTGAGCAAATATCAAATTATTTTTTTCAAAACATGGATTGGTGTGTTTGTTTACTTCCATCTGCCCATGTGTCTTTCCTTCCTCCCTTCCTTTCTCTCTACCCTTCTTCCTTTCTTTTATTCATTGGGCCAATAAACAAAGATAAATTGAGAGTTACCTATGCACTAGAGCCCAGGCATGGGCAAACTACGGCCCGCGGGCAGGATGGCTGTTCTAAACTATTGGAAAAAAAAAAGACCGTATCCTTTTATGTAATGATGTTTACTTTGAATTTGTATTAGTTCACACAAACACTCCATCCATGTTTTTGTTCCGGCCCTCTGGTCCAGTTTAAGAACCCATTGTGGCCCTCAAGTCAAAAAGTTTGCCCACCCCTGCACTACGCACTATTCTAGGCATATGGCATAAAACCAATCATTAGTAAACAGCAGCAACCAAAATAATGGTGAATGCATTGCTGCATTTAATCCTTCCAACAACCCTTAATGTACAGGGTCATGGCGTGCCTCACCTTACATCTTCTTGGCTCATCTTTTTATTCCAGCTGTTGCCATGACAACCTTCTTACAAGTATATCCCGGAAGTACTTTTTTTTTGTTCAGTTACATCCCTTATCTGTTGCCTTCTGCCCTGGGATTTCACGCCAAGAATGTCACCTGTGGAACTAATTGCTCAGCCATTCTGACAGGAGCTCAGACTTGAAAGTATGAGGAGTAGCCCACAAGGCCATGGGGGGTAGCTGATGGTGGATACGTGTTCCCTCTTCTATCCCTCAGGAAGATGGTTCTGAGGTCATTCTGCACAGTCCCTCAGAGGGTCCCAGCAAAACGGAGCCCCAGCTGCCCACAGTGACCCGCTCAGGGTGTGTGCTTATGGTGACTTTCCCTCCTTCCTGGATTCACTCTTCCTAGCCCCCTCTTGCTCCCTGGGATCACTTCTCCCAACATACCACTTGAGTGAGTCCTTGACCTCAGGCCTGCTCTCTAGGGAGGAACTCAAGCAAAAGGGATTAGTATTTTTAACACTTGATATTCATTTCTGAATCCTGGAACCTTTAGATGTTACTTTATTTGGAAAAAGGGTCTTTGCCGTGTGTTAAGAATATTTAGAAGGGAGATTATGCTGCCTTACCTAGATGAGACCCACATGTCATCATATTTATCCTCAGATGTGATTTACATTGATAGAGACAGAAATAGAATATTGGGGACCAGCTACAATTGTAAGAAATAGCTTTATTTTGATTAAAGAAGTTACATTCTGCCGAAACCAGTTTGGCTCAGTGGATGGAGCGTCAGCCTGCGGACTGAAAGGTCCTGGGTTCGATTCCGGTCAAGGGCAAGTACATACCTTGGTTGCGGGCACATCCCCAGTAGGGGGTGTGCAAGAGGCAGCTGATCGATGATTCTCTCTCATCAATGTTTCTGACTCTCTATCCCTCTCACTTCCTCTCTGTAAAAAATAAATAAAATCTATTTTAAAAAAAAGAAAGAAGTTACATTCTAACCTGGCTGGAAGTTGTACGAGAGACCTGGGGGCTCACCTGGAAATGCAGCCCATTCTCTCCATCCGGGAGCTGCCTATTTCCATGAAAAGATTCACAACCTTGTTGCAGAAACTAGAGATGCCAGCCCTTTGGAAGCCCTCAACCTTTTGCATACTAGCAAGCCTTTGCATATTCAGCCTGCCTTATCTGTAAATTGCCCATTTGGCATACCCTTTTGACTACTTCCCTTGTAATCTTTGTCCTTTTACACAACAAAAGCAGCTGGCTTATGAGGAGAGGTAAGGCAGATTTTTGTGGATGACCTGCTGCTCTCCCCTAGTGCTGGGTTCATATATGATTCAACCCTGTCTCTGCTTAACTGGCTCAAGTAGTGACAGGCAGCCTGGACCCATTGATTGTCCCGTTACAATGCGACGGGTCAGAGGGAGACCTGACACACACACAGAACAGGAGGAGGCCAAGTGACCACAGTGCAGAGATGGGGGAGACAAGGAGAGAAGTCTCCCCTGTAGCCTCCAGAGGGAGTGCAGCCCTGTCGATACCTTGATTTCTGCCTGCTGGCACTGATGTCCAGGGTCTGGCTGCCAGGACTGGAAAGGAATACATGTCTGTTTTTTTCAAGCCACCAAATTTGTAGTTAATTTATTGCAGGAGCAATAGGAAACCTGAGGTGCACAGAACTCAGATAATTTGCCTAAGGTTCTATAATTAGTAACTGGCACAGCCAGCATTCAAACTCAGTTCTCACTGCAATGCCCAGTTTCTTAATGCTCTGCTTCCTCTCCAAGTAGAGAGCGCAAGGTTCCTGCCCTGAAGGGCAGGCAAAACACTAAAGGAATCACAGCTGATACTGGTAAAGGCAGTAATGGGAGGAGGTGGGTGTCAAGAAGTTAGTGGGAGAGGAAGGCTTCCCTGGGGAGAGGCTATGCCTTAGTGGCAACCAGGAGCCCCTGACTGTGAGATGGGCCACGTGCATGAGAGGGACACACCGAACTACGTTCTGCCAATCCATTTTAATGTCCTTCTTTAACCTCTGATGTTGGCTGAAGCCCAGATCTCTATCAGGTCAGTCCAACATGTTTGCTTTGATTCTTCTACCCTGTTGCCCAGAGTGAACTGAGATGAATTCTCTGGAGGAAGACTTCTCTCAGTTCTGGAGAATTCTCCAGGTTCCTACTAAAGTAAAACATTCTGTCTCTGAAGCCTCAAAGAAGGAATTTATCGGAGACCTAAGGGTTCCTGAGAACCTGCTCTGTATCGAAATATAGACACCACCAAATGGGATAGAGACTCCACTAGAATCATGTGGGATGCCACTTTAGCATGCAGTAAAGGGACAGCAGGAAGTGGGAATACACATGGAACAAGCAAGGACTTTTATATATGTGAGGAAGGGAAAGGGATAAAGAGATAGAAACAACAATGATGAGAGAGAATCAATGATCAGCTGCCTCCTGCATACTCTCCACTGGGGATCAAGCCTGCAACCTGGGCATGTGCCCTTGACTGGAATCAAACCCCAGGACCCTTCAGTCCACAGGCTGAACCCTTCTATCCACGGAGCTAAACTAGCCGGAGCACTGGGTTCATTTGATGGTAGATGTTGACTCCTTAACTATGACCTCTCTAATTTAGTCATTAAGTCATAATAAATTTTAACCATTACCACTTAGCATTAAATGTTTCACTATACAGTACTTCTGGGGTTACCTCTTTCTGTCCCACAACAGGTTAACCCTGAGGAAATTCCTTGGGTGATGTTACCAGGTAACCCTATCTGATTCTTCTCAGGGTACTGGGTTGGCACTTCTGCTCTTTTATCCCATAACAGTGACCAAACACTTCTTCCAAACACCGAGCTAAGTTCTGGGACACAGAGATGACAGATACAATCCTCTGTGTCATGGTGTTCACAATCTAGGTGGAAAGGCACATAAATATACAACACTTACACAATAATACTGAAGGCGTGCATGCGGTGGTATAGGAGAAGGGAGGAGGCACACCCAGTTTAGTATGGAAAACTCAGAGAAAGGAACTTGAAACAGGCGACACTGGTGAGTTTTAAAGGAAAAGGCTGGGGTTGCCCAGGTGGAAAAGGAGGGTAGAGAGAGGGGGTGTGGAGAGAAGGCACAGGGAAACATTTTTAGTCAGTTCAGGCTGATTTAATGAAACACCAAAAATTAGGGGGTAGGGGGTTAGACAACAAACATTTATTCCTGGTTTACAGATTCTTGCTGTACCCTCATGTGGTAGAGAGAGAGAATAGTCTGGTCTTTTCCTCTTCTTCTTCTTTAAAAAAAAATATTTTATTGATTTTTTACAGAGAGGACATGAGAGGGATAGAGAGCCAGAAACATCGATGAGAGAGAGACATTGACCAGCTGCCTTCTGCACACCCCCCACCAGGGATGTGCCCACAACCAAGATACATACCCTCGACTGGAATCGAACCTGGGACCCCTCAGTCCGCAGGCCGACGCTCTATCCACTGAGCCTAATTGACTTCGGCTCTTTTCCTCTTCTTATAAGAAAACTAATTCCATCCTGGGGGCTCTACCCTCATGACCTCATCTAACTCTAATTACCTCCCAAAGGCCCCACTTCCAAATACCAACACAATGGGATTAGGACTTCAACATATACACCTGAGGAGGACACAAACATTCAGTGCATAGCACATGTAGGAAGACAAAGATGTGAGAGTGAACGAGAAAGTCTGAGAGAGCAAAGCAAGAGTAGCTGGGGAATTTGGATGCACTTGGTGTGGTGGAGCTCAGGGCCTCCGTGCCTGCAGCTGGAGAGACAAGCATGGAAACCTTGTGTGCATGTTGAAGTTAGACTTTATTATGAATGTAATGGGGAGTCATTGAAGAATTCTAAGTCAGCAGTGACATGATCAGATTTACCTTTGAAATGATCACCATGGCATCAGTGTGCAGAATAGACTGGCGTGAGGCCTGACTGGAAACAGAGAGGCCAGTGAGGGAGCGATGGCAGTGGTCCAGAGGAGAGATGATGAAATGGAGATGACAATAGGGGACAGATGCAAGAGCAATTTAGGATATAGAATTAGCAGGAGGACTTGGCCACGGACAAGCCTGGAAGCTGAGGGAGTACTTGAGGATGACTTCTAGATTTTCAGCGTCTACAAGTTTGTAAATGAGTAAGAAGAATATTTGAGGGAGAGGGGGAAATAATGAGTTGAGTTGAGGATATTCTAAAATTGAGAATATTCTCCATCATCCCAAGTGGGGATGCTTGGTAGGCAGCTTATTGGGAAATCCATTCTAGATCCTCTTCTCTTTCCAGTCAATTCTCTTCTGGAGTTAGTATCATTGCTCACACACACCTGATTGCTGATAACTTTCAAACATTTAAATTCTACCTGTTCCTGCCAAAACCGGTTTGGCTCAGTGGATAGAGAGTCAGCCTGCGGACTGAAAGGTCCCGGGTTCGATTCCGGTCAAGGGCATGTACCTTGGTTGCGGGCACATTCCGAGTAGGGGGTGTGCAAGAGGCAGCTGATTGATGACTCTCTCTCATTGATGTTTCTAACAATCTGTCCCTCTCTCTTCCTCTCTGTAAAAAGTCAATAAAAAGTAAAACAAAATAAATTCTACCTGATCCTCTTTTCTGAGCTCCTGGATCCAACCACCAATCAAGCATTCCTCTTGGATATCTCATCTCAGATATTAATTGACTGTGTCCTATTGTCAGGGGAATCTATCTAAAGTTGTGCTGTCCAGTAGCTGCTAGTACTATTGAGTACTACTACTACCCAGTACTACAGAGTGCTTGAAATCTGGCTAGTCCATCAAGAAATGAGAATACAAGTCACAGACCAGGAGAAAATATTTGCAAAAGACATATGTGGATAAAGTACTATTAACTAAGACATACAAAAATCTCTTAAAACCCAATAATAAGAAAATGAACAATTTAATTAAAAAAGGAGTAAGAGACATAAATTGACTCCACACCGAGGAGATATGCAGATGACAAATAAGCACATGAAAAGTTGTCCGCCATATGTCATTAAGAAATTGCAAATCCAAATAACAATGAGTTACCACCACACACCTATTAAAATGGATAAAATTCAAAATGGTGAGAACATCAAATGTTGGTAAAGATATAGAGAAACAGGAGTTTTCATCCATTGTTGGTGGAAATGAAACATCCTATAGCCACTTGGAAAGACAGTTTGGTAGCTTCTACAAAACAAAACTATATGACCAAGCAATTGTACTTCTTGGTATTTAACCACATGAGTTGAAAACTTATGTTCATTCAAAAATCTGTACACAGATGTTTACAGCAGCTTTATTCATAATTGCAAAACTTAGAAGTAACCAAGATGTTTTTGGGTAGGTGAATAGATATATAAATTGCGCTATATCCAAACAATGGCGCTATAAAGAAATGGGCTATCAAGTTATGAAAAGATGTACAGAAAGCTTAAATACATATGACTAAGTAAAACAAGCCAATCTGAAAAGGCTGCACGCTCTATAATCCCAGTTGTATGACATTCTGAAAAAGGAAAAACTATGGAGATAGTAAAAGGAGCAGTGGTTGCTAGGAGTTAGCAGGGAAGGAAGGATGAAAGGCAGAGCACAGAGGATTTTAGGACAGTTAAATTACTCTGTATGATACTATGATGGTAGATGATGTCTTTATACATTTGTCAAAATCCATAGCAGATACAATACTAAGAGTAAACCCTAATGTAAATTATAGACCTTTCTTTCATTGTAGGGTCATCAATTATAACAAATGTGCCCCTGTAGTGGAAGATGTTAATAGTGGGGGAGGCAACACATGTTGTAGGAGAGGAGGTGTGTGGGAAATCTCTGTACTTTCTGCTTGATTTTGCTGTGAACCTGAAAAGGCTCTAAAAATTAAAGACTATTTTTAAAAAGTGTGGCTAATCCAAATTGAGAGGTGCTGAAACTGTAAAATAGACCCTGCATTTTCTCTTGGCCTGTGACTTGTGTTCTCATTTCTTGATGAATAAAGAATATAAATACCTTATGAATAATTTTTTTTTAATGTTGATCGTATGATAGGAAGACAATACTTGGGAATACTAAGTAAAACTTATAATTAAAATGCATTTGCTCTTTCACTTGAAAGAATGTGGCTACTGGAAAATTTTAAGTAGCATGTGGCCTGCACTCTATCGGGCAGTGCTGGCTTAGACTGTAAACAAGCCAGCACAAGAACCAGGACTCCTGGATTCTAATCCAAGGTCTCTCCTTCCAGGGAACAATTCCCATTCATTCATTCATTCATTCAGCGACTATATTGAAGTACCTGCTCCGTGATGAATAAGATAGAGATGGTCCCTGCTCTTGGGAAGTTTATAGTCTTTTTTCTGCCTTATTTTTGAGATCAGTATAAGGAACAGTTTTTGAAAAGCACAAAGTACCTTAACAATACAAAAAATAACATAAATATAATTTCCAGATAGAAGAAGACACGTTATGATTTCCAGATGAGAATTAGACACATTAGGAATCCCTGTGTGGGTAGAAAATTGAGCAGTAAGTCCAATAATTATGGGCAATTAAATGACTTGGAAATAGAATTGAGATTATACTAGAGGGTAAAAAGGAAAAACTATGAGGTCTATACAAATTGCAGTCTTTTGGCAAAATAAGTTCAGTTTGGAAAACGCTGAATTGTACAAAACCAAAGGAGCTCTGCAGAGAGAGTTTTACTTATTGAGTCATCTTTGCTTTGGTAGTAAAAAGAGAGGTTGGATTTTAGTCAACTTTTTCTCCACCAGGATTGTTGGAAGATCAAGATCAGGACAGAAGAAACAGTCAAACAAGGCCTAAAAGGAAGCCTAAATCACACACAAATGGTTGGAAATGCCAGAAGAAGTGGCCACATAGTAGAGGCAGCTATGTTGTTTTTTTTTTTAATTTTTTAAAATATGTTTTATTGATCTTTTTTTTTACAGAGAGGAAGGGAGAGGGATAGAGAACTAGAAACATCGATGAGAGCGAAACATCCATCAGCTGCCTCCTGCACACCCTCTACTGGGGATGTGACTGCAGCCAAGGTACATGCCCTTGACCGGAATCAAACCTGGGACCCTTCAGTCCACGGGCCAACACTCTATCCACTGAGCCAAACTGGCCATGGCAAGGCAGCTATGTTTTAAAGGGCAGCTCATTTCGAACCAAACCTTTGGGATGGCCAAGGAGCTAAGGGGCAGGTGACCAGCAGCCCTGGTCTCTGAGTGGATAGAAGGATGGAGAAAGTGGAGCCAGAACCATATTTTATGGTGTGCATAGCAAATGCTTACCTCAGTGCCCTAGAAGGAGGCCTTCAAGACCAGGCCTCTCATTTCGTAGGTGAAGGGGAAGGAGTCCTGGGAGGGGGAGAGCTGGGCACGGGCAGAGCTCCTGCTTTGGGCCGGGCGCTGGGCTACCATGGGAGCCCAAAGGGAGCCCAAGGTCTCTCTTCCAGGGAGCAGTTCCCAGCTGGGAGAAGATCCCATTTACTTGGCAGAGTTTCTCCCGGAAGAAGGCTGTAAAATGATTAGTTTTAAAAGTACATTGTACTATTTAAAAACCAATTTTGATAAAATCGTCCCAACTTCTTTGAGCGGTTCTGAACAATTGGGATGGTTATCAGAATTCATTATAAGGGTACATTTTGTATTTCAAAGCAAAGAAAGAGGGAACAAAGGGAAGAAATACCCATTTTTGGAATGGTTCTTTGTCATTTGCAAATTTCCTCCCAATTGAGGTGCAGGCTGGAGCTGGAGTTTGCATGGTGATTAGACAAGGTGGGTTTTAGAGCCATAGGCCTTGGTCCCCGCTCCTTTCCCCCAACTTGTCAGCCGTACATCTTGGAGCAAGTTGATTTACCTCATTAGGCCTTTAGCTCATCTGTACCTTTAAGAGGATGCAAGGGGGATTGAATTAAATCATTGACTATGCTAAAAACTCAATGTCAGTAAGCTAGTAATGCTCAGTGTAGCTATTGTCATAGTGGTCGTTGTTAATATGTGAGCAAGCCCAAGATCTGGATTTTTCCAAACCCTCCCTCTCTTACATGCATTCATACACACATGCACATAGGAGGAATATATTGACAGACCAGACCCGGGGCTGGAAAGCCTCAGACCTGGGTCCATTCTCTCCCCCCATGATACTCTCTGAGAAAGGTCATATCCTATTATTGAGACTTCAATACATTTTGTGCACTGGAGGAAATAATTACATTGACTATTACTTGAAATATGGGTATACTCTGGCTTAGAAGCATTTTTTTGGGTCATATATTTGGCAAGTATTTCCTGAGCAGCAAGTGTGTGTCACTCAGTCCTAGCCCTGGGGACATAGCCATGTCAATGAGGCATCTTGGCAGTGGATCCTCCAGTGAGGCCTTCAGAGGACAGTTTGGTGCTTATCTCATGAGCGACCTTGAGCCAGAACCACCCAGCTAAGCCACTCCTGGATTTCTGACCCACAGAAACTGAGATGGTAAATCCTTATTTTAAGTTGCCAATGTTCGGGATAATTTGCTATGTAGCAATAGATCACGAATCAGTGAGGAAGAGCAAAAGCCAAGAAGTTAAGAGATTCATTTAGTAATCCATATGAGAAGGTGACTTGGAAGTGGTGAAAAAGTCAGAATTATAGTAAAATTAGCTCTTGAGCACTCACAATCATTCAACATATTCAATCATTCCCTCCTTAGGATCCTTTTTCCTGGCTCTCCCGACACCACACTTTGAACCTGGGTTTACCTCTCTGTTATGGACTGATCCTTTTTGTTCTCCTTCGCTGGCACATTCTTTGCTCAAAGTCTTAACGTTGGCCTGACCAGGGCTTGACTCTGGGCTTCATACTCTTTTCAGTTTACAGTCTCACTAGGAATCCTCATCCTCAGTAAAGATTTTAAATACCATGCCTATGACCGAAGATTCATATTTCTCCGGTTGCTTTCTTTTCATTGAGTCCCAGACTCAAAAATGTCGTTGTTTGCTTGACATCTCTATGTCTATACCTGATGCGTTCCCAATTTTAACATGACCAAAACCAGAACTCCCGATTTCCTGCCACCACCAGTCAGGAAATTGCAATGGGCTCTTATAGCAACAGGCTCCATCTCAATATGTAGAACCACCGTCATCCCAGTTGTTGAAGCCAAAACTATAGGGGTCATACTTCATTTCTTTTTCCTTCATCCCCCGCCTTTAGCCCATTGGCAAGTTCGAATGATTCTATGCCCAAAGCATTTTTTTTTACTTCCTGTATTGCTGCAGCTACCCCCCCTATTTGGAGCTACCATCAACTTTCTCTAGGACATGCCCTTCCACTCTCCTACAGCAGCCAGTGTGATAGTCCAAGAACACAAATCAGACAGAGGAGCTTTAGTTCTTGAAACCCTTCAAAGACTTTTCATTGCATTTAAAATCAAATCCAGACCTGTCATGGCTAACAAGTTCCTACATGTAGCTGGCTCCTGTCTTTCTCTAACTTCATCTGATGCCACTCTCCTCCTTTATTTTTTCTCCAGTAACTCTGACCTTCTCTCTGTTTCTTGATGACACTAAATTCATTCCTGGATTAAGACACTTGCATTTGTTCTTCCCTCTGCCTGGAAGAGCCCTTTTCAGATATTTGCATGGCTATAACCTTCTTGTCATTTTGTTCTCATACAAATGTCACTTTCGGAGAGTCTTTTCTGAATTCTAAATCTAAGTAACTCCCTTCCCGTCACTTCTTGTCATTTTATACATTTGTGCTTTTTGTTTGTTTCTTTGTTTTCTTCATAGCATGTATTTATTTGAAAGTTCTATCTTCACTTCCTAACTTGTTCATATATTGGTTTACTTATTCATTTTCAATCTTCTCTTCTCTAGACAACTTGACCTAACTTAATCCTAACACTTATCTCCTTGGTTCATTACCATGTATATTCTTAGCTGCTATTACAATACCTGGCATATTACAGGTATTTGATAAATAATGTTGAATGTATGTGTGAATAAGTAAGTAAATGATCTGACAGAAAAGAAAAAGTCCAATCTACTTTTTCATCCCAATATCAACTCCAAGTGGCACAAGTAAAGGAAACCCTTCTCACGTGTACCAAGCATTCTCCTACTGTATGGTCTTTGCATTTTCTGACTTCATATACTTGACCTCCTCCTTTCCTTAAGTCTCTGCTCAATTGTTACCTTATTAGAGAGGTCTACCCTGACCACTCTTAATTAGATAGATTACCCCCCCCCATCATTTATTTCCAGGGATTTGGGAAAATATTTCAGCCTCATTTTCTTCTATGCCTAAAATATTGCATTTTTAAAAAACTAAAATTCCTCCCCCACTCCTAAGTTGATGCAATTATTAATTATTGTGAAGCCTCTTTTAAATTAACTAGAGGCCAGGTGCATGAGTTCATACATGGGTGGGGTCCCTTGGCCTGGCTGGTGATTGAGGCCGATCAGGGGGCAGGCTGGATGGGGAGAGGGACCTCAGGAGGTTGAGCCTCTGCCTCCTGGTGGTCAGTGCACATCATAGCAACTGGTCAACTGGTCATTTGGTCATCCACTCGCTTAGGCTTTCATACATATAGATGCTTGAAAAGTTGTTTCAATCATTTAGTGTTCCATAACAAGCTACCACAACACATAGTGGCTTAAAACAACAATTTATTTTCTCACAATTCTACAATCTGGGCAGGAGCATTTATGAAGACTCACCAAGGTGGCCAGCAGTGGGTGTGGCTATAAGCTCAGGGGTCCATGAGAGTGCTTGCTTCACCTCCACTGGCCTCTTCATGTGGGTTAGGTATTTTGTAGCATGGTGGCTGGGTTCTAAGATGGAATCTTCTGGGTCATGGAACTCAAGCTGCAGATTGCCTGAGACTCAGCCTTGGAAGTTACACATTGTCACTCTGCTGCATTCTGTTGACAGTCAGTCATAGGGCCACATCAGAATCAAGGGGAGGGGATATATGGAAGATTGGGAATGAATTCGTGGTCATCTTTAACCCATCATCTTTAATAATCTCAGATAGGCATTGCGGAAAGGCAATGAACAACATAGGTCAAGTTTTTTGCCTTCATACTGTTTAGAGGAGGCTGGAGGTCTCAGGAGGCCTCTCGGTTTGTCACAGTAACTAGAACTCCCTACTTGCCCCTTGGACTATGAACTTGTCTTAACAGTTGAGTTTATCACATAATCAAAATATCCCACTGAAAGTTTTAAAAAAGTATTTCTAAAATGGGTCACAAATTTCCTTCTTTTTCACTAGAATCAATGTACAGAACACAATTTAACTTTATTATTATTATTATTACAATTTAACTATGTATGTGGTAATGTAATATTACACCGAGGGTCAATGAAGTAGAGAACTACTTGACCAATACAAAATGACCTCAGGTTGCTATGCATTTTGGATTCTTGTGTCTATCTTTGATAACTTTTCTATTATTTCCTTCCTTCCTTTGGGTTGTTACTACTCTCCCACCAGAATCCATTATCACCTTGCAATTTGCCCCTTACAGTTCAGAGAACCGAGAGCTCTCATTTTCTTGAATGGGATTCTCATAGAGTGACAAAGTCAGAGGGTTGAACCCTGAGTTTTGTAATGCTGCTTTGGCTGCATAGGGGCATTCTTGGGCATTTGCTCCTTTCTTGCTGAGTTGTAGGCAGCTGAGGTCAAGGGATATTTGAATTTTTGCACCTGAGCCAAAATCTCGCCTGCTGTTTGCTTCATTATTTTGCTCTCATCCTTTGGTAGGATTGTCCATGCTTTGCAGAGAGGGAAATAAAGAAATTAATAGCTATAAACTCTGCTAAACATGGAACTCTATAAAAATAGCAGATTTCAGAGAAATTTAAAAAGTTTTATTGTAGGGGGGGGAATAAGACTTCTAGGGTTTCATGAAAGTGGATGTCCAGGGAGCTGGCCTGGGGAAGGCAGTCTCCTGGCCTCAACAAGGAGAACCCTGGGGTCCTAATAGCAAAGTTCCTGGAGGGAGTCTCAGGTGATTGTGGGGAGGACAACTTTTGGTGGGCCTGAAGTCCAGACAGAAAGGATTTTGTCTTCTCTAAGGGAACTGTGATAAATAACTGTGGTGTTGACTCAGACACAAATAGTTAAACTAGAAACTGTAGAAGGTGGAACAGTAGTTGACTCTTAAGAACCTAATTTATGGATTAACCAGGGCCCAGTCAAAGTGACTAATAATTCCAGGACTATAATTACCCACCTGTAGGCTTTATTTTTTTCCTCTAACTTTCTACTTTTCTGTATTTTACAAATGTTTAATAATGAGCATAAATTTTTTTTGTAATAAAAAAATCCAATTAACTTAATTAGAAAAAAATTACCTACCAGGTGATGGGAGGTTTCTTATTAATTTATCATCAGGTTTCATAGTCTGGCTTCAAAATCTCTGCCCACTGAGAAACAGTTCTTTTTGTGCTCTCAATGGCTGAGTTGGGGTGGTGCATTGCATGGGGAGGTGATATAAAGAGTAAAGAGAGACTGTTTCCCAGAGCACTGTCCTTGGAAGAGGGACCCACCGCAGCTCTGATGATTTCAAGAAGAGAGATGAAGGAAGGGGGCAAAGGTGCTGTTGGGGCTTGGGGAGGCCCCCTGAGTGTCTGGATTTGCCCCCCTATACCCAACATCACCAATGGTCCTAGAGTTGGAAATATGGATTTGGTCCAAAAATGTGCTGCCTGCATTTACACTACGTGGTTCCTACATGGGCGCCAGGGATGGGGGGCATGCCAGCCTCCCTCCCATCCAGGGCCATGTGCTACCTTCTGCTGAAGGGATAGATGGGGAGACTTGTTGGGTAGATCTGCTTTGGAACTGCTCCAATAGTTGCAAAACCACCAGCCTTTCTCTGCAGGAGGCCTGATGCTGGTGTTTGGGCATCCCTGGTGGTGACTTGGGAAGACCCAAGTGATTTACTCAACGAAGATGTAGCCATTTACTTTACTCTTATCAGAGGGAGTCACCATCCTATGATGAGTGGCCGCAGTGTGCTTATGAAGGAAATACAGGGTGAAGTCCTTGCCAGTCCATTTCCAATTGGAAGGGTCATTCATTTCTCTGAAGTTCAGTGTAATTCTGGGAGTCCAACATCACACACCGCTCTGGTGGTGGGGGTAGGGGAAGGAATTAGTCACAGTTTGAACTTAGATTCAGAGGAGAAAATGGAAAAGGCAAATGTATCATCACCAAGGGGAAAAATGCATCTGGAATTTAAAAGCACATTCACCCATTGAAAGGAGCAGTCCTACAAGAGGCATAGGCCAACGCACTGCATCTTTGTAATAATCATTCCGGTATTGATTAACTCCACCATTGTGCTTCAGTTCGTTAACTGTAGCCTTTTCGGATGTCTGCCTCTGGAGTTTAAAGGCAAAATAGGCTCTTTGTTATGCTCTCAGAAGAACAATTTACACATTTTGATGCGGCAAAGAACGGCTCACTTTTCTGGGGCCCCTCTGGCTTTTCTTATTCTACATGGGACATGCAAGCAAAACTGGCTGAACTTTCAAACATCAGCTAAGCCCTAATAATCGCTCCAGCGTTTCTTGCCTTGCTCTTTTCAAATGGCTACATTGATTATAAACCGAGTCCACATTCTGCCTCAGAAAGGTCACTGCCTAGCGGGTCCATCTGCCTGCCCTCCCAGCAGTTCCAGAACCAGAGCCCCTCTGGCATTGGTCATTCAGCTTTGCAGGCATCCATATCTGGAATGTGGTTCTCCCCTGCCCTCCCTTTTGCCCCACCAAAGGTCCCTAAGCACCACAGTGGGGGGAGGGGAGGTTGGGAAGTCATCAGCCCCCTTTAGAAGGCATCCTGACCTCCCTAGGACTGAACTTTCAACCTCTTGAGCTGACAGTTAGTGGTGGATGCACAAATTTTGTTTGCAACTAATTGCAGCTTGTAAATGGAGCATTGTGGCCCCAGAAAAGAGCCAGCAATCTCTCTCTCCCCAGGGTCACCCAAGTGGAATCTGGACACAAGAAAGCCTGTCCCCTAATGGGGCCTCCTCCCAGAGCCCTTCCCCACCTCCCGGGCCCTGGGCTTGTCTCCTTCATCAAGCGGAGAGCTAGAGGGCACAGCGGGAGACTCTTCTGCGAATCTTCTCCCCCAAATGCCAGGCTATTCATAGCAACTTGCAGCTCCCTCAGGAATTCCCACAGACTGACTTTCCAGAGCCCACTATTGTCTCTCCACCCAGCAGCCCCGGGTCGTTCACAGAGCTAAGGACACACACACACGCCATCTAGAAGCACACAATGCTTTGCAGACCTGCCATCGGGAGTTCACCAAGGAAACTACTGATAGGCCGGGAGGAGGAAAAGCAGAGGCAGGTGGGAAGGGTAGACAAGGTTTTCCAGCAGACTGGCTGTTGACTTTTTAATTTCGCAGAGCAGATACGCTTCCTCAATGAATGATAAATTAGCCGTAGGGTGGCTTGGAACATGAAGCCACGTGTCCATTCATTGGAGGCAGGCCTAGGGATGCTCCCCAACATCTCTGGAAGCACAGCTGGCTGCACGTGCGCATCGCAGACCTCGCTGGCCTAAACCTTCCGCTGTAAACAAAAGGGGTGTAACCAAGGGTGACTCTCTTTGTTTCTTCGGATCGCCTCATTGGGCTGAGGTGGTAGCTAATATTATCCTGCATCCGTAGACCATGAAAAGAACATAAGGAACTCTGTGAAAGTGTAGAATGAGCTTCCCGGGCAAGCGTCATATTGTTCTCAGTTAATCAAATTTGTCAAATTGTTCCCGGTGCCTTAGAGCTGCAGGGTGATACTTAGGACCACGATAAACAAACCCCCAGCCATCTGCTCTGACAGCTGTTGGACCTTGAGCAAGAACTTGTACCCGTGGAGTGTTTTGAGAGCCCCTAGGCACGGAGATGGGCCAGATACGCCCAGTCACCGAGCGGCCAAAGGTTTAAACACCTAACAGATCTGGGGTATCTGCACCCAGCTAGGGGTGACCCCAGGAATGAGGTCCCCAAGCACCCCAGTTTCTCTGCCCACCGGGTATTTTCTCAATAGCTGCAGCCTTGCCTGAAAAAAAAAATCAATGCAGTCAGGGAACGGCTCGGTTGAAAGTGAACGTGTCTATTGATGCCGAAACAGGAGCTGTGCACTTCCAGCCAATTTGAAGGCATCTCCTCGGATGATCTGTTCGATTCTGTACCTTTCAAGGGTGAGGGCTCTGGGGTTTAGCTTGCAGTTGCAGTGAATTATTTCTCTGAGAGCTGTTTGCCTCAGACAAGTTAGTTTTTTTGTGTGCGTCAATTTCATTAGCCTAACTGGGTTTCCTACATAATGCTACCGTAGGAGGACCAACCATTCCAGTTATGCAGAGACTGTCCTTAGTCGTAAAACTGAAAATCTTCCATCCCGGACCAACGGGGATGGTTTGTCACTATTCCACGTCCTCTGTCTTCCAACAGATCAAAGCGTCCCACTGAGGTTGAAAGTGCAGCAATGGGATCAATTCCGAGTTTCTGCACTTGAAACCTCAGTGGGGTACAATTTTTTTTATAATGTTTCCTTGAGGCATTTTATATTTCCATTTGAACACTTTTAGGCACTTGAGCAATGTGTGAAAAGGGATGAGATATGAAGAGATATTTTAATTGTGTGAGCCTCTCTTTCCTTACACTGCATTCTTAGGAGATCAGAGTCATTTTGTGTGTCACCATCTATCCACACTTAAACTTTGACATTTTGGCTTTGTTTATTCCATCCAATTTGGCCTAAGTCGGTGCTATTTATTTATTTATTTACTTACTTACTTATTTTAAAACCTGTATTGTTGAAAGTATTACATATGTCCTCGTGTTCCCCCTTTCGACCACTCGGTCCTTTTCAAACCGGAATGTGTCAAGGAACCACCTCAGGGATCCAGCTAAAATGCAGGTTCAGACTCAGGGGTCTGGGATGAGGACTGAGGTTCTGCATTTCCCACAAGTGCCCAGGTGAGGCTAATGGTCCGAGGGCCACACCCGTGAGTAGCCAGGTCTCAGGTGACTGTACCTAAGTTTTTGCTACCCTGTGGGAATGTCGGAAAGAAGAGAAGAAAAAATAATTTAAAAGACGTGAAGGGAGAAAATTGTGCTTCATAACTTCAAAAACAATGCCTGTTGAACCAGAGAATACTGTGTGCTCTTGTGCGCAACACAAATGCAATTAGAATTGAACCGAAACAGCAGTGTACCTAGGAAAGCAGGCAGATGGGAGGAAGTGGGAAGGAGGAGGGAGGGTGTGGCAAGGACAGCCTCTCTGGCTGGAGGTTGGGGGAGGCTCTTCAAAGCACCGGAACTTGCTTTCCTTCCCCATTCTCTTCCCTGGACATTCGTGGCCAGGTACTTCCCTCCCAAAAGTTGCCCACAGCGGAAGCAGTACTTTGGCACGAGGCAAGGAAATGTTTCGTTCTCTTTCAACTGGTTGCAAGAACTCTGTAAAAAAGATCCATTACAGATGAAAAATGAAACATGCCCTGAAAACGTACCCATCTTTTCATGTTGCTTATGCTTTATTGTGTTTCCGAAGACACGAAAACAGATAATGAAATGCATAAGTAGAAGAGGAAATATCATTAAGCCAAATGCTTGACAGAAAATGGATTCTACTAAGTCACGCGCAGTTCTGATATTGTTTTTCAATAAAAATTGTTAATGCAATCCAATGAGTTTCTATCGCTCACACAGGCCTGGTTAATGAGATGACACATTTAGGGACTAGAAAAGGAATTTTGGGATTCAGTGTCTTAATTATTTCAGAATAAAATGTATGTGCCCCAGAAATGGAGGAGATGTTGTTCTCCAAATCGCATCTGCTTTGATCTTAGGAGCATTTACATCCTTTCTCTGAAGAGGAGCTTCAAATGTGGGTGATTAAGTTATCCCTGAGCATCCAGAACCCCTCCAACGTATGTTTATGTTCCATGGAAAACGTGTAGTCAGGGTTCTATCCAGGATGACCTGTACTTACTGTTCTCTTGGGGGCTTCTGGGTAAAATAGAAAACCCCTGCTCCCTGCAGATCATCAAAGCATAAGTGGCCCCAAACATGCTCCATGTTTCTTTGTGTTTTCACTAAGGAGGAGGCATGTAATAGGGATAAATATATTTCAATATTGTTCCCTTACCTAGGGGCCTGCCTTTGTTCAATTGCTTCCCTTATTTTTGTTTTGAACAGCCAGCTGCTCCTAAACGTCCCTTTTGATAGGATGTCCTCAGATACCCTTTGAGATTGTGAAATGCCAAGAAGTGGCACTAACTGCTCATCACCAAAGCGGGTGGTTTCTCGGCCCAGCACACATCACTCCAGTTCTGCTGGAGGACCCCGGTGCCATCGCTTTGTTTCCAAATGGATGGACATTTCTATTGCATCTTAGGCTTGATTTCCTCTCCTTTCCCTGACATGGGCGTGTGTGGGCTGGTGGAGGGAAGGACAAAGAGCGACAATGAAGGAGGGCTGGGCTTCTTTAGTCTCTGGAAGAGATGTTGTCACTGAGCATGCTCACATTCATTGCCTCAGCCTAGAACCATGCACACACCTCTAGAACGTTATCATATCTCATCAGATCTCATAGATTGGACTTGCACCATTGGTGAGAGTAGCTCACAGGCAACAAGATCTTGGAATGTGTCCCTCCTTGCTTCTTTTCCTTAAATTTGCTCAGTCACTTGCACAAATCTATAGAATCATTCGACTTCTATGTGGTTTGTGCATTTACCTCGTAGCTTCCATCTCCTCCCCTTTTTTCCCCCGATTTTCACTACTGACCGCCTACTTCTCATGACTACCTAGTTCCATCTGTGTCTGCACTCTCTTCGTTCCAGAGGGCATTGGGTCTTTCTGTTACTAAGTCATTGAGCAAATACTTTTTGCGCGCCTTCTAAGTGGCAGGCATTGTTGTAGGTGCTGGGGTACAACACTCAACAAAACCAAGTCCTTAGCTTTTTTCATTCTAGTGGCGGGATGAAAGGCAGTCAACAAACCAATACCTAGGTAAGTACTGTATTCGATGGTAAGAAGTATTAGAGAGAAGACACAAAGTAAGGGAGAGGGAAGTCCTGCATGGGATGTGGGTTCTGCTTTTCGGCATGGACTTCTCCTCCGGGCCACCGCTTAGGGTTGGGTTGCACACACTCCAGGGGTTGCCTTCCCCTCAGGTTGTTATACATCTGTGTAGCTGTGAACATTTCCTGGCAGATGTGATCGAAGTACTTGAGGACTCGTGTCCTCAAGGGTGACATTGAGTGGAGGCAGTGAGGCACAGAGCTATCTGGGGGGAGAGTACTTCAGGCAGATGGAAGAGGGCATGCAAGGCTGAGAAGCAGGAGCAGTTCTTGGTGTGTTAAAGGAACAAGGCCAGTGACTGAAGCAGAATGAGCGAGGGGGCAGGCGGTAGGAGATGAGGTCAGGAGAGGAGGAAGGCAGATCACAAAGGTCTTGGAGACTGTTGAAAGGGCTTTATTTTTCATTTTTAAAAATGTATTTTTTATTGATTTTTTTTTTTTTACAGAGAGGAAGGGAGAGGAATAGAGTTAGAAACATGGATCAGAGAAACATCGATCATCTGCCTCCTGCACACTCCTTACTGGGGATGTCCCGGAAACCAAGGTACATGCCCTTGACCGGAATCAAACCTGGGGGGACCCTTCAGTCCACAGGCCGATGCTCTATCCACTGAGCCAAACTGGTTAGGGCTGTTTTTCATTTTAATGGAAACAGAAAGTAAGCGGAGAGTTCTGAACTGAGTTGATGTGTATCTTAAGGATCACTCTGACTGCAATGTAGATATTTGATGTAGGGGACAAGAGTGCCAGAAGACAATGACGGGCTGATTGCAATTTTCCTGGTGAAAGAAGATGGCAGCTTGGCTCAAGGTCGTAACAATGGAAGGTAGGGACTATTAATTCTGGATATGCTTTTGAGAGAAGCCTTTTATATGATTCCTGGGCCTGCTGTCTACTTGTGCAATGTCATGAGAGCCCATCTCTTGCATACTAGGACTAGTTCACCAATTAAGATCCTACAGAAGGAAGGGTGGGACCTCACAGTTGGAAGGGCCCTTAGAGGCAGGACATCTCATGAAGGAGCAGTGGGAACAGAGGTGTTCAGCTTGGTCTTCAAGCTTGTGGGGTCTTGAATTTTGACAATGAGATTGATGCCCTTGGACTCAAGAGGCCCCATACTAGTGATCTGAAGGTGGAGACTGGAGCCTCGTGTGAGACGGCCCCAAGTTTGAACTGAGTCTCTTCTCTGAGTTCCAGCCTCCTGCTCATGCTGGGTTCCTCTACCCAGCATCCCAGAGTGTGGAAACCTAGCCTTGACTACATTTCCAGGGGCAGACTGCTCATGATATTAAGGTGTTTCACCATGTTTTTGGACAGCTCTAAGCTTCTGGAAGGTTTTTCTTGTATAGGGCTGAAACCCTCTTCTCTTCCACGCTTCTTAACTCTAGAGCTATGTTATATTGGTTAAGAGCATGGGCTCTCTGCCCAGGTTCTTTGTAACCCTGAGCAAGCTACTTAACTCTTCTGTGCCTCGGTTTTCTCATAAACAAGGTAGTGTGTCTAAAGCACTTTGGAGATTATATAGAGTAAGTGCTCAAAAAATTGTAACCATAATGCTTCATCTTGCATACTGACATAAATGTGAGAACCTATCTGTATTTGAAATCTCATGAAGTTGTACTTTTCATGTTATTTGCCAGTTCTCATTCAGTTTTGGAACCCTACATGATAGATACCTGATAAGAGCTGTTAATGAAGTCTTACCACAGCAAAAGGCCTGGTATTCACCTTGGGGGCAGGAAGAAAAAGGGGATTATTCATTACTGGTTTCTGGTCCCAGCAGCAAGAAACCTGTTGTTGGTTCTCTGGCATTTAGAGGCTGATTCTATCTCCAATATTGATTCTCAAACCCTATGTCACCAGAAAAGCAGTAATTTAGGATGTAGTAAAGCAGTGTGGTGGGAAACTGAGCTTTTGGAGCCTTTTTTTTCAGCCTTTGAATCTGGCTCTGGCACTTATCCTATATAATAAAGAGCTAATATGCTAATTAGACCAAATGGCAGAACGACCATCCAGACCACCTTTTGGATGAAGCTGGGGCTGCGAGGGGCTGCAAGGGCCGGCCGAAGCTGCGAGGGATGAGCCTCTTGCATGAATTTTGTGCATCGGGCCTCTAGTTATTCTATAATCACGGACAACTTATATAGTGATAATTATAATAGTAATACACGTTCCTTAGGTTTGTGGTGAAGTTTACATGAGACAATGTACACAAAGTGCTTAGTACAATGCAGCAGATCAAGAAAGGCCAGTATTATGACCTTCCAAAACTCAACCAGGAGGAATAAAAACATCTCAATAGGCCAATAACTATGGGATAAATTGAAGCAGTCATCAGAAAACTTCCAACAAACAAAAGCCCTGAACCAGATGGCTGCACAGGGGAGTTTTATCAAGCATTCAAAGAAGAAATAAAACCTTTTTTCCTCAGACTATTCAAAAAAATTCAAGAGGAAGGAGCACTTCCAAGCTCTTTCTATAAAGCCAGCATTACCCTAATTAAAAAAAAAAGATAAAGATAATACAAAGAAAGAG
This sequence comes from Vespertilio murinus, assembly GCA_963924515.1. NCBI lineage: Eukaryota > Metazoa > Chordata > Mammalia > Chiroptera > Vespertilionidae > Vespertilio > Vespertilio murinus. Next base: position 23,637,057 of record OZ004704.1, on the reverse strand, counting down.
AATTATAGGCGAATATCCCTCATGAACATAGATGCCAAAATCCTCAACAAAATGCTAACAAATCGGATTCAGTATTACATTAGAAAGATCATACACCATGACCAAGTGGAATTTATTCCGGGGATGCAAGGATTGTACAATATCTGCAAATCAATGAATGTGATATGCCACATAAACAAACTGAGAGATAAAAACCATATAATCATATCCATTGGATGCAGAAAAAGCATTTGACAAAATCCAGCACCCTTTCTTGGTAAAAACTCTCAGCAAGGTGGGAATAGAAGGATCATACCACAACATAATAAAAGCCATGTACGACAAATCCACAGTCAACATCATACTCAATAGGCAAAAACTCAACCATTTCCCCTAAGAACAGGAACAAGTCAGGGATAACCACTTTCACCACTACTGTTTGAGATAGTACTGGAAGTACTAGCTATTGCAATCAGACAAGAAAAAGATATAAAAGGCATCCAAATTGGAAAAGAAGAAGTAAAACTGTCCTTATTTACAGATAACATGATATAGAAAACCCAAAGTCTTCATAAAACCTACTAGACTTAATAAATGAATTTGGCAATGTAGCAGAATACAAAATTAACACCCAGAATTCTATGGCTTTTCTATACAACAGTAATGAACTCACAGAAAGAGAGCTTTAAAAAGCAACCACATTTACCATTGCAACAAAAATATTAAGATAACTAGGAATAAACTTAACCAAGGAGACAAAGGACCTGTACTGAAAAAATTTCAGGATGCTAAAAAAAAAGATAGAAGACATGAACAAATGAAAGAATATACCATGTTCATGGATTGGTAGAATAAACATCATTAAAATGTCCATACTATGCAAATCAATCTATAAATTCAACACAATTCCCATTAAAATGCCAATGGCATACTGTAAGAACATAGAACAAATTCTCCAAAAACTCATTTGGATTAAAAAAAAGACACCAAATAGCTGCAGCAATCTTGAGACAGAAGAACAATGTTGGAGGGATCATAATACCAGATATCAAGCTATACTATAAAGCCAATGTTCTGAAAACTGCCTGGTACTGGCATAAGAATATACATATAGACCAGTGGAACAGAACAGAGAACCTAGAATTCCACATAAGTCACTATGTTCAATTAATATTTGACAAAGGAGATAAGGGCATACAATCGAGACAAGACAGTCTCTTCAATAAATGGTGTTCAGAAAACTGGACAGATACTTGCAAAAAAAAAAAATGAAACTAGACCACCAACTTATACCATACACAGAAATAAGCTCAAAATGGCTAAAGGACTTAAACGTAAGATGGGAAACCATAAAAATCTTAGAAGAAGCCATAAGCAGTAAAATAGCAGATATCTGTCATAGCAATATCTTTATAAGTACCGCTCCTAGGCAATGAAAACTAAAGAGAAAATAAACAAATGGGCCTACATCAAAATAAAAAGCTTCTGCACATCAAAATAAACCATCAACAAAACAACAAGAAGCTCACTGTATGGGAGAACATAATTGCCAATGTTATCTCTGATATGGGTCTAATCTCTAACATTTACAGGGAAGTCATACAACTTAACAAAAGAAGATAAACAATCCAAACAAAAAATGGGCAAAGAAACTCAATAGACACTTTTTGAAAAAGGACATTCAGAAAGCCAAGAGACATATGAAAACATGTTCAGTCATTAATCATCCGAGAGATGCAAATGAAAACACAATGAGGTACCATCTCACACTGTCAAAATGGCTGTCATCAAAAAATCAATAAATGACAAGTTCTGGAGAGGATGAGGAGAAAAAGGAACCCTAGTGCACTGCTGGTGGAAATTCAGGCTGGTGCCACTGTGGAGAACAGTATGGCATTTCCTCAAAAAACTAAAAATGGAACTGCCATTTGACCCAGTAATACCACTTCTAGGAATATATCCCAAGAAACTAGAAACACCAATCAGAAAGGATATATGCACCCCTATGTTCATAGCGGCATAATTTACAATGGTTTAGATTTGGAACAGCCTAAATGCCTATCAGCAGATGAATGGAGTAGAAAACTGTGGTACATCTACACAATGGAATACTACGCTGCTATACAGAAGAAGGAATTATTACCATTTGTAACAGCATGGATAGAACTGGAGAGCATTATGCTAAGTAAAATAAGCCAGTCAGTGAAAGAAAAATACCTCATGATCTCACTCATTTATGGATAATAAAGAACATTGTAAACTGATGAACAAAAATAGATACAGAGGCAGAGAAGCATCCAACAGACTGTCAAACTACAGTGGGAACACTGGGAGGGTTGTGTGTCGGGGAGGTAAGAGATCAACCCAAGGACTTGTATGCATGTATATACGCATAACCAATGGACACAAGACACTGGGGGGTGGGGTTTGGTGGTGGGTAAGGGCATGTGCTGGGAGATAGGGTAGGCCAGGGGGAAGGTCAATGGGGAAAAAAAGCAGACATATGTACTACTATTTGTAATACTTGAAACAATAATATATATATATATATATATATATATATATATATATATATATATATATAATTGATTTTTTTACAGAGAGGAAGGGAGAGGGACAGAGAGTTAGAAACAGGAATGAGAGAATCATCGATCAGCTGCCTCTTGCACACCCCCCACTGGGGATTTGCCTGCAACAAAGGTACATGCTTTTGACCGGAAACAAACCCGGGACCCTTCAGTCCGCAGGCTGATGCTCCATTCACTGAACCAAACCGGTTGCGGCAAAAAAAAAAATTTTTTTTAATTAAAATATATAAGGCTTATGAAAAAAAGAGAAATGCCAGCATTAATTTTGTTATGAAAATGAATTTCTCAAATGACCAGTTCTAAAAAATGACCATGTTCAAAAGTAACTAAAACCACATTCTGCAGGCTGCCTAGTAAGTTTTAGATGGAGTGGAAGAGAGAAAAATCAAGGCTTGCTGCTCCTGCCTTCCTGCCAATACAGGCTCCCAGAAGGCTCATGATAGAACCACAAGCACGAATTCAGGAAACCCTGACTCACCATCCACTTAACATTTTGCTTGAACTGGTTATTTGGTAGCAGGTAGATTTTTAAAATAATTTTTTTTCTCCCTGAAACCAGAAACAATACATTTTGAGGATAGAAACACAGGAAAGTATAGACTAACACGAAGAAGGAAATCATGCTTATTTCCCCTGCCCAGAAGTCGCCCCTTACAAGAGTTCCTGCACAGCCCACCAGGCGGACACGCAGTGTCAGGCCAGGCTGTGTCTGTCCCCCTTCCAAAACCCCAGCAGGGGACACTGCCTGGTGCAGAAGCGTGCTCAGTAAAGGGTGGTTGGCTGAGTGACATAGCTTGGGTATTAATGTGTTTCTGTCCTCCCTGAGGGTTATAATTATCTGCCAGATTTCTTTTCACGGTGCTTCACTCAGTTGGGCCCCCTAAAACATTGAATGTAAAGCCAGCAGTAAATATAAGTATTTCCTCAATGTGCCAATAATCGTAGGCTCCTGTTTCGTCCCCCTGCTGGTCCCTAGCCCAGGAAGGGCTCAGAGGAATGGGTCCTGAGGCTGACCGGGCCGGCCCTGCCCTGGCTTCTCCTGTCCAGGCTGCCTGGCCAGCGTGTCCCTCAGCCTGGTCCCAGGCAGATATCTCGCCTTCTGAAGACATTTTCACTCTACTTTCAATCATTTGGAGAATTTTGCAAACACTAGGGAATTTCCTCATCTATCCTAGTTCAACATCCCTTCAAATTATAGGAGGTGCCACTTATTAAATACTTAACAATAGGCCTGGTCCTAGGTTAAGCCTCAGTCAGATACTATCTCACTTAATTCTCCTAACAACTGTTTGTGCAATCCACTCTTAATATTTTATAGATGAAAATGAAGTGAAGGCTTAGGAAGGTGAAGTGATTTGTCTGAAGTCACATAGGTTGTAAGCAGCAGATTCTAGTCCAGGTTTAGCTGAGTCTAAATTCCATGCTTCAGCCACCTACATATGCTGTAATCAGAATTTATGTGTATTTGCACATTATTCTCGATATTTAGCTTCATATTATAAGCATTCGCCCAACTTATATTATCTTACATTCAGCATCATAATTTGAAATGTCTAAATAATATTCTAAGTGGATGTATCATAACTTGCTCAACCTTTTTCGCCATTACTTGTTGAACACTTGGGTTGTAGAACATGTCAGAGCAGAGACCCAATAGCTGAAATTCAGAGAGTCAGCAAGAGTATCCTTTTGTGGAGCCCTTGTAATAACAGGAACATTGAACAAGGGGGCTTCAGAAGGGGAAAGAGAAAGTTCTAGACTTTTACATTAAAAATATAGTTATTGATTTCAGAGAGTAAGTGAGAGGGGGAGAGAAATAGAACCATCAATGATGAGACGGAATCATTGATGGGCTGCCTTTCGCACGCCCCCTACTGGGAGATGAGCCTGCAACCCAGGTGTGTGCCCTGATTGGGAATGGAACCGTGACTTCCTGGTTCATAGGTTGACGCTCAACCACTGAGCCAAATCGGCTGGGCTAGACTTTGACATTTTTGTATATCTGGGTTTTCTTCTCTGGACACTTCACTGGGCTGAATTATTCTTATATCATAATAACGTGGCACATTACAAGGGTTTGACCATCAGAGGCATTGGGGGAATAGATGGAAAATACTGTCAAATTCTGATCTGCTGCTGTGACTTCTCTCTTCTCTCTCTCTCTCTCTCTCTCTCTCTCTCTCTCTCTCTCTCTCTCTCCTCATTATTTGAGGAATCTGGGGATGGCTACCAAGGGGCTTCCTGTCCCCACCCCCTCCTGAGACTGGGTCTCTCTGCCCTCAGAAACCTTGGTCCTGTCAGTGATTGTTAGAAGCTGTGTGGGCTGCTGCTTCAGACACTGCCGAGGGGCAGATCGCTGGACTCACACACAGCTCAGCCCTGCCTCATGAACAATGAAGACCTTCAGCTTCTCCCCCCCCCAGCTGTCTCAGGCCACCCCTGGTGGGATGGGGGTGGATGGTCAAGTGAAGCCCAGTGCAGGGGGGCATAAAGAGGGAGGCAGAAGGGCACTGTTAAAATTAGAGTGCTTTTGGATACTAGGTTCAAATTCCAGCTCTGACATTTATTGTGTAACTGAGATTGGTGTTATATCATCTGGCAGAACCTTAGTTTTGCCACCCACAGAATGGTGATGATAATCTCTGACTTACAGAATTGCTTGCCGGTTCATGTTCTCTGATATTCATATTATCTTAATATCTAGAGGAATTATTTTCTCTCTTTTATTTTGAAAACACTCTGATTTTGGTGTACTCTCCTTCTACTTAAATTGATTTGTTTATGCTTAGATGGATTAATTTATGAACTTTCCTTCCCCAAAAGTTGTTACTCTTCTAGGTTCATGGCTTGAAGAAAGGAGATACAGGTGTTTTTGTTTGAAGGATACCAGGGCCTGAGATGACCTTCTGTTTTAGCTGAGAATCTAGCTGGAGAGAAGTGTGTAGGAATCACAGGAATCATTTATGTTTTGTTCTTTAGTATTTGAAGACATGTGATAGTCTTAAGAAAGAAAGGAATAAAGAGAGAGAGAGAGAGAAAGAAAGGAAGGAAGGTAGGAAGGAAAGATGGAAAAAAAGAAGGAAGAAATAAGGGAAGGAAAGAAAAAGAAACATAATTCAGGGGCAAGATGATAGTATATTCTCTCATTAAGACTAGAAAATATTTCTCCTAAACCTAGATTGAGATGCCTAAATACCAGTGTTGGGACTCACCATAGATGAGACACTCCAAACATAAAGACTCTATTTTGCACTTCACTGTGTGTCTTGATTTCAATAAAGCATGTTATTATGGAAGAATACGAAGTTGTGTCTCCATAGTAGGAAGTTATTTTATGGTTAAATGGTGTACATTTGCTAAATGCCGAGGATATTCCTTCCATTGATCTTAGAGAGGGGAAGTGAGGGGGAGAAAGAGAGGAACATCTATGTGACAAAGACACATCCATTGGTTGCCTCATGTACACGTCCCAACCCGGGCTGGGGATCAAATCTGCAAACCAGGTACATGCCCTTGACTGGGAATCGAACCTGCAACCTTTAGGTCTGTGGGCCGACACTCTAACCATTTGACTTCACCAGCCAGGAGTTCACTTTATCTTTTTATTCCTTTAAGTTCGTCAGTTTCTAGACACTCACCCTATTTCTGCTTACAAGGGTAAATTCTGTCATTTCTCCTGTGACTATAGCAAGTCATTTTTCTCTTTCTAAAATGTGGGTTTAGAAAACTGCAATTGTTAACAATTTTAGTATAGAATCTTTGGACAAAACTGAAAAAAAATGTTAGACTGTTTCTAGGAACTATTTGACTTAGGGGATTTTAAATTGCCAGTAATATTCACAGTTAATTATTCTACAAGTGATTGGGTTTACTCACACCTCCAAATTAACTGTGCATATAATTTGCTTGGATTGATATGTCGGTGATTTTTGCCACAAATAATTCTTCAAAGCACATAATCAATTTTGAATCCCCCCACCCCACCCCAAACTGGAATTTTGCTTTTGGATAAAATGTGTTTACAGTTATTACTTAAAATTCCATGTAAATATATCAACTCTAACTCTCATTTCAGTCCTCTGCTATTTTCACAGGCAATTTTTACATGAAAATTGTGTCATCTTTAACAACCTAGTCCTATTTTCTAATTTCCCTTCAAGGGATTTGTGTTCCAAGTTTAATTTAAGAATGGATTGCTTATATTTCACTTACAAATCTCCCTTCTAATCATTGTTATTAATATCACAATTTTGTTGCAATCTCTGTAAGAGCACAAAATGTGTCCCCTTAAAGATGCATTTGCCAAGCACTGAAGTGCATGCATTTCGATTACAACTCTCCCTCGTAATTACTGTTATTAATATCACAATTACTATTGTAATCTCCATAAGACTGCAGAAGGTGTCCTGTCATGGGTGCATTTACAAACAGCTTTCTCAGAAAAAATGTGCCAGACTTTATCTAAATTCGACTTCCCCTACAATTTACATTAGACGACGCACTCCGTCAATAAAACCATCAAAATGATCTACTGCGTTGTAGACAAAAGTTATTGTGTCAAGTTGACACTAATCAGTTAATTCCAGTAAACCTTCAGATAAACAAAAGCTTGTTGTCTATTACTGACGTGTGTGATGGGCCCCTTGTATGTCCTATGGTCATGCCATTCTACAGAGATGTATCTGGCAGACACTTGCCCTGAGGCATCTATATGGAAACCGAGACAAGATGTATAGTTAATGATGTTGACCCTGACTCCCCCAACAGAGATTGAATTCAAGTCCTCATAATATCTCGACAGCTGATATGTATACTGTGCTAATAATATTAACAATTACTATGCCACTGGGATTCCGTAGGCTCTGGCTTAAAAAAAAAAAAAGAAAAAAGAAAAAGGAAGCTATTTTAAAGCTTATTCCCTTATATGAACAGATTTCCTTGTTTATACCTGTCACCAGCACCGTCTCCCCATTAAGACAAAGACGAGTTTCTCAATAGGGAAAGGCTTTCCTGAATGTAGGTGTTTTTGAGTTAGTAAGCAATGCTGTGTTAGTAAGAAATGCTGAGAGTACTGGGGATGATCAGGGGAAATGTGTACAGTCACTGTCTCCCTGGTCAAAACTGGGGAGAGGGCTAGCTTCGCATTGTCATTGTTGACATGGATCAGAAGGCATTCAGAACGTCCACCGGCCTTCTCTGATGTGGTTCTTCTTTGGACACAGAGGGGCGGCCTGTCGATTCCTGCTTGACGTGATCGGGTAGCTGAGGCCCTGGAAATCGCCCGTGGGTCTCCTCAGCTCGCTGCTGAGCTGTAGAGGAAAGAGAAGGAACGAAACCAGGCCTCTGCTCACCTGCATTCTCCTCCCTCCCTGCTTCTCATTCCTATGCAAAGGCTGAATGGGAAAGGCCACCGCTGGCTCACGGACTGTGGAGGAGCTTCAGATGAAATGTTGACAGGGGGCACTGTTAGAAATTAAATTCTGCCCTATTTTGTGTACCATTCTTGTGAGTCACATTCGTGAATAGTAGCGAGAGATTTAATGATCGCATATTTTTTATCTTATTTCCCTTCGGTCGATGGCAATTTTTTTCTGTTAATGTCAACTTAGAGCTCAAAGTAATTTAGTAATTGATTCTAAGCACAGCGGTTCGCCAATGGCAGCTCTCCATTTGTGGGGAATATCTTTGCTAATTTTATCCATCAGAATGAGATTACCATGCTAATCTCCCCTATCCTCATCTCTTGGGTCATTTGGGACATGCTGATGCAAATGACTTATTAGACACAAGGCCTTCGTCCATCCCCACGACCGGAGAAAGATGAAAGGAAGCCAAGATAAGGATATTAGACTGTCCTGACACACACACAGATGGTATGCATACCTAATGCTAAAATTCTAAGACCCTCAACTGGAAACTGGTATAAAAACTAGTGATGATAAATGAAAAAATACAATGGACCAAAATATAGTAGATGTATTTGAGGGAAAGAACAAAAAAGGAATTAAGGCAGAACAAATGCATCTGGAGACATGTAATTGGAAACCTAAACATTCACTGGGCTGGAGAAACCCAGAAAGTCGTGTCAGGTGGAGGAGGGGGTGGGGAGAGAGGCACTCTTAATGAGATTAAGTGGAGAAAACCAAAATGGCTGTGTTAACAAAAAGATTGAGGCTGTGTCTACAGACACAAGCTGTCTGACTGTTTTCAGTGAATGACTGGTTACTGGCTTAGTTAGCGATCGGTTGTTAAGCCTGATTTAATTAAAATGCTCAAACCAGGGTGAGCGTGTGTGTGTGTGAGTGTGTGTGTGTGTGTGTGTGTGTGTGTGTGTGTGTGTTAAAAATAGCCTGAAACTAGTTTGGGTTAGGAGCACACAATAGGGTATTGTATTCCACTATGGGCTGAGTGGCTTTCCAAAGACATTTCTTGTAAGTGGATACATTCTAAAATGCTTTGCTTTATGAAATAGCAAACTATTTAGAGGGGATTCAGAAAAGATCAGTTTAAATAATTCAGGTAAGTGGGGATTTCAAGAAAGAAAAATTAGTTCATATAGTGGCCGGGTGAGTTTGTATGAAGGCAGAAAACCCCCCAGAGAGATAAACGATATTTAGCATGTGAGAGGCCTGAGATCAAAAGAGGAAAATCTAGATATTAAGCAGATAAATAAATCCTGACTTTATTCTCCTGGATGGAAGGGAAGAGAAACTGACATGATGGTTCATTCTATCTTAAAAAAACAAAACAAACCAGAATCTTATTATCAAAATAGCAAAAATACAGTATGACAAATCTAAAATAATACTATTTCCAAGTTCTAATCCTTAGCCTGATAATTTCAAATGTTCTGTATTCCAAAACTGCTATATCACAACGTCAATAGCCAAAAATAGGACAAAAACTCAGATGCAGATGGCTGTCACATACTCCTAACCTTCAACTCCTAACTCTGAGCCATCACAGGTTACTACTAGATTACTTTTTTAAAAGCCAACTCCCAGACTGAGCTGGGACTAGGGTGGGACAGTGATGGGCTCACCCTGGGTGCAACTTTTAAAGGGGGGGGGCAGGGTGGTGGTGGTGGCAGGGTGCCAAAATATTCTATAATCAAGATGAATATTATTTCAATACAATATTTTTTTAAAAAATCAAAATTAAAGCCAAAGAAATCCATGGTGAACAAAATATAAAAAAGTTAACTGAAGAGCAGGATTCAGCTCTGAGCTTGCACAACCCTGCCTCATTCACTTTATCTTAATCCTATGTTTGGTTTCAATCAAACTTTATTTACAAAAATAGCAAAATAGGGACGGGGGTGGGGGGTGCTGTAGTTTGCTGATTTTATTTTTAAAAAAATATTATATGATGACATTTACCTTGATTACTGAGGTTTTTTTGGTGTCCCCCTTAAATCTTGCACCTGAGGAGAGTGGCCCCTTGCCTCACCCTAGTGCCAGGCCTTCCCGGTGATTCATCAAATCAAGTACAAATTCCTCATCCTGGCATTCAGGATTCCTGACGTGGGAGGTAGCGAGGTTTAATGATTAACCCCAGGGGCTTTGCGCTAGCCAGGCTTCAGTACAAACCCTGGCTCTGCTGCTCACCAGCTGTGGCAAGCGTGGACAGGGGACTTCACCTTTTGGCCTCTCAGTGCCTCCATCTGTAAACGAGGGTTACATTTATGGGAGACATCGTCTATTTCTTCAGTCTTACCAGACCACTGCTGCAGAAATGCACAGGTCGTTATAAAGTGCTTCACACCCATGTTCTCATTTAAGCCCAATAATAACCATGCCGGAGAGACAGGGTGCTGCTTCCTCCAGCCTGAATCTCCTTCTCCCTCAACTCCACACGTTAAAATCTCAGCCAACTTTCAAAGCCAGCCTCAGAGCCACCACTTGTATGAAATTCCTCACAACTGTCCAACAACGAGAAGCACACATTGAGGGCCTACTATGTGGCAGTCATTTGAGATCCAATGGTGAGCATGACAGAGGTGAGCCCTGCCCTCAGAAAGGGGGAATCTAATGATGAAAATGAACAAATAAACTATTAAACAAACATGTAAGATAATTTTAGTTATAATAAAATTAATATGTCCATCTTTTATAAAATTTAGTATAATTAAATTAATCCTAATGTCATTTTGAAAATTCCAGGCAGAAGAAACGGTAAGTCAAAGGCCCTGAGGCATAAGAGTTTGATTTGATTTATTTATTTTTGTGTTTAATATGTGTGAAGAACTGAAAGAAGGCTGAAGGGAGAATGACAAGATGCAGATTTCTTTGAACACTGGTTCATGTATATTTCTTATGACCATCGTCTCTCTCCACTTTATATTCTGGTCAACTGAACTATTGTCTGGTTCTGGTATTTGGGAAAGTTAAGAGCATGGGTTTCTTAACCAGACTGTCAGATGAAATCTTGGTTCAATCACTCATTAGCTGGAAGACAATGGACAAGTTTAAATCACTGTAAACATTGTTTTCTTGATTTGTAAAATGGGAGTTATAATAATGAAACATTCCATAGGGTTGTTGTGAGGATTACCAGGTAAACAATGAATACATGTAAAGCATTTAGAACAATACTGGTACATAGCTAGTGCTATGCACCTGCTAGTTATTGTGATGATCATACCTTTAAGTCCCTCTAGGATTGCTTGTCTTTGCATTAGTGTGGAAACTGCTTTGCAAATAATAGGCCCTCAAAAAATGCTTTGAATCTAGTCATAGATGAAACAGAAAATTGATACATTAAACACCAGTGATGAGATGATTATTATAGAGCCATAGATGCCTTATGTGGTACCATTTTTTTCTGTGCTTTCATTTCTTACCAACTGAAAGAATTATGTGCAAGGAGGGTCAGGCTGAAATAGCATCTAACAAGGGCCACTAGCATACAGCTTTCAACATGCACCTGAAACAGACACTACTCAGTGTTAACATTATCCTTTCTTCAGTTGGGACTGTTTTAGAAAGTAAGACATGTCAAATAATGATTTTACAAATTCCATGTTCAATAACACTGCTGATGGATCTAGCTGAACTTCTGTATTCACTTCCTTTAGGCAGTTATAGAAATTTTCCACCATCAGGGATACATTTTTCTTGGCCAGGAGGACTAATTGTTCTAGAGCATTTCTTACGATAGCCTTGTTTGATCTAGGAGCAGAGGTGCGTGTCATACACTGTAGATGGAACAAGTAGTCTTGGTCAACTTTGCAGATACTTTGGGATCTTAAAAAATGTACTTTCAAGTGCTTTGAAATTCCTATAAATAAATCTCCGACAATGTTGTCATATTTATTCCCAGTTGCTTAACCAAAATAGCTTAAAGTGTGCTGATGACTAATGAGAGTTGGAAAAACTACAGACCAGGATTCAAATCCCAGCTCTGTTATCTGATTGCAGTGTGATTTTGGTCATTTATGTAACCTTTCTTAGCATCACTTTCTCCATCTGTGTGTGTGTGTGTGTGTGTGTGTGTGTGTGTGTGTGTGTGTGTAATATCCATTTTATAGAATTTGTGTAAGGAAAACACACACACACACACACACACACACACACACACACACACACACACACTTTGTCCAGGGCATGGTACATGGATTAGATTCTTAGGGGAGTTCTACCAAATTACCACAAATTTAGTGACTTAAAACAATAGAAGTTTATTCTTGCAGTTCTGGAGGCCAGAAAGTTCCAACCATGATCATGGGGTCAAAATCAAGGTGTTTTCAGCATTGAACTCCATTTACAGGCCCTAGAGAAGAGTCAGGTCCTTGTTTCTTCCAGCTTCTTCCATGCCTCTTGCCAGCATTCTTGCTAACTTGTGTGTGGTTGCATCACTCTAATCTCTGCCTCCTTGACTATGTTGCCTTCTCCTCCTCTGTCTCCCCCTGCCTTGCTCTTATAAGGATCTATGTGACTGCATTTAGAGCACATCTGAATGGTACAGCCTAATTCCCCATGTCAAGGTCCTTATATGCCAGAAGCCAATTCCAGCATGTGAAGAGTTTCATCAAAAGGTTGATGGAATTTGGGGACTCAACAAGGGCTGAGTCACATAGGTTATCACCTGTTGGGAATGGCTAAAGGCATTTCCCCAAACCTGAAAAAGATGATCGTTTGCTGCCAGACAGCTCAGGGCATCTTAACCTACATGTTATTGCCTCCTACTGGCTAACCACCTGAACAGCCATAGGCTATTCCCCAATCTGACAATGCTTCTGTACAGAAACCCTACCCTTTGAAGTGTGTATCTCCACCTTGCCTTAGGACAATTTGTGTTAATAAAAAGCAAGGGGTCCTGAGACAAGGAGAACTTAGCTCTTTTACCTAAAGCTCCTCTGACCCCAATGCCTTTCAAAATTATCTTTTGTCTTTGGACTCCTACTTAATTTATGCACAGCCTTTCTCCAGATTCCAGAACCCTTCTAGATGCCTGATCAAGACACACCAGCATTAAATGACACCCAAACATCTGGCATTACTCACATAGCTACATTAATCACGTCTGCAAAGATACTTTTCCCATATAAATGAACATTTACAGGTTGCAGGGATTAGAACTGGTATCTTTAAGGGGCCATTATTTTAGCCTAGCACCATACCTAGTTGGTATTTAAGAAATAGCTCATTATGATAATTAGTAGTAATCCTTGAATTTCTAAAATGGTAGAACTAGGGATCTGGTAAAAATAGATATTAGTGGCACAGTATTAGAAATATGCATTTAGAATTTCTCTTTTAAATTTATCTTAAAAGTGATTAATAGGTTATCACTCTCCACATATTAACCACTTCCCATCTGACTGTGGACATGTTACGTACATAATTCTTTTAGGCCTCATTTTGTTTGCTTGTTTGTTTTTTATTGTTGTTGTTTTGTCTACTGGGTACAATCACCGTTGTAGGGTAGTCATAAACATTAAATAATGTGTGAGAAACCTCACAAAAGGAAATGCTTGCCAAATGGTAGTTCTTAGCAATTTCAAAAATAAATGTAGCAGCACAAATCTGGCCCAATATTTCTCACTTTTTCCCAGTGTCATTAGGAAGATGTATTAGAAGACATAAATGTCAGTTGCCTGAGGAATAATTTTAGCTTGTATCTATGTTGGCCTCATTTTTTTTTTATCTCGGTTTGACCGAATTTCTTCCTGAGTTTAAATCTCAGACCCCATTTTAATTTGCTTGATGGCTGCTGAGCTTTCAAGAGTAAAAGTGCAGCTTCCTCTTTATTTGAACTGTTCCAGCCTCAAACCCTTAGGGGGCCTGAGTAAGGTCTCAAGTTTTACAGCGAAGTGGATGTGGGCTGAATGCTGGGTTCTGTGATTGACTTCTGCATACACCTGATGATGAAATAATTGGCCAATTGAAAGCCAGGTTGCTAAATATTACAATATGAAGTCTTGGGGATTAGTTTGTGCGCATATGTTGTAAGTCACCCATTGTAAGGCTTCCCAAACCAATTTATGTTGTACAAACATGAGTTAGTAGAAATGACTTGGCTAGGAGCGTGCAGCTTGCTGGGGGGAAGAGCAGTACCCTGCTGTTTTCACCCTCAGGAAGGGGAATTTTCTACTCTTCCAGAGGTGCTTCTGATTCTTTTTTCCCTTCTCCCTCCCCCATTTTTTTGTTCTTACATGTCACCTTTCTTTGTCAGCTCCTGATAGTAGGCTTGGTGTGCTTATGACCTCAGCAGTCAGGTGATGGAAGCGCAATGTCCTTACGCTATATCATGATATATCTAATATATAACAGAGGAAAACAGAAAGCAAAGCAGAGTTTAGGTAGTTTAATTATATTGGCATCTCTAGGGTTTAGTAACACTGTTTGTGCAGAGCATTCTGTGTAGTGTGATTAGATATTTTTTTATCTCCTTTTATAAAATACTATTATGTGGTTGAATTTCTGCTCAGTCCTGATCCAGTGCATATAAGGGGGACTCCTAGAGGAATAAATCTTCAAAAAGCATGCCAAAGAGAATGAAGTGACCTTTTTTTTGTATCATATATGAATGGGAGTGAAAATTCAAAAGTTCTTGGCATGAAATTTTGGAGAATATTACAGCAATGAAATGAAGCAAGAGGTAATTCACAACATTATGCTATTAGACATGTGTGCACACATGCTTATGCACACATTCAGTTTAATCTACAGAGCTAATCTGATGTATAGTTAGACCAACTAACATCCTAGGAGTTGAAGCTAAAATCAAAATAATCCTATATAATAAAAGGCTAATATGCAAATTGTCTCCTCAGGAATTTGACCAACCAGGAGTTCAACTGCTCACTATGATGGGTGCTGACACCAGGGGGTGGTGCAGAATGAAGTAAGGCCCCTGCCAGCTGCTGGCAGCCTGGGGAAAGAAGGCCCTGATTGGCCCCGATCACTGGCCAGGCCAAGGGACCCTACCCGTGCTCAAATTTTGTGCACCAGGCCTCTAGTAATAATAATAATAATAATAATAATAATAATAATAATAATAATAGCTACCACTTATTAAGCAGTTATCATATTCTAAGACCTTTATGACTATCTTGTTTACCCTCATAATCATTTAGGGGGCTGATGTTTCTTTATTTTTAATGTATTTTACCCCCATTTTATAGGTGAATAAACAGAGGCTTAGAGAGATGAAGTAACTTACCAAAAGTCCTGGTGGAACTGGGGTTTGAATCCATGATCTTGACACTGCTCAGGGTGTTATTGTCCCGTAGCCCCAGAGTTCTCCACTCCCTCTGTTAGCCATCCCTGAGCCACTTTATGTTTAGTAGTGCAGTTGTTTCTGGCATACACATTCTCCAAAGTGGGTAGTGAAAATGCACCATGCACTCGAGACAGTGTGAATGGTTGTCATTTCATATGTGAGTGGTTGATGATATGGGTCCGGAGAAGAGCTTTGAAGCCAGTAAGAGCCTGGCACACGCATCACCTGAAGCCTTTTCTGCCTCTGACTAGCCAGACCACAGTTGCTGTCACTCCCTTGCCACCCTGCAGAGTTCTTTCATTAGGTTTTAAAGAGCTGGGAAATCAGTGAAATTACTGGCAAATATATAATAGGGCAGGAGGACATTTTTATTGTTATTTTAAAATGCTTTATTGAGTTCACATAGAGGAATATTTTATTTATGAATTTAATATAAATGCCATGAAATATATGCAAAAATACATGAAGCCTACCAACAAAATGATAACAGTACTAAAAATATATATAACAGTACTCAAGTTCCACATGGTTTAATTTTACCAATATCCTCTGGGTTCCGTGGGGAAGAATTTCAGCATAACCTAATTATTTTCAGTTCAATGAAAAAAAAAATTTGACTTAGTTTCTACTGTGAATGTGCTAGCCACTGGATCTACATGAATAAGATGTGTGACTGTCCTCTTTTTTTTTTCTAACTCCATAATATGGTCCTTAGAATCTTTCTCAACACAGCTCTCCAAGTAGTAATTTTTTAGAGTTGGCTTGTGAGTTGTCGTCTCTCTTCTAAGGTTTTTCACTAAATATGTGAAATACCATCCACTTAGAATAGTTATGATTGAGGCTTTACTAACATTCACTATTCATTTCACAAAGATTTATTGAGGATATAGCAGCTAATATAATAGCTAATGTCATGGAGTGCTTGCCATGTGCCAGGCACAGTGCCAAGTGCTCTTCTTGCATTATTATTTAACTCTCATAGCAACCTTCAGGGGGAAAGGTAGCTGTTGTTATCCACTATAGTCGACAGTTACAGATTAGTTTTGTTGTGTTTTTGGTCTTGCCCAGCACCCACCGTCTCTTTATCTGCAAGCAGGAACTCAATTTTTCTTCCAAGAACTATCTCAGTCTGTGTAGTCAGCTGAGACTGATTTCAACCCCGATGTCAGCAGTAGGCACATGACCCGAGTCTTGCCAATGAAAATATGCACATTCCTGGCCACAACAATTGGTCCAAGTTGGACCAATCAAAAACAATGAGAGCCACACTGGGTCTATGCTGGACTCTTGACAAAGAAGCACTTCTTCCACCGGGTTTGTCAAAGCTGTTTTGATAGGAACTAGGAGATAGCTGTTGTGACCACCTGGCCCCTTCCTGTACAATACTGGGGAGATCCTGGCTGAGACTGTGGTCTACATGTCAAGGTGAAATCATTTCCATATCAGAGTTTGAGAGTCTCAAACTGGCCATATATAAAATGAGATCTTCAGCGGGGCCAGTGTGGGTCGGTGGTTGAGCTCCAACCTATGAAACAGGAGGTCGCAGTTTGATTTCAAGTCAAGTCCTGAAATCATGCCCAGGTTACAGGCTCGATCCCCGGTGGGGGCATACAGAAGGAGGCTGATCCATGATTCTCTCTCATCATTTGATGTTTCTATCTTTTTCTTCCTCTTCTTTCCTCTCTGCAATCAATAGGAATATACACTGAGTGGCCAGATTATTATGATCGCTGAATGCATAATAATCAGGCCTCTCAGTGTATATCCTATATAATAAAGGGCTAATATGCAAATTGCCCCCTCGACCAGGTGTTTGACCAGCAGGCAGGCCGGCCAACTACCCATGTCCCCACCCCCTGGCCAGGCTGGCTAGACTCCACCCATGCACAAATTCAATCACCAGGCCTCTAATATATATATATATATACATTTAAAATGAGTTCTTCAGCTTTTTGCCTCTGCCCCTGCAGTGTTATACAGTCATGGTAGCTAGTAAATCCCAGGGTATGTGTGTGTCTTTAATAAACCAGTTTGGTTTTGGTTTTGTGTCTTCCAACCAAAAGACTAACACAACCCCAGGTTACACATGAACATTCTTAAACTACAGAGAGTAAAGTATTTGTCCAAGGTAAACTAGTTAGTGGTGAAACAGGCTTCCAAGTTGGTGCTTTTCACCACCGTGTTATTCAATTTGGGCATTATGATGGAATTATCTCTAAGTACTCACGACTGAAGAGTAAGGTAAAGTGCACGTTGGTATTAAATGTGATAGAGCTTGTGCAGGGCTTGAGGACTAACTTCTAGACAGCTGAGGTGGAAGAATTTAGTTGCAATATTAAAAAGTGACCTTGGTGAAGGCAATGGGGGCCAGGAAGGAGATAGTCCCCGAGTATCCGGGTCTGGACAAAGGGCTTTGTCATGCTAAAGGAGAGTGTCTGTTTCCCTCTTTGATGGAAGTAGAGCTCTGGGAACATAAGAATTTGGTTATGTTTTTGGCTTTTGGGTCAGAGCTTAATTCATACAGCAGCAAAGAAGGGGTTGCTCTCTGGGTCTCAAAGCATGTGGAGCACTCACCAAGGGCTGGTTTTATTAGAGTCCTCGGTAACTCAGGATAATCCCATTGAGCCACAATGAAAAGACATGATCTGACAGGTTGTCATTTGACTTGCTCTCATAAATCTTTTAGTCCTGAAGGCAACAAAAGAGATACTACAAAATAAATACTTACATAAATGTTGGATAGCTCTAGTAATTCTCCAGGTAAGTATGAGCTAGTTATGCAGTCTCTATGGCTTTTGAAAACCTAGATATTATAAATGCATCAAAACACTTTTAATTCCTATTGGAATGAGATAAAACATGTGTAATTAATTATTTATTAAATTTGGTTGTTACCAAAATAAAAAAATAAATAAAATCTTCTAAACCAACCCTTTTAAAATTTAAATTATAGACTCAGTAGGTTTGCATGTATTTTGTAAGGTATACTCATTGTGTCATTTCTAGAAAAAATATACTCATCTAACTATTTAAATCTGTCTCACACATTTCTCAATGTCTCAAATTTTTTAATGTTTTCTAAAGTAGTTTAAATTAATTGTCATTTCTTTCTGGTTTAGGATATCTGGGGGGGAAAAGCAAAGATGGTGGGAAGAAGAAACCCAATATAGAACATATTTTCTGACATTTTTCCTGCTGAGAACTGATGGGAAGATAAAGCATGCCTGGAGGCAGAGGGGTGGATTCAATGACTTCTTGAGGGCCTTGGCAACTGGATATGTCTAGGATTATGATTATGATTATGTTTATTTATTAACATTTACACTGGGCTATTTTAGTTGATTAGTTCAATGCAATTACTAAAAATCTGCAGCTAAAAGTTCTGGGAAATGTCTACATTGCTAGGAAGGGCTAGATATGATATCATTTCTGATTTTCAATAATTTAATTAAAATAAATAAGCATATTACCTCCATGTTACAACAGTCTCTTCTCATAGTTTCCAACATGATGAAGAACTCAGTCTGATTGCTTAAAGTGGGCACAATGAGAATTTGCAATCTCAAGTTCTTTGTTAATACTCATAAAACCCTTCTCTGCCCATAAAACAAGAAATATATATTGTCCTAAAGTGAAGGAGCCATGAATAACCTGAACTTGATTGCCTGCTTGCTCTCTTCTGGTCTCTGATGGGTCTAGTGCTAGCCTCCCTCTGGCCAGGGCCAGACTCAGGACGCTGATTGGGCAGTGGCCTGTGAAGTGGGCCAGAAGAGGGGACTCTTAACCAGACAAAACATTATCTGTGTTTTTTATATTCTCCCATTATGGATTGGTCCATCTGTGGTAGATTTTATTCCTTGTTAAAATGAAAATTACTCTAAAAATTTGCCCCCGTTAAGTATTATTAGCTACAAATGAATGCATATAGATTAATTTCCCACATAATTTCTATTGAGCAGTAGTTCTCAAAGAATGATCTGGGGACCCCAGAAATCCCTAACACTTATTCAAGGGTCAGTGGGGTCAAAACTATTCTCATAACGGTACTGATGCATTTTTACAGTGTCTACTCTCATTTTTTCTCATGTTCAGTGAAGTTTTCTAGAAGTTACTGCAACAATTTGAATGAAGAAGTAGGTATAAGAATCTGGCTGTGTTCTATTAAGCCAACTAGTAGAGAAATTTGTGAAAATGTAAAAACAATGGCACTCTTTTAATAATTTTTTTGTTTGGAAAATATTATTTTCATAAAAACATTTTTTTTTGCTTTAATAGTTCATGGATTTTTATTTTTAAATAAAGTAATAAGTAAATATTCTACATGTTTTCTCAGTTTTAATTTCTAATATCGCAAATATCAATAGATATAATCCACATAAACAAAAGCTCTTTGGGGTCCTGAATAATTTTTAAGAGTGTAAAGGAATCCTGGGACCCCAAATGTTTGCTGTAGGGAATGTCAGAGTGTGAAGAGGCCTTAGAAAGTATTAAGCTCTTTGAAAATCGACCCCCAAAGTTTGGGATGATGTACCTGATGTTCTGGTTACTTATTGCTATGCTATAAACCACTCCAAAATGTAGTGGCTGAAACACAACAATCTTTCATTTTGTTCTGGAATACAGCAAAGTTTGGACTGGGCGTGGAGGGGAAGACATCTCTGCCTCACGTGATGTCTGGGATTTCAGTTGGGGTCACTCAAGCATCTGAGGGCTTTTGAATGATCCCAGCTGAACTTTCTGGGCATCTTTCTTGGTCTTCTCTAGTGGATCCTGGGGCTGCCTCACAGAGCAAGCTTCCAAGAAGCTGGGGTGAAAACGGCAAGGCTTCCTATAACCAAGACTAGGAAGCCCCACAGCCTCTACCACATTGTATTGGTCAGGCAAGTCACTGAGACCAGCCTAAACGCAAGGGGAGGAAGGTTAGACTCCATCTCTCAATGGGAAGGCCATAAAAAATTGTGGCCATCTTTAATCTACCATATTGAGGTCCTAGAATTAGCATTAGAAGAACCAAAACCAGAACCCATCTCTCTTGACTCTTAGTGCAGTATGACAACTCTGACAGTGGAGGATGATGAAAAGACTGAAGTGTGGGGCTTTGGGGGGATGAAGATCATTTCTGGGTGGACCCTAAGCACCCATGTGAGTGATGTGAGTATTTGGGATCCTGAAAGGTAGGCTACTAGGGAGGACAGGGGTCATGGAATCTCTGATGCAAAAGAGAACTTAATTCTTTCTTATGATAGTCAACTCTCCTCCAGATCTCCCCACTTATTATTTGATCCTGTTTTTATGATGGCAGTCTTGATCTATGGGGCAGCCTACTTCACCTCTGGGAAACTGACTATTACAACAGTCTTCTACAGGATGGAAATCTGTTTCTCAATTGCTCTTTCAAAGTATTCTCCAAGAGGTGTTTGAATATCACATAGTTGACAAGCACTCTGTTGTTATCCATGCACACTAATAATACATTGTGCTGATCTAAACTCCTAATCTATTTCATGCTTTTCTCTCTCTCTCTCTCTCTCTCTCTCTCTCTCTCTCTCTCTCTCTTTCTCTCTCTCTCTCTCTCTCGTGTGTGTGTGTGTGTGTGTGTGTGTGCTTGTTTGTTTGCTTGTTTTTTTTACTCAATAGGTTCAACTTGCCAATATCCTTTTGAATCCAGACTCTGTCACTAAGACTACTCATTATCCCACTTAGCTCCATATACTCTGAAGATTTGTTAAGTATTTGCTCCATACTTTTATATAAATTGTATATAGAAATGTCTAGACAGAGCCCAGTGTCACTCCACCAGAGACCATCCTCAATGCTGACGTCAATTTACTAATCAGTATCTTTTGGGTTCATTTATTCACCTAACTGTTGTTAATTCATCTAATAGTCCTCTCGTTCAGTGCATATTTCTCCATCTTGTCCACAATGATATCATGATAGGTCTGGACAAATGCCCTGCTGAAGTCCAGATGCATTATGTCTACTGCAGTTGGCTGCTCTCTAAATCCGCTATCCCTGTCAGAGGAAATGAAGCAAATCTGACTCTTTTCAAACACGCCATGCACTTTGATGATTCTGATGCTTTGCTCATGTTCTTTTTCCTGCCCAGAATCTTCTCCCATTCTCTATCGCCTGCCTGCCTATTTCTATTGCTCAGATGTCACCTCCTTGCTGAGCTTTATCCCTAGACTCCAGGCATAATAACTATTTCATGCCTGGTTTATTTCCCCAAAGCTCTGTGTACATTGTATTGTTTCCAGTTGTTTGTTTATGCCTATCTTCCCCTCCTTCATCTAGAGTGAACCATGTCTTACTTAATAAATGTATGATGACTTTAATTCAACTAGACCCTGGTGCCTAGTGACCATCACTTCCTTTCCAAACACCCATAAATCACTCATTCCCAAATCCAATCTAGGACCCACAATGTGGTCTCTAATACCAATTCCCACTAAAAATAACCAGGATCGTTTGAGAAATGGCTGATACCAGGTCTAGGCAAAAAGCCTAAAAGATGAGTCTGGGACATCTTTATCATACGAGCTAGCAAGAAAGCTACCAAAGACTACGAGGGTCCCATCAAAATAACTAGGAACCAATTGAAGAGGCTTCCACTGGCCAAAGTCTGGATAATTTGAGCACAAATAAGAATAATTCCTGCAACAAAAGGAAATATATAAAATATATTTAGACCCATGAGTTCATAATGCTGACTCCCCTTTCCCTCAGATAAACCAAAATCCCCCACTGATGATCTTTGAAGGACACACCAGGGAGCAAATCCATTATTCTGAAAACTGATTAAAAAAGAGAGAAAGAATTCAGCATTCATACTAACTTCCCATACATTACCACACCAACCTTAGGTATCAAATAATTAATATCACGAAGGAAGGTTTTTTCCTATAGCAGTATTTTAGCTAATAAATTAACAAAAGTAATATAATTAGAATATTGTCATTTTACATCTACTAAATAAATGAAATAATGTAATCTAGGCAATGATAATCAATGGCTCCTAAAATCATTGGGTAAAGAGCTAATAGGAAACTTTATGATGGATAATTCCAGCTGATAACACCTCAACCCTGCAGATCAGATCTGACATCATAAAAAGAGCCACAACCAGCCTCCTGGTATGGTACAACAGGAAGTACACAGCACTATCTAAGTGAAGCATGCTTGTTAAAAAAATCCAACTTGTGCCGGAACCGGTTTGGCTCAGTGGATAAAGCGTCAGCCTGCGGACTGAAAGGTCCCAGGTTCCATTCCTGTCAAGGGCATGTATCTTGGTTGCGGGCACATCCCCAGTAGTGGGTGTGCAAGAGGCAGCTGGTCGATGTTTCTAACTCTCTATCCCTCTCTCTTCCTCTCTGTAAAAACTCAATAAAATATCTTTAAAAAAATCCAACTTGAACCTGATGAAGCCTCTAAATTCAACTACATATCAGTTTGCAGAAAATATTAAGGGTTACAATTAAACAACATCATGGGGAGGCAATCAGCCAAATCCTAATGTGGGTAGTTCTAAGCGCATGTGACCTATTTTCAAATGCCAAGAGAGAAAAAAGGGTGGGTGGAGGCCATAGGTCAGAAGCAACCTAAGAGATATAAAAATCAAATGCAATATGTGAGCCCTAGCTTCCACTCTGGTTCAGACAAACCAAGTAGTTGTGGGACACGCAGGGGTCAGAACGGCGGGGCTGAGGGTGGGGTGGAAATGATGAAACAAGGTTGACCAGAGTCAATAAATGTTGTATTTGGATGAGAGGCTCGCGATGCTTTCTTGATATTATTCTCTCTCCTTCATATATGTGGGAAATCTTCCTTAATTGTTTTTTAATCCAATCTAGAATTTTACCTGAAATTGTTGAGATCACCAACCTGTTGTTTTCAGAATCCATTTTCCATTCCTTTCTGAAAATTCAAGTGTTTACCAGAAGAGCAAACACTTATCATTTCTCATCAACAACAAAAAAATCAATCCTAAGTAGTGTATTTATCCCTTTTGCCCTCTAGTTCTATACATAAGGCCTCCTTGTCATGATTAGATTTTATTTTTTAAAGCTCAACTTTGACATTTTGACTGCATTCTTTTTTTTATAAGTATACGTGGTATGCAATCTTATATTGGTTTTATTAGTGTCAGGTGTACACATAGTGATTTAACATTTTTAAAGCTTACGATGTGATCGTCCCACTAATTCTAGGAATCACCTGTCACCCTGTAAACATCACCATATTGTTGTATTTCCCTTCCCCTTTTCACCCGTTCCCCCTAACTCCTCCCTTCTTATAACTATCCCTTTGGTCTCTGTTTCATATCTATTTTGCATTTAGATTCCACACAAATGAAACTATATGGCATTTATCTTTCTCTGTCTGGCTTGTTTCACTTAGCATAAATAGCCTCTAAATCTGACCATGTTGTCACAAATGACAAGATTTCATTCCTTTTTTAATTATTATTTCATTGTGTATGTCTATATATCACATCTTCTTAATCCATTTATTGACTCTATTCTTACTCTGTTATCCTTAAAAATTATCCACCCTGGATTTCTCCCTTTTGCATAAGGTCACTCATTTCTTAAGGCAACCTCTCCTCTTACTCAGAAGTCTTGCTCGTTTATAATAGCACAGTAGGAAGAGGGGTGGGCACAACTTATTTTCCTGGTCTTACCCAGTGTTTGTGGCATTGGAAAGCAGGTGCTCTGAAAATGGCGCCATCTTCCTGGAAGGTGATTCTGCAACATGTGGTCCAGAGCTTTTTAAAACATGTGTACTCTTTGCTCATGTAACATGTGTACTGTTTAATCCACCTTTAGCTGTTGATTCTAAGCAAGCCCTGTGGATATGCACAGAGATTTAGCTCACAGGGGGTCTGGAGCAGTGTTCTTAATATACGTTACTAACCAGAAGCAAGCTAAATGTCCAAGGGAACAGAGGTGGCTAAATGCACGGTGGCTTATCAGGCAGCGTAGCACCAAATAACCATGAAAAATGTTAGGAGAATACTCCATGGTATGGGACAATGTTCACAACCCGTCACTTGGGGGTGGGGGTGGGGGATGGGAAGAGGACAGTTCATAGAGAATGTTTCCCATTAAAAATTATATTTACACATTAAAAGAAAAGACTGAAAAATTATATAAGAAAGTTCAAGTATCTCTTTTTAAGGCATACACGTACATTTTCTATAATGGACATTTACTACTTTAAAAGATGAAAACAATGTCATTCACAATAAAACTAGGAAGAGGGCACCCAGGGCCAGCTCTGGCCGCTTCACATTTCTCTCTCCCTGCTGCCTGCAGCCTGCTCCGGCCTGACGGTGTGCCGAGAGCGTCATGTACCTCCCGTGGAGGGTGCTGGCTGCCCCCTCTCTGTGCACAGAGATGAGGGGCAGGATCAGCGACTCCCTTCGATTGTCCTCTCAGCAGGCGGAGGGAAGGTTACTGCTAACTAAGGAACACACCCCAGGAAGTGGGGCCTGGCCACGGCCAGCTCCGAAAGCCCGCCCTCCGGAAGGGCACGGGCTGGCCCCACACTGCGGGCCTTGGTGCTTGGCGGCTCACCTCCCAGCGGTTAGCGCTGTTCGTTCAAGAGGTGTCCCTGGGGTTTGGGTTAACACTGCTGGCCTCCGCTCTGCAGTCTCTTGTGTGACTCACTGTGCTGTTTTGTCCATTATTATGTCCACGTCCCTCCTGCAGCCTCCCTGCCTCTTCATAAAAAAATCTCTCTTCCTGCCAAAACCGGTTTGGCTCAGTGGATAGAGCGTCGGTCTGCCGACTGAAAGGTCCCGGGTTCGATTCCGGTCAAGGGCATGTACATTGGTTGCGGGCACATCCCCGGTGGTGGGTGTGCAAGAGGCGGCTGGTCGATGTTTCTCTCTCATCGACGTTTCTAGCTCTCTGTCTCTCTCCCTTCCTCTCTGTGAAATATCAATAAATATATTTTTAAAAAATCTCTCTTCCTCCTCCTGTCTCCAAGCCCGATCTCAGAGGGTGAAGGCTTGAGAATAGACAAGAGAGTTAGGAGTGAGTTTGTGATGAGAACTCTCGGCACCATAATTCTCTAGGCTGCTGTGTAACTTAGTACAGTGAGCAAATGAGAGAGGGAGGGAGGGGGGGTGGGGGGAGAAAATGTTGTGTGCTTAAAAAGAAAATTAATATTCTCCATTATACCTAACTGGGGAAACACTACAAACATGCATCACTGTAACTGTTTTATTGTCTCCTGGCTCCTGAGGTCTGGGACACGTGGTGCCTGCCCCTGAGTCCTGGATTCCATTTGCTTTTCTAGGTTCTGAATCAGCTGAAATTCACATTAAAATGCATGATGCTGCAGCGTATTACTGGCAAAACCCACAAACTTTTAAAGTAAAACAAAAGGAGGCACACCAAGCAACAACAGCAGGCTCCTTTGCAAGTCCAGAAAGAAACATGTTTTTAGAAGTTTTAGAATTCTTGTGCATTTTATATGTGCCTCATGGCTACAGTTTCAGAGAGTGAGTTCCCAGCACAGCTCTCATTTGGCTCCTGGGGCTGATTCGCATGCAAGACCATGTTATTGGAATGAATTCTGTGTATGATGGAGGCAACATAGCTGAATCCCTTGACTGCTGGGAACTGCGCACGCGTCCCCTGTGTGTGGAGGAAATGGATATCTAAGAGGTGTGATAGGAGTGACAAAGGGAAACACCACTTAGAACAGTTACCCTCGTGCTCCTCCTCCAGCAACCCCCCCACCCCCCCTTCTAGAATACCTGTTACCTCACCATCAGTGCTTCTTTCCTCTGACACCTGGCTTTCAGCATCTTCATTGAAATGCCCCCAAGAGGAACAGCGCGGGCAGTCCTGAGACCTCAATGTAAAGGATGGAGGAACAGAGAGCCCAGTCACTCTCCTCTCTTTGCTCTCCATGCTGTTCTCGGCTCCCTGACCTTCAAATGCCTCCTCTGATTTCCCACCGAATACGTGGCCCCTTATGTTCTTTCTGTATAGAGAAATGTATGTAGAAGACTTCTCAGGCCAAAATAAATAAATACATAAATAAAAATCAACGAACCAGCCCTGACCAGTTTGGCTCAATGGATAGAGCGTTGGCCTGCGAACTCAAGAGTCCCAGATTTGATTCTGGTCAAGGGCATGTACCTTGGTTTCGGGCACACACCCAGTGAGGAGTGTGCAAGAGGCAGCTGATCGATAATCCTCTCTCATCAACGTTTCTAACTCTATATCCCTCTCCCTTTCTCCTTGTAAAAAATCAATAAAATATATATTTTAAAAAATCAATGAAGCAAATGTTAGGACTTAATTCTTATCCCAATTCCTGAGACAACTGAGGTCTTCCCCAGATTGAGCAGGGACAGGTCTGGTGGCCAGTCCAGTGTGGAGTTCTAGTGCCTGTAAATTCAGTGTCCAAACTTTCCTAAGCAGCACTGCGGGGGGGGGGGGGGGGGGAGGCGGGCTGATGGAGGGCTCTGCTTTCAGCCCAGTGGCTCCCTCTCCACTCTGAAGCGCTTGGGTTCATCTTAGTCCATCTCAAAATCACCTTTCCAGACAATACCTGAACCACTATATTCTAAAGTGCAGATTTCTGGGACCTAGTAGATATTTAATAAATATGAGTTGAATGAATGAATGGTTGATACCATCAAGGTCTACCTAACCTAAAGAAGTAGCATGTTGATGAGGATATGGGGGAGTTTGTGTTCTGAGGTGTCTTCTTGGACACCCGAAATTCCAGCACTGGGCAGCATTGTGCACTCTGCTTACCCAAAGACTCCACTTCTTTCACATTTCTTGAATCCCTTTGCTTCTCTTTACATTCTATTCTCTTGGCTTACGTATCCATCATTTCTTGCCTAGAATAGGACCACAGTTTATGTCTTGGCTTCCCTGCTCTCTTGTTCCTTCCTCCCAAATTATACTAGATTGTTTCCATAATCCTATAGAACCCGTTTCCAGTCTATCTCCCCTGTCTTCTATCTCATTAAACCTTTTCTTGTCCCCCCAATCTCTCCTGCTTTAGCAACAGCAACAAAAAACAAACAAAAAACTAAACTGAGCTGCTTATAGATTCCCAACCACATCATGCTTTCTCTGGCTTGGGATTCTATCATTGATTCCTATACCTATAACATCCTCTTTTACCACTTCACTGCCATTCATTTGTTCACTCCTAATCATCCTTTAGTGCCCACCATGGAGGATGTTACCTCTTTCAGAATCCTTCTCACAATCTAGGAAGCCATATGTCCATTTTGAGTGTGCAGGGACCTCTTCTCCATGGCATCCTTACTCCAAAACTCAGGCTGACAAAGCAGCCACCACTTGAACTCTGTCGGCTGCTATAAGACAGGGCAAAAGATAGAAGGTAAAAACTTGAACACTAACGCTTAAGGCTTCTTACCTGGAAGTCATACTTTACACTGCTATTCAATTTTCATTGGCCAAAGCAAGTCACATGGCCACATCTAACTTCCTGGGGGTAGGGAAGTGAAATCCTACTATGCGCCTAAAAATGGCAAGAACTGGACATATTTGTTATACAGCCCTGGTGACTTATACATTCAAGCAAGTTGGGGCCTGGAAAGTCCTCAGTGGATTTGGTGATGATCTTAATGACTCCACTTTGGTGGAGGGGTTGGCTTTAGGTTAGAATAGGATCCTCACTACATGAAGCAGGAAAGCAGAGCAGCAAGTGGGCACAGATGTTGACTGGTTATAGATTTGGAAGTAGGAAGCTGAGGGAATCCATTGGTGTCTGTTATTATTATGGAATGAATTTATATGAAGCTATCAAAATCTGTTCCACTCCCCTCTGTAACACAGGCGGTTTCCTAGCACAATGGTTGGGAGGATGCTAAGCACATTGCCTCTCTATGCTCCCCTCCCCGCCCCCAAACTGAGCCTGTTTTCAAGCACCATGTAGGTTTTAAGTACCAGGTACTGTCTTCGAAGCACGCATAAAATGCCAGTAAAAAAAAAGATCCTTCTTAGTCGTTGGCAGTGGGAGTTTTAATATGGCTATGAAATAAAAATTTGTTTCTCCCCCAATTTTTTCATCCAAAACATATACTGGGATAGTAACTCCAGGGCCTTACCCTCTTCCTGTCTTCAACCTGAAAGTGGTTTCTCAACCCATACTACAGTTGCATAGGTCGGGGCATCGCTCAGCTGAATAGGATAATCTCACCTGACCCTTTTCTTGGGAGCATAAACATAAGACTTCTAGGTCTCAGGACATTGCTACCTGAGGATATTGCTACTCCAGTTGTCCTGGCGGTGCTGGCCCAAAAAATCACGATCCTCTTTGCAAGTGCTCTTCTGCACCCTCCAAGCGTGGCCGGGCCTCATGATTATTCCCCCCCCCTCCTTTTTCAAATAGTCCCTCCACACACCCCCCCCTTTGGTTCAGATAGAGAGGCCTCCCTGGCTAATTTAATTTTGTTTCTCCTTCCTTTGTTACAAGCAGATGTCACTTTTACATCTGTGCCTCTGATCAAATGCCTCCTGTCTCCCCCACCACCAGCCCAGCAGATGTTACGACTATTAGCCAAACTCCTGCGAAAGGTAACAGGCAGCCCCTTCTGCTAATCACAGCGTTGGTGGGGAGAGAGGATGAGGGGGACAGAGATAAACTGGAAGACACAAGTTTTCTGCCTGGTTGCTTCATTCTCTCCCGTTTGCTATCCTAGAGCCCACTCTTCGATGTGTCTTTCCCAGGCCTTATAAACAATCGATAGGAAAGCGAGTGTTCATGCACTGTCTAAATTTCAAAGCCAAGTATTGAATATGTAATTCAAAAACACTCTACCACCACCACCACCACCACCACCACCAGCAGCAGCAGCAGCAGCAGCAGCAGCAGCAGCAGCAGGATTGTAACACTGGTGTCTCATATTGACTGGATTCTTCCCAAGTGCCAAGCACTGTGTTCATTGCTTTGTATGCACTATTGTCAACCAGTTAATAATTGCTAGTCTCACAGTGCCGGAAGGTTAGTTACCAGAAATACAAAGAGTCTCTATGATGAAACGTGTATCATGGTTGCTAGGCAAGTGGAAAACGTGAAAGTCCTGAAATGCTAGGAGAATTGCCTACATCCGTGGATCTTCGTGCTTGGGGATGCTGTGGTGGGCCTGCTTTATGTTTTGAGGAGACGGTGTCCCCCTAAATCTAATCTAGGTCATTTTCTTAGTGCAGGTGAGCAGGAAAGGCTGCTTGCCTGCAGAAACTTTTTTTTTTTTTGAGAACCCCGGAGGACAAATCTTGCCCTTTAATTCTGTGGATGAGAGAACTCTCGGTTCTGGGAGCGTCTTTGCCAGACAGTGTCCGTGCTGTGCCGGAATAATTTGGAGGCAGCCTCAAATAAAGCAATCAAAAAGAAAATTCCTCTGAAGTCTCACTGGTATTTAATATTTTATTCATTCCCATGTTATTGTGCTTCGCCTGCGGTGAAACAGCCTCAAAACAGCCTCCTAGGAGTGAGGCATTAGGAGGCTGACAAGCGTTTTCCCATGAATTGCTACGACAATACAATGGCATTTTGTTTGCTGTTTTGTTTCCTTGTCTTCTAACATTCTTTCTGACTTTCAAGGAAAAAAAAAAAGAGAGAGAAGAAAAAGAAACCCTCTTATGAATGGCAAGAAAAGGAAAGAAAAGTTTCTTTTAAACTTTCAACCTTTTTTTTTCCTCACTTGGTCCTGGGTAGCATGTAAACATTTTTTTTCTTCTTTCTCATGGTATATATGCTGGTAGTCTCTTCCCTCTTTTGTGCTTTAAATGACCTTTTTTCCCCCCCTTCCCCCTTTTACCACATAACATTGCCTTTCCTTTATTGATTCAGAAAATCAGCAGGGGGAGAAAAAAAATCCACCGTGTACACATATTAAGAAAGGAAAGTCAGAGGAAGATGGATCAACCATCCATCTATCCATGTGGCCATTTATCTATCAATCCATCTCCCTACCCACCCCGCCTTCTATTAAAATAAATAGCAGGCACTGTACACATTGCTGGTTGGCTGAAGTTGTGATCTGGACAAAAGGTCTGTTTGGGAAAAGGACGCCGAAGCTCTAATTCTATTTGTGCCGGTTGAAAATCAGGAGGGGTTTTTCTACACTTCACTTTTATTAGATTATTTCTTATAGATGGTTTCTTTTTTCCTCCCAGACGCGTGGTGGAGGCTGCCGAAGCAGTTGGTCCATAGTTGGAATAATCAAATTAACCATTTGGTACAACTTTTAGGGGGGAGAGCTCGCGTGTGGAAAGCACAACCCGAACAAAAACAGGGCGCTGGGGCTGGGCGCTGGCCTGGCCCCCGGGGCCTTTCATCTCTGGAGCAGAAGCAAGACCCCGGGCCACAAAAGACGGGCAGAGGGGACGGCGGGGAGGGGGCTGGGACGGGAGAGGGACGGTGACACCGAACAAAATAAACCTACAAGGCCTACAAAGGGGGAGGATGGGGGGGAGACATGGGGGGAAAATGAAGTCAGGCGCGCGTTTGCTCATCGGACCGTGGTCCCAGGGCTGAGAGGTCTCCTGGACCCAAGAGAAGAAGGCGCCCGGAGAGGCGCGGCCGGGCACCAGGGGGCGCCCTGGGAGAGACCGGGGCGCTGCCGGCACGGGGAGAGGGCTGGCGCCGGGGTCCCAGGAGGCGGGGAATCCAGCGGTGGGAGCCGGGAGTGCAAGGCGGGGAAGGAAGCCTGGGCGGGCGAGGTGCCACCGGGAGCACGAGGTGGTGCCCAGTGCAGGCCTCTGCCCTGCCTGCCCCTCGCCCACTCTCCCAGGACCTCCCTAAACACCTCCCCCTACCCCCCCTTACCCCCTTCCCGCTCCCAGCCCTCGCCCTGCCCGCGCCCCCTGCCCCCTTGCACCGGGTGCCAGTTTCAAACGCCAGGGCAACACTGCACTCCCCTCCCCAAAGGAACTGCCTCCTGCACAGACTAAACCCCAAAGTGCCACACCATCCAAAGCTGCCCAAATACACCTCCTCCTTCCAGCGCCCACACACCCCGGCCCCACGCCCGGCCGCCTCAGCGGCTTCCGGGCCGAGGACTGTGCCAGGTTGGAGCCTGGGTGGAACCGCCTGGGCCCTGGCCCCGGGCTCCGGGCTCCGGGCTCCGGGCTCCGGGCTCCGGGCTCCGGGCTCCGGGTTCCGGGCTCCGGGTTCCGGGCTCCGGGCTCCGGGCTCCGGGCTCCGGGCTCCGGGCTCCGGGTTCCGGGCTCCGGGTTCCGGGCTCCGGGCTCCGGGCTCCGGGCTCCGGGCTCCGGGCTCCGGGCAGGACCCCAGCGGCGCGAAGACGCAGCGACCTGAGCTGAGGGCGCGCTCCCGCGGGGACACCCCTCAGGGTGCACCGAGGAGTGGGTGCCGGGAGGGGTGTGGGCCTGGCTGTTACCGGCCTTGAAGCCAAAACCCGCATCCCCTCCCGGACACCCATTCTGTCCTGTCCTATCCTGTCCTGTCCTATCCTGTCCTATCCTATCCTATCCTATCCTATCCTATCCTATCCTATCCTATCCTATCCTATCCTACAGAGAAAGGCGCTTGATGTCCATCTGTCCACACAACCGGGGTGGGGGAGTTGAGCGGCCTAGGGGGTTCCCATTCGGGCCTGGCCCCCAAATCCACATCCTCCAGTTCAGACCGGGGGGGGGGGGGCGGCAGGGTCGCCCGGGAAGACCGGGAAGCACGCGCCCACCCCCAGTCCGAGGGCCTTCCACAAAACCTGGCCCGCCTGCGCCCCCTCCCCGACGGCGGGGGCAGGACAGGCCCTGGCGGGGACCGTCCCATCCCGGCGCCGGCGGCGGCGTCCACAGGGAGCGGCACGGCCGCCTCCTCCCCGGCCCCCAAAGCAGATTCATATTCATGAGAGCGATAAATAAAGACGGATCCCCCCCCCCCCCCCCGCCACTGTACACCACTCGGATTCGCATCCGTCTTTGCGGGGCCTTTCGGTTTTAGGGGACCGAAGACAGATGTCTGCATCTCCTTTCTCCTCTTGTCTGGCGACCATAAAGGAAGACCATTTAGAGCGCTGCAATCCGTTTCCCGCCGCCCTGAAACCCCGTGCGCATTCATTTTCATTTCGCGCATCTTCTCTCCCCCCGCACCCCCGCCCCGTGCACAAAAAAAAAAGTGCACACTGGTCACCAAGGGCCCTTCTTTATCAAATACGCATTGTACAACATGCAACTGCAATAAAACTATCAGCCCTCCCCATAAAACGGTCAGCAGGTTCCCGGGCGGCCGGCCGCCTGCACTCGGCGCCAGCAGCGCTTTTGCTCGCTCACGTCCAGGGGACGCCCCGTCCCCTGAAGCCGGCCCCAAACTCACCCAGCGGAGCAGCACGGGCTTGGGGGGGGGGGTGGGGGCGGGGGTGGGAGTGGGGGGCCGCCGCCTCGGCTCCATCCGTTACCCGGACCGGCGTCCGCGGCAGGTCGGCGGCGCGGACGAGGCGGAGAGCGGGCGGCCGTCCGCTCCCCGGCGCTCGCATCGAATTAAGCCACTTAGTTGGGCAAGCGCCGAACGCCTAACTGCCCCTATAAAGACTCTATGAGTTTGTTACTTTAATTACTGACTTGTTACAGAGCGCATAAAGGGGGGTAATGAATGCAATAAAACTAATTATCTACACATTTAATTCGTATAAAATATCCAGGGTTTGTTTACACCGCACCGCGGCGGGCGGCGATTCCACTAAAGCATCCGCGCGCCCCCCCCCCTCGCCTCTTGTCCACCGAGAGGAAGGATTTAATGAAATAGTTTCCCTTTCTTCTGCGAGAGCCTGAACGAACCAAATGAAAATTACCCTCCGCTTAAATCATGGGGCCACCGAGGTCCACAAATCACCACCGTGGGCTTCTTTGTCTGTGTGCCTCCCCGCCCGCCTGCCCGCCGGCGCCCAAAGAGCCGGAGGAATTGGAGAAGAAAACGCCCCACCTAGAACCTGGGCATTTAGGAGAGTAAGGGTTCTCTCACTGCCGCCCTCAGGGACCCCAAAAGGCAAGACAGAGAGCAGTCCTCAGTCAGGAGGGGCTGGGGGGTGGGGGCTGCGGACACCTAAAATAGGGGGGACGGGGAAAAAGAGAGGGAGAGCACCCTAGAAGGGTGGGAGAGACACACGTTTGGGGATATTGCAAGTCCACCTGCTAGTTAGGGTGTAATTAAAGCGAACTGGCCGCTCGGAACCCGCAAACCAACAACAACAACAACAACAAAAAACCGCTAACCTCACGCTAAGGCGGAAAGACAGAACTGAGCGCCAAGAAGCCATCGCTTGAGGATTCGGACGGTGCACATTCGAGAGCACTGTTCTTTTTATTTTCTTACACGGCTGTGTAAGCCGCGTCTCTAGAAAAAAGCACGTGAAGCTGCAACCAGAAATGCAATTTATAAGATGCTCCTTCTCTCTCTCTCTCTCTCTTTTAAAAAGCCCCCTCTACCAGGTGTACCTTAAAGAAATTCGCTTAACGTTCACATAAACCCCCTTGGCTCACTTACTCCACGTTACAGGGCGCCTGAGTCTTGCCAATGTCCCAGTCCTTTATACCATTTCATGCACTTCGGGGGGTAGGCTTGTTGTTAAATTGAGCGTGTAACGCTCTTACAAAACAGGTTTTCTATGACATCAAGGTTTCTTCTTCCTAACTGAGGGGGTGGGGGTGGGGGAGAGGACGGAGAAGGGGGAAAACACACACACACACCATCTCCATCTATGCCTAAGGTATATGATCAGTTAAAAAGGCTTAAAAGCTCGGGGAAATTGGATCAGGGAGAATCGTCACCCAACTTTCATTATTTCCAAGTAGCGTGATTGAATTAAAGGGCAGGGAGCTGGTTAGAAGGGAGGATCAGGGGCTCAGTGCGTAATGGTGTGGTATTAAATTCTAATTAGAGATGCAGGAATCAATGATAGGGAGGTTGGACAGCTCAGTTCCCCAGTGCCAGCCCAATAGACGGATGAGTTATTGTCATGTAAAAAGCGCCAGCAATAAGACCAACCGCTTTGCTATTGTCCAAGTGGAAAGAGCCAAGTTTATTATGAGGACTATATGCTCTAGAGACCTCAGACAAGGCATCTCACAGGAGGCTTTTTCATAAAACTAGGCTCTGCTGGTAGTAAGGAGGCCAGTTTGGAGGCAGGCGTTGAGCTGTGCACATCTCCCCACTCCAGCCACCTTCTGCACTCCCATCTTTTATTTCGTTTTTTTCCACTTGGCTGAGCCATCCAGAGCCTTTTCAATGTATAAAATGGAATATTCTTACCTCAATTCCTCTGCCTACGAGTCCTGTATGGCTGGCATGGACACCTCCAGCCTGGCTTCAGCCTATGCAGACTTCAGTTCCTGCAGCCAGGCCAGTGGCTTCCAGTATAACCCGATCAGGACCACTTTTGGGGCCACGTCCGGCTGCCCGTCCCTCACGCCGGGATCCTGCAGCCTCGGCACCCTCAGGGACCACCAGAGCAGTCCGTACGCCGCAGGTAAGGACCGCCGGCTTTCTCTTTCTCGGCCGAGGAAGCCGCCTTTCCGCTCGTATATAGGAAGCCTTGATTGCATTTGAAAATGGAAATGTGTTTAGTATTTACCAAACGAAATTTGCTTACACAAATGAAAGAATTTATCACGTTAGAAGCGATTGCAGGGAGGGGTAATTCACTTACAGGGTTACACTATCCTAGTCACACCCGAACCGCCAACAAAATTATCTTAAGCTGCCAAAATGATAGGCATAATTTATTTACTTTGCGATGAGACGTAAAGCTTAGAAAATAATTAAATAACAAAGAGGAAAGCTCATTACTGGCAGTGTCTCTTTTTTAAAAGAACCGGCAGCGGGCTCGCACCTCTTTGGCCGGTCATTTGGAGGATGGCTTTAAAAAAAAATTATTATTGTTATTTTGTAGCACGTTTCCCCCAACTTTTTTTTGGGGGGGGGGTCTGGGTCAACTCCGGAGAACTGAAAAGTTCCAACCCTGAGAGTGTTCGGTAACTTCTTCCCTGGCTCCTTGATATATTCCGACGGATGTTTTCGGGCTTTTTTTCCCCTTCTTCTCTCGTTTCCTTCCCCTCACCAAAGCATTCTCCCGCGCTGGCTCTCGGGGGTCTCTGATGGTGTGTGTTGACCCACCCAGAGGCGCTTGTGCCGGGAGCGACCTCGCCCAACCCCGAAGTCCGCGCTAGTTTCTGTGCCTAACGGATCTTTCTCGGCAGCTCCTCTTCCCGGCCGGCCCCGGCGGCGGCTCCGGGGACACCTGTCCCGGAAGCCCCCACATTCGGGCTCCGCGGGCCCCAGCCCGTTCTGCTCACCCTCTGTTCCCCTTCTTGTCCCCAGTCCCTTACAAACTCTTCACCGACCACGGCGGCCTCAACGAGAAGCGCAAGCAGAGGCGCATCCGCACCACGTTCACGAGCGCGCAGCTCAAGGAGCTGGAGAGGGTCTTCGCCGAGACGCACTATCCCGACATCTACACCCGGGAGGAGCTGGCCCTGAAGATCGACCTCACTGAGGCGCGAGTGCAGGTGCGCGCCCCCGGAAAGTGACCCGGCTGGGGCGTCCCGGGGGTTGCCGCGGGCGAGGGAGCGGGTGGTGCTGCCCCAGGGCCCCGCGGCTCGGGGCTGGACGGAGAGGCCGGGTTTGGAAGGCTGGGCGCGCGCTCCAGGCTGCACATATATACACTGTTGCAAAGTGTTTCCCGCCCCAGCCAAGCGCTGCGGAGGCAGCCGGCAAGCGCCCTTTGGGGAGACTGCAGACTCTGCCCGCTTGTTATAAACAGATACGTTTGCTAAATGCCTCCTAATTCACGCGCTTTTTTTAAAAACTTGGAGCTGCTGCGTATCGGTGCATTTTCCCAGGGATCTAGGACTTGCATCAAGTTCGCAAAGGGGCTTCGACCCCAGGAAGGTCAAGAGCCAAGGCTGACTCTGACCTTTTAGGGACAGGGCTCTCTCTCTCCAGGGGGCCCGCCGGTGGAGGGGCCGTGCGCACCTGCGCGCGCTTCTCCAGGCCTAAAGGTCAGGCTGCAAAGCGAGCTCCCCACCCGGAGACCGCTTCTCCTTCCGGATGGAGAGTTTATTTAACTCAGACTTTATTCGGGTTTATTTAACTCAGACTTGAGGCCTAGGGGCCGATGGCGAGTTTGGAGTAGTAACTCAAGAAAACAGACTGCACCAAGATCCCACAAAATAAGGGTTTTTTATTCGAGGGCCTTTCTGGGACCCGCCGCCTTTTTTACATCTTCGGTGTGTAACGGATTCCTTGGCATGTTCAAGTCACCCTGAGAAAATTTCTCGGGAGATGCATCGGCAACGGGGAGGGGGGGGGGTGGGAGCAGACGCGGTGGGCCGGGTGCGCACGGGGGTACCCGCGGGGCGCGCGGGGCTGATTGAAAACGACCCGAAATGGGCCTCGCACCCCGCTAACGGGCGCTTTTCTTCCCCGCTGGTTCCTCTCTCTCTCCCTCCCTCCTCCTCCTCCCCCCGGGCAGGTGTGGTTCCAGAACCGCCGCGCCAAGTTCCGCAAGCAGGAGCGCGCGGCGGCGGCGGCGGCGGCGGCGGCCAAGAACGGGACGTCGGGAAAGAAGTCCGACTCGGCCCGGGACGACGAGAGCAAGGAGGCCAAGAGCACCGACCCGGACAGCACCGGGGGCCCGGGCCCCAACCCCAACCCGGCCCCGAGCTGCGGCGCGGGCGGCGGCGGCGGCGGCGGGCCCAGCCCGGCGGGCGGCCCGGGGGCGGCGGGGCCCGGGGGCCCGGGGGCCGAGCCCGGCAAGGGCGGCCCGGCGGCGGCGGCGGCGGCGGCGGCGGCGGCGGCGGCTGCGGCGGCGGCGGCGGCGGCGGCGGCCGGGGGCCTGGCGGCGGCCGGGGGCCCCGGACAAGGCTGGGCTCCCGGGCCCGGGCCCATCACCTCCATCCCGGATTCGCTCGGGGGGCCCTTCGCCAGCGTCCTGTCTTCGCTCCAAAGACCCAACGGTGCCAAAGCCGCCTTGGTGAAGAGCAGTATGTTCTGATCTGGGGGAGGCGGCGGCGTGCAGGGGGCCGGGCGGGCGGGCGGGCGGCCGGGCGGGCGGGTGAGTCCGGGGCTCTTGCCGCCG
Source organism: Vespertilio murinus (assembly GCA_963924515.1). Lineage (NCBI taxonomy): Eukaryota > Metazoa > Chordata > Mammalia > Chiroptera > Vespertilionidae > Vespertilio > Vespertilio murinus. The sequence continues at coordinate 23,599,659 of OZ004704.1, read as the reverse complement.
CCGCCGCCCTGGCTTTTCCTCGGAAAGCCTAAAGCGATCGCGATAAGAATAAAGAGAAAACGGCGTCGCCCCCATTGCAACCCCACTCTTAACCCCAAATCCTGAACCCCCAACAAAACAAAAAAACAAAACAAAACAAACAAAAAAAAACAAAGCAAAAACACTTCCCGGCTTCGCACCTGCCCCAGGGCCGCGCAGACGGAGGGGCCAGGGCCCCGCCTGCGGACTGGAGGTGGGGGCGGTGCGGCCGGGGCTCGGGGCCACTCTCAGGGGGCTGTGTCTGCGTGTCCTGTGTGTCTGTCTCTGGGAATGCGTATCCGTGGCCCGAGCAGGTGTCAGGGAGAGATGGATGGGGGCATAACCAGCGCGGGGACTTGCTTAGAAAAGGAGAAAAATAAACAAAACAAAACAAACAAAAACCTAAGTTTAAAAATAGATTAGGAAGGCAGCAATCTTTTTTTTTTATTTTTAAGATTTTAAAATCTAAGGGGACATAAGTAAAGAGGGAAAGAAGGGAGGCCGCAGCAAGCCCTGTCTGAAGGCTCTGTCTTGTGAACCCTGAACGGGCTCCCTCCTGACGGCACAGACTTCCCATTGGGGTTCCTCCTTTAGGGGAGACTGGGGAGCCTTCCAGGCCCGCCTCCCCTCCCGGCCTCGGGTTCGGGCCGCTGTGCGAAGACTCCTGCAGACTGTCACCGAGGCCAAGGTGACTTCCTGGCGCCCGCCTGCCTGTCCCACCTGGCTGAACACCACCCGCCAGCGCTTCGGAGCCCCCACACAGTTGCAACTCCCAAACCCCGAATCTTTGCAGCCACCCGGCCCCCCAAAAGATGCCCTGTACGTGAAATGCCTTTCATCTGCAAACTGCAAACTGTGTCTCACATTTCAAAGCGCTTCCCCGGTTTTCCGGTTTTCTCTCTCTCCTGCCACCCCCACCGGCATTCCCTTCTTCCACCAGCTTTTACTGAACTTCTCGGCACTGCTTTGGATCGGAGTCAATTGCAGTCCGTGCAAACAACCGGCTACAGAGAAGAAATCTACCCGAGCGAGGGAAAGGCGCGCACACGAGTTTGCAGAAGTGTCTTGGTTTGCACTTCTGTCTGATCCGACATGGACTCACATCCTGTATGGTGGATGAACTGTATATTGATGATCCCATTCTTCTCGCAGTTTAGACATCTCTGTTGAGCTTTCTTTCTTTCTTTCTTTTTCTTTTTATTTTAAAAGGCACAAACTACTAGATATTAGTTGAATGTGGAGGCTTTAACTTTTTGGGTGTCTTTCTACAACTGTGTTCTGTGACTCAATTGTATCGTGTTACTATCAGTACAGACCGTCTCCTCTCCGTGACCGTATGATGTTTTTCCTCTTCTTGTAGTCTCTATGGCGTGTCTTTACGGAGTACTAAGGTTCTCACGGGTTCAATTCCTTTGTATTTAGAGACCACGGTTCAGACAATGGTATATATTTTTGTTATCAGGTGCATGTCTGTCTGATTTTTTTCCTTTCTTCTTGTTGGACCTTGTTTGTGAACATAAGCGTCATAAGTTATGTTTCAGATTCTCAGATTTATTTATATGTGTTATAATGAATGCTTCTATTTAAAAGGGAAATATTTCTACATGTGCATATAGTTTTCCAAGAGTGTACCATTAACTTGATTGTTGATAATAAAAACAAAAAGCAAGTCTAGCGATTGAACTCCTCTGAATTTTCCTCAATTCATTTTTTTAAAAATTTAATTTTTAGAATGATAAGGGAGAACAGAGGAAATCCTACAAAATCTTGGAAATTCCTGCAGCCAAGGTCAGCCAGGATATAATTTAGTGCTTGGAAGAACAGGTAGGACTCTCCCGGTTGTGCTTACCTGTTTTGAGTCAGGGAGCAAAGGAGAACACCAGGTTGCTGATAAAAATGTTCACATCAGCGCCTAGGCTGAGGCCCCATGATTTCCTGGCAGCAAAGACAGGAACTGAACATCTGATTCTGAGAAGGGCTCAACCGTGGATTCTGAGCTAAAATGCCTTCAGGACCCATAAGCCTCCTTAACCCCAAAGACTGCCTGCAGCACCCGTGACACCTGAGGGTCTTTGCATGGACAGATGGATCAGGAAGGCACCGGGGCCGAGAGTACCATTGATGGGCTGGGAGAAATAATATTGACAACAACTGAAATTACCAAGCCTGGCATGTAGCAAATTGTGCTTTCCATGCATTATCCCATGGGCTTCTCAAAAACAACATCATGGCTGAAATCGGTTTGGCTCAGTGGGTAGAGTGTCAGTCTGCGGACTGAAGGGTCCCGGGTTCGATTCAGGTCAGGGGCATGTATCTTGGTTGTGGGTACATCCCCAGTAGGGGGTGTGCAGGAGGCAGCTGATTGATGATTCTAACTCTCTATCACTCTCCCTTCCTCTCTGTAAAAATCAATAAAATACATTTAGAAAACAAAAAACAACAACATCATGAAGCAGTGCAATTCCAATCCTCGTGTTCTTTTTCTTCAGATGAGGAAGCTGAGGCAACAGAGAGGTTAACTTGTTTAAGAGCCCTGGGCATGAGGGATGGGGCAAGCCTTTGAACACAGGAAATCTGATTCCAGAGCCTGAATATTAACTGCACCAGTGGTTCTGAAAGTGTGGTCAGCAGCTCACACGGGAACTTGTTAGAAACAGGAATTCTTAGACCTTATTCTAGACCAGGGGTGGGCAAACTTTTTGACTCGAGGGCCACAATGGGTTCTTAAACTGGACCAGAGGGCCGGAACAAAAGCAACCTGACCATGCTGGCACTCTCATCTTGGGCTGCTGGTGAAGGAGCGGAGGGGAGAGCAAGAGAACCCTCTGCTCTTTGGGCTCCGCGGGCCGGACAGAACAGCTGAATGGGCCTGATCCGGCCCACAGGCTGTAGTTTGCCCACGGCTGTTCTAGACCTACACAATCATGAACTCTGGGACCGGGCCCAGTAATCTGTTTTAACAAGCTCTATAAGAGGATATTAGAACCACTGAACTATACTCTAAGAAACCCAAATAGGAAGGTTCCAGAATTGGGACTACATTTTGAACAGGGGTGTGTATATGGGGAGGGGGGGTGTGAAGGATAGTTTCAATGACGCCCTTTTGGAAGGAGCGGTCATCAGCACAGCTCCCAGATGAGATTCTGTCTCCATCTTGAGCTGTTTGGCAGGGCCACTTTCTTCAGTAGAAGCCCATGTGAACTTCAGGTACTTGACTTGGTACCCCTGTGGTTGGCGTAAGTAGGTAAGTCATAAGTCAGTTTCCTCATCTGACTCTGATGGGAAGCCACACACTGCCTCCTCTGGCCTGAGGATTAGCAGCTGACGTGGCTTGAATTTAACTGGACTTCTCACTGTAACCATCTTCACTTTAAGCATCCAAATATGGCCGGCAGCAGACCATGAAGACTTCATTCAGAAATTTCAAACCTTTGGATCTAACATTTACTGATTTTTCTAAAGAACTTTTAAGTAGTCTTTAAAACAAAATCCGGCCAGGCCTATATGGCTCAGTGGTTGAGCATTGACCTATGAACCAGAGCTCACGGTTTGATTCCAGGTCAGGGCACATGCCTGGGTTGCAGGCTCAATCTCCAATGTGGGGTGTGTAGGAGGCAGCTAATCAATGATTCTCTCTCATCATTGATGTTTCTGTCTTTCTCCCTGTCCCTTTCTCTCTGAAATCAATAGTATATGTAATATATATATATATATATATATATATATATATATATATATCTCAAAATGCCTCTCAGACCCCCCAATAATATTCTATAATCAGTGGCATCAATTGTGCTGGTCTAAGATGCCAGCAGTCACAGATTCCATAGACCCCAGGCTTTCATTGGAAATATAACTTAGAAAAGTCTGGGAGAGAAAAAAAAAAAGCAAGAATTTACTAGGTGTTGATGAAAAGAGAATTCAAAGCCCAGGTAACCTAGCCCTGGGGCTTGGCTAGAGAAGGATGAGCTTATGCATTGGGGGCCACCGAGTAAGCCTCTGAGAGCTGATGGGCTGGCCAGTGGGAGAAGGCAAGACCAAGAGAGAGAAAGAAAATCAGAAGTAGAGAGAAAGGAGGAAGGTAGAGGAAAGAAAGAGGAAAAACAAGTAGCCAAAGAAACCCCAGTGAAGGCCCCAGAGATCCTTTGAGATGCGCACACACTAGATGAGGATACTTAAACTCTCTTCTGGCCTTGACCTGGAATTAATTCATCTCCAGGGCAATGGGAACTCCGGGGACTGGTGAGGAAATCATGCTCCCTACCCCCACCTGCCCCAGCTTTCCAGAGGGTGGCATTCAAAATCTCTGGAGGCACCCACTTTGGTATTTTAATATCAACTTCTTTTTATTATTTATTTATTCAAATAATTTTATTTATTTTTTACAGAGAGGAAGAGAGAGGGATAGAGTTAGAAACACGAGAGATTGCCTAAACCGGTTTGGCTCAGTGGATAGAGCATCAGCCTGTGGACTGAAAGGTCCCGGGTTCGATTCCGGTCAAGGGCATGTACCTTGGTTGTGGGCACATCCCCAGTGGGGGTGTGCAGGAGGCAGCTGGTCGATGTTTCTTTCTCATCGATGTTTCTAACTCTCTATCCCTCTCAATTTCTCTCTGTGTAAAATCAATAAAATATATATTAAAAAAAGAAACATGAGAGATAAACATCGATCAGCTGCCTCTTGCACACCCCACTAGGGATGTGCCTGCAACCAAGGTACGTGACCTTGACCGGAATCAAACCCGGGACCTTTCAGTCCGCAGGCCGACACACTCTATCCATTTTGCCAAACCGGTTTTGGCTCAACCCCTTTCTAATTTGGGCCACTTCTGCCTCTCCTGCTGGTCAAAGAAGCAAAGCTGTTCGATGGGAGGCAAGCGTATGATCAAATGCAAAGGAATGTCCCTGTCACAGGATGGAGCCTCGTGGCAGGACACTGTGTCTCTCGGGTTGTGTCATCTCCTTGGAGCCCTGCACGGTGTGAACAAGCTCACTTTCACTTTTCCTCTCCCAAGGAATTTGCATTTTGGCTCATCAAGGCATCCCTTTTTCCTGGCAACTCCGGGATCACATGTGACTTCACAAAAGCCGCAGCAGCGGATGCCAGATGGCCACCTCGGAGCCAAGTCTCCTTCAAAATGGCCAAGTACAGGGGCTTGAGTGGTTTCTGAGGGGAACTGATAACCCACAAGCAGTAGCTGTCTGTATCTCACCCTGGTGCTTCTCTTAGGAAGCCCGCTAGAGAGAGACGCCCCTCAATTCAGGGAAAGGATCTGAGGGACTTGGGTGCTGAATAACTTAATCCCTCTTGATCAGCTTGATTCATCAACTGTAAATATGAATAATAATATAGACTTGTGAGGTTGTTGGGGACATTAAATAAGATATACAACAAATATCTGACAGAGCACGAAGTTATCAGCAAATGTCAGCTATTATGAATGTTACTATTATATCACTTCTAGATTCATTATCTCCTTTATTTAAATCTTAGAAGATTAAAAGAGCCCTCAGCCCTGGCCAGGTGGCTCAGTTGGTTGGATCATCATCCCAAAAAAGTTGCAGCATCAGTTCCTAGGTGGTGGGTTCAATACCCTCGTCAGGGGGCATACAGGAGGCAACTGATCGGTGTTTCTCTAAATTCAGTAAAACAAATCCTCGAGTGAAGACTAGGGGGGAAAAGCCCTCAGTTGTCAAGTCAATGGCCCAGGGACTCAAAATCTGAGAGAATATTTAAAGGCTGGAACTGGAGAACTTTGCTGAGGGTGACAGTAACAATCTAGAATCAGCCAAGGACTCCCAAATAATAGCTACTAATATTTATTGAGTTCTCATTATAGGCCAGATACTTTTATGCTTATAAGCTTTAAAGCATTTAATCCTTACAACAACCTATGAGGAAATCATATTTCCATTTTTTAGGAGGAAACTGAGGCATAGAGAGGTTAGGTAAGATGCCCAGTGCCACTCAGCTGAAGCACGAATCCAACTCCCATTTGTCTCCAGAGCCCAAGCTCTATAACCACTCTCCTTTAGAATTCCCACAAGGTTTCAGCCTATGAGGCCATTCACTACCAACCTGGGAGGTGATCTCATCTCTCAAGATGATGCAGAAAGGTAGGTGAAGGCTGGGAAGGGCAAGAGGAGGAGCGGCACTGGGAGGAGATTCCCAGCCAGATTCAGAATGAAGTCCAAGGCTGAAAGGGAGTTGCTTTGGGATCCCCAGGAGGAGGAATCACGGTCTCTTTCTGGTAAATGAACAAGAGGAGAAGTGGCCAGGGAACAAGAAAGGAAATAGGATCACGTTTATGAAGTACAGGACATCAGTCGGTAGACAGGCCTGGATGTCAGGAAAAGATGTCAACCTCTGGGCACACCTGTTGCCACCATGACGGGTCGTGCAAATGGCAAAACCCGAATTCTTAATTTTCCAGCTCTGCCTTCAGTGGGAGTGGACCACAAACCTAACAGATCCAGTGACTCATTGCCTTCTCCCAATCGTGTGTCCATGTCGGGGAGTAAAGTATAATGCAAAGGCCTGTGGTCTCCTCAGGCCAATAGCCAGCATTATCCTAAAACAGTCAATGACCATGTCATCATCATCACAGTGCAATTTTGGGTTGTGTTAGTCTTGGCTTAACACAGGAGTTCTTAATCATGAATTTATGGGTGGAACTCGAGGAAGATAGGAAAAAATACACACACACACACACACACACACACACACACACACACACACATTATGAATCCCAACCTCAAATTTAGCATTTTTTTCAAAGGATAAATGTAGGCAACAAAGCCATGGTATTATTAGTACCTGTGACTTTGCCACCAATGGAACTCACAATTTTTCTTCTTCTTCAATTATAGTTGACATTCAATATTATATTAGTTTCTGGTGTACAGATCACAGGTATTTTTATTTCACATTAGAGTTTTTGTGCAATCTCAATATATCATTAAATTGAAATTATGGTAATTATCAGACCAGCCACTAGATCTTGCTTTTAATACATTAATAAAGAAGCACATACATGACTGTATTACAAATTTGTTTTAAAATATTTTTGATAACTATTGTAACTGACTTCTATGATACAATGCACTTTGTTTTCTGCATTTGAAAGTGTTATCGGGAGAGAGTTCATGGGCATCACTAGCTGCCAAGGGGTCGGTGGCATAGTGAAGAGCTGCTGGCTAATTGGTCAAAGCAGCGTGGTCCATCTCTCTGTGAAGCTCTGACACTAAGGACTTCTCATTAGGGCCAGAGCATGTAATTATTTTATTTTACAGGTAGAAGACGTTTTAGAGAAGTTTCAAACCCATCACATGTTCCTTCAAAGGACAAGTCAGAATAAAACAAGTGCCCAAAGCTGAACAAAGAAAGTCCCCAGATTTTAAAGACAGTGAGACATCACGGGAAAGTAGAAGGAGATGCAAAGGTCTCAACAAGACTGGAACATTCTCAGACCGCTTTCTGAGTGTTTACACGAGCTGGGCCCTGGGTCGAGGGCTGCACACAGAGCAGTCCTCTATGACAAAAGCAGTGCTTTTCTTCCTTCTTTCACCTTATTGAAATCCAAAGCTATTGGGTCACCTGTCCAAGTCATACCACTAATAATGGCAAAGCCAGGACTCAACCGAAAGCTCAGCTTCTTAACGAAAGGCTCAACAGGTTGAGAAGAAGAAGAAGAAGAAGAAGAAGAAGAAGAAGAAGAAGAAGAAGAAGGAGGAGGAGGAGGAGGAGGAGGAGGAGGAGGAGGAGGAGAAAGGAATTCTTCATTTGTCTGGCTGATACTCATTTATATTTCATCTGAACCTGCAGCTATTTGGTCTGTTCAAATACCCCAAGGCCAAGTGATTGAGCAATGATGTTACTTTCGCCATGTGTTTGATGTCAAAGACCTTCCTCTGGGGAAAACCAGACGTCAAGGGGGGAAATAAAGGCTTCCTACCTGGATGTAATGACATTAGGGAACCAAGTGGATGACTGTTTGCTACTTGCTAGCCAATGATTTCAGCGGCTATTTCCAGAACAGGAAGAGCCTGGATGTAAAACTCAATTTCTGTAAGCTCCAGCGTCACAGCCACCTCAGGGAAGAGTGGAATGAAAGCCTGGTTTGTCTGCGGCGTAGGATGTGGTACTTTCCAAGTGCTTGCTATGTGCAGGCACTTTGCTAGCTGGTTTGCATGTGTTAGGTGTTGTATACAGCCTTTCAAGCCTCCTGAGGTAGATAGTATTCTCATTTTTACAGGTGAAAAAAGTCCTAAGTAATAGACTGAGCAACTTCAGAGTATCAGAAGTGGGCTCTGAGCTCCTATTTCTTGGCTCCCAAAGGCCCATTCTCTGGGAGGTCCCAGCGTCTAGAAGCGTCACTGAGATAACAGCCCTGACCTTAGCCTTCCTGCTCACACCCTAAGCCAATGCCAGTAAAGGGAGAAAGGGTGATGGAAATGTTCTGTAGTGGTAATGGCTAACCAACTCTGTGACTGTAATAAACCTCACAGAATTGTACACTTTTTAAATTTTGATTGCTTTAGAAATAAATAATAAAGATTTACTCAAGGGCCTCAGGGTTTTCAAGCTGCAAACACACTAAAGCCAATGTTTCCCAAACTTCTCTCATGATGAGAATCACCTGGTGGAGTTGTTAAAATACAGATTCCCAAATCCCAACTGAGAAGTGCTAAACTAGAATTTTTGGGAACATATAGGTAAAATCGTATACTTAACTAGTGCTAGAGCTGCAAACACTAGTTAAGTATACAATTTTAAGCTGCAAACACTAGGTAAGTATACGAGCTAGAGCACTAGTTAAGTATACAATTTTACCTATATGTTCCCCAAAATTCTAGTTTAGCCCTTCTTCGTTGGGATTCAGGAATCTGTATTTTAACAACTCCACCAGGTGATTCTCATCATGAGAGAAGTTTGGGAAACACTGCCCTAGGCAATTCCCAGAGTGTTCCGAAGAAGAAAGAACACTAGTAAAGTGTAAAACGTATGTAAAACGTATGTTCTTCAGAAGAATCCAATCCTGCATAATTAGCCTTTGAATTGTTCTGAGATGGTGGTTCTTTGTGTGTTTTTTTTAAAGTCGTCACCTGAGGATATGTTTTCACTGACTCTAGAGATAGGGGAAAGGAGAGGGAGAAGGAGAGGGACAGGGAGAGATAGGGAAACATCAATAGGTTGCCTCGCATAAACTGGGAGAGAACAGATCATATGACCCTTGGGTGCATGGGACGATGCTCCAACAAACCGAGCCCCACCAGTCAGGACTGAGATGACAGATGACTGGTGGTCTGGATATGTGAACATTCTTTCCTTAGCCCTAATTTTAGTAATTTAGAAGTTTGCCTACATGACCCCTTTTCGTTTCTTTACTATCTTCTTCAGCTTAACCAGGGGAATTTTTTCTCATAGTTCTGGAGGTTAGAAGTCCAAGATTAAGGTGGTGTTGGTGAGAGAGGGAAGGGAGAGAGAGAGAGAGAGAGAGAGAGAGAGAGAGAGAGAGAGAGAGAGAGAACTGGACACTTAAAAAGGGTGAATTTTGCCTAAACCGGTTTGGCGGAGGGGTCCCAGGTTCAATTCCGGTCAAGGGCATGTACCTTGGTTGCGGGCACATCCCCAGTCGGGGGTGTGCAGAAGGCAGCTGATCGATGTTTCTCTCTCATGGATAGTTTCTAACTCTCTATCCCTCTCCCTTCTTCTCTGTAAAAAAATCAATAAAATATATATTTTTTAAAAAGGTGAATTTTATGGTATGTGAATCACATATCAGTTTTGTTTGTTTTTAAGCAGAGACTAATACGGAAAACCCAGCCCCCTTTTGTCTTCTGCTATGATGTCCTTGATTTCTTAAAAGTCTGACTCATACACACCTTCATTTTGGTCTTAAGTCAGTGCAACATAAATTAACAGAGAGGGAAGAGAGTGGAAACCATTGCTGTTTTCTTGACCGTATTTTGAAGGCTAGTAAATGTGTGTTTTCTAACATTGGTTTTAAAACAAAGTTGGTAAAAGTTTCTTCTGGTGGAGCCTCCTCCCTACAGCCATTTTTGCCTTCTTTTAAAGGAGAAAGTCAGATTTAAAGGATATTTTAAAATGCCTGAGGACATTTATCCATTCATGCTGAGATTTTCTTGAAGTCCATTGAAACATAAAAAGTCCTTTTATTTTTATTCCAGAGAGAGAGCCATTACATGCTTTCTTTAAGTAAAAATGAGTATATGTATAGGAAAATCATAGTATCTATAAAGTTCAGTATTATCTGAGGTTTCAGGCATCCTCTGGAGGCCTTGGAACGCTTCCTGTGTGGAAAAGGGAGTATCGTTGTACTTAGAAGGAGATAATCCTATCTCGATGATACTCCAGTCATTTTCTCTTTGGTGGAACACCCTTCAGCACTGTTAGTTCAAGGATTGGTTAAGAGTAGTTTCTGTGTCATTTACATCTACTTGTAGAAAAAGAAGGTTTGTAATAAGTAATAGAAACAGGTCTGAATAATTCAGTGATTTTAAAATTTAAAAAGTGAATATGTAATATATGCACAGGGTAAAAATTCAAATGATTTAAAAGGTTATTCAGTGAAAAGTATATCTGCCTTCTACTTCTGTACCCCAAAAGTAACCAGTGTTAGAAGCTCCTTTTTTATCTTTAAGATAATCAATTTATATAAGAGCACAAGTGTTATTCTATTATACTCAATTTCTATACTTTGTATTTTTTAAAACATTAAAAATTTTTAAATTATAGTTTACATACAATATTATTCTGTATTAGGTTTGGGTGTATAGCAAAGTAGTTAGAAAAATAATGTACTCTCTTTGTATTTTTTTTTACTTACCATTTATCCCAAAGGTCATTTCCTGTCAAAACCAGTAGCTCTACCTTATTTTAAAAAAAATATATTTTATTGATATTTTACAGAGAGAAAGGGAGAGAGATAGAGAGCTAGAAATGTCGATGAGAGAGAAACATCGACCAGCTGCCTCCTGCACACCCCCTACCGGGGATGTGCCCACAACCAATGTACATGCCCTTGACTGGAATCGAACCCGGGACCTTTTAGTCCGCAGACCGACGCTCTATCCACTGAGCCAAACCGGTTTTGGCTCTACCTTATTTATAATGGCTGCATAATTTTTGGTTTTCAAAAAGGAATTCAATATGGTCCCTACACCCTTAACAACGCCTCCAAGGGAGAGAAAGAGAGACTGCTAACTCTCACTAATAAGCATTCTTCTCTTCTTCCAGTTAGTAAAAGAACCCCTTGACGTTCAGACGGGCTGGGACATGGCCATCCACATAGAGACTACATTTCCCATGATGGCACAGGAAGGATCCCACAGTGCTCTGGGAGAGGGTTCAATGAGCAAGGGAACACTCTCTCCTTGCTCATCTCCTTAAGGCAGCCTTCCTCAGAGCCCAATTCACAGGAGGATAGCCAGAAGCAGCTAGATATAGAGGGTTGGGTTTAGGAGGTTGGCCCCAAATGGCAGGGGTTACCTCATTAGGTCCTTCCTCTTTGCGAACTAAGATGTTCTCCGAGGAGCAGAGGGTCTTTACTTCCCAGCTCAGGGCCCAAGTTCCAATCCCCTTTTGATTAAGCATTGCAGTAGGCTGATCCAGGGAGGCCTTGACTCTCCAGCCTGAGCCTGGAGACATCTGTTGCAGGTGATGAATGGATTCTACTGAAATATGGTAGAAGTCATATTTTGATAAAGCCTGCTGTTTGAATTCTAACTCTGCTAAGTCTGATTAAAACACAAGGTACTTACCTCAGCTTCCAGGTGGAGACGGGCTAAGGCAATTATCCCTTGCCTGAGACCAGGACCAGGAAATTGATTCCCAATGACTCAGTAGCTTCAGGGATAGAAACTGTAGATTACCCGCTGAGCTCTGCTTCTGTGTTATCGGCTATCTATTGCAAGATAGGGCCACATTCCAATGTCCTGCAGGATGTGACTGGGAACCAACCCTGCGGGTTGTCCCCAGTCTTTAGAATTTAGCCTTTAAAATTCAAACGAAGGAAAATTCCTGTGGGTTGAGCCTTTGAAAAGACTTGCCTATCCCTAAAACAGGGCAGTTGTATAGAGTCTACCTGCGTGTAGTGCTCTTGCGGCTGTCCTGGCCAGTTTTTTTGTTTTTTTTTCTTTATTTTTTTAATTTCAATAAATCTTTGTCTGCTTTTTTAGTTAATCATCAGCCTCCGGTGGTCTTATTTTGAACCAAGGATTCGACCCCACAACACTACTTAACCAAAGTCTCACAATGTTCCAAGACGCTAATGTATAGGTCCCGAACCTGCTGCGCTCCTCAGAGGGTCAGAGTGGGAGTTGTTCCATCCAGTCCTCACAGCAACCTTATGGGTAAGTGTGACCATGCCCATTTTCTGGACGTATGAATGCAGGCTTGAACGGGATGAGTAGCTTGAATGAGATCGCTCAGGGGGTAAGTGGTGGAAACTTGGGTTCAAAACCCCATGCACTTTCTTCAGTGGTTCTGCCGTCTCTACTGAACCACTTTGCGGAATGGAAAAATTACAGAAATGACTGAAGCATTCTGAGAGCATATGGCATTCTTTGTCCCTCCCCGCTATGGCTAGTTTAAAACAAGGAAAATAAGCATGAAAACATCCATGGCCTCCAGCCTCCACTCCTGCTGGGAGCAGAACCACACAGCCTGAGATCGCTGGTTGTTATTGAATAAGGAGGACCCTGCTGGGGTAGTTAGGCATCGGCTGGGCGGCCGTTCAGACCCGGAGGAGCCAGGCCAGGCCTGAGAAGGATCCGGCCTTCTCCCTGCGGCGGGACCATTTCCAACCGCAGGCGGGGAGGCAGAGGCATTAGCAGGCCTGCAACATCAGACCGGCTAGATCAATTCACAGAAGCACTTTGAAGGGAGGCAGATCGATACGTCCCTTCCCCTAAAGATTGATAACATCAGCAGGAAGCAACAGATGCATTTCAGGGCACAGCGCACGCACCGACAGGGGAGGCGAGCCCCCTGGGCTACAGCTCTCTCTCTGGAAAAGCGACTGTAAATTAGCACCTGCACGTTGGAGAGGAGCTCAGAGGCACCTGTCACAACGACAGCTAACATCCCCAAGGCTCTTGGCAGGCTTGAAGGTTCCATCACATATTCTGTCTCTTTTGATTAAGATCCTACACAGTGGATGTTACTGGCCCCATTAAACAGATGAGTTCCAGCAAAACATGACCGAGGTAGGAAGAAAGAGGAGAGGAAAAAAAGCTCTCTCTTTTTTTTTTTTTTCCCCTAAAAACTTAAATCCTTTATTATCCTATCAAATAAAAGAGTAAGATGCAGATAGACCATCACTCCAACACATAAGATGGCTGCCCCCATGTGGTCAAAGATCCTTCCCCATTTCAATCTTTTGACTTCAGATCCCGTGTTTTACCTGTCTGGAGTCAAATAGAACTACATTCATGCTCTTGCCACCTGCACAATTTTTGACACATCAAATATTTTATTATTTTTCTTCTCATTAACCTAGTTTTCTTTACCTAAGTGACAAGTTTAAAAGGAAATTCATCATCCCTGAACTGTGTGTGGGTGTTTTTGTTTTTAGTTTCAATAAATTAAAATTTAAAAGCCAGTGACCTCCAGAAGAGGAAAGAATGACCACAACTGAGCACAGATTGATTGACCCAAATTTCCAGTGATATTTAAGTTAGGTCTTAAGTCTCAGAATTAATAAATACTCTTGCAAATTTTCAGGTTCTAAAGAAAAAAAAATTAAGTACCTGAAATTGACACAACTTGTTAGCGCTTGAAATGGAAATTAAAGTTGGTGAAGTTTGACTCCAGAGCTTAATTTTTTTGCTCTAAATATATTATGAACAAAATAAGTCCATTGAATAAAATGGTTCCTTTGATTTAAAAGGGCAGTGGTCTACTCAAGAATTGCTTTGTCCTTATAAAGAGTAGACAAGCATTGAATGTTGGCTAAAATATACACCTTTCCCAACAACCACGAGAAGGACCAGGATCTTAGCTTCCTTGGTTGTTAGGACACAGCACATGAAAGAAGCACATACTTCCCATGGAGAATCTAGCTATTGGCCACAATATAGTCCCTGGGAGGTTTCCATCATCTCAAAAGAAGCACAGTTCTGTCACCTCCTTTCTGCTGCACACTGGGCACAAGTCCAGCCGATGCTCTCACGCTGCCCAACTATCTCCTCAAAATAGGCCTTTCTACCCACACTTCTGAGTCTGGTTTGAAAGAGAAGCTGTAGTGAAACTAGGGATTTCAATGAAATATATAGCAGAATTTGACATTATAGAGATGTTAAATTCCAGCGCATCCTTCCTATCGTGTGAGGAAGAGTGTGAATTCCTTGTTTTTCTTTCGCTTATACTTTTTTATCAGTACAGTTCCATCCTGTTGCTCAGAGGGGGGAAATAACAGAACTTATTTTTGACAGGCCTGGAAGATGCCCTGGAACAAACCTCTAAGACAGGCAAGAGGAGCTGATCGGTTGATAAGGAGTTGGTTTCCAAGAGGGGTAAAGGCCCACAGTATCTTGCTGAGTAGAACCGCTGAGTTCTAATGGGGCATCAACAAGAAAGTGATGAGGGCTGCATACCAGGCCCCAAGGAGGAGCCAGCTTGGAAGGTCCCTTATGTCTCCAACTCAGCCTAGAGGGGCCGTGGCTGCCCACCTGCAACACTTGGACTGGGCAGATTTTAACTGGGATCAAAATGCCTATTCCCTAATGTCCTTACTGAAGAATTATCCTTCTTTCCCCACTTGACTATCAGGAAGGGGAAGGAGGGATCATCTATCACCTGAGATTTGGGAAATAATGCTCACAACCTGATTCAATTTTATGTAAATAAGGGAATGTGACATTTCTTTGATTCCCATGCCAAAACACCACCAACAACAAAACAACAAAAAACACCCCCCCATAATGATTCGCCCCCCAAAATAAATAAAAAGAAGTTTCCTATCACTATTATCAATAAACACATTTGGACTTATTATAAATAGAAAACCTCCATAAATAATTGTATAATCTTTAAAAAGAAAAAAAAAACACATCTATCTATGTATTACTTTTACCAGTGGTACCTAAAGCACACCGTACTCTGGGCCTTTCCGGGGGAATAAGAATGTAGTAATTTTAACTTTTGAGATCCTAAGACATAAACTCTATTTAGGTAACCTGTGTTATTTTTGTCAAAACGGATAAAACAAATTATATTTTTATCTCTACAATAATAAAGGACTTAAGGCTTTAGGGCATAAAAAAGAAGCTTTTTCCCTCTCCTCTTGCTTCCAGAAGCCCTACCCCTCAACCCTGCCCCATGTGAATGGAGGTGTCTTGGGAGGTAAACAAATTTCTTGAAACCTGAGAAAATAGAGATAAAAATATTCTAAATAACACTGTCATTCATTTTTTCCCCATTTTATTGAATTTATTAAGGTGACACGGGTTAACAAAATTATACAGGTTTCAGGTGCACAATTCCACAACACATCATCTATACTCTGTATTGTGTGCTCACCACACCAAGTCAAGTCTCCAGCCATCACTATTTATTTATACCCCATATACCCTCCTGTAGCTCCCCCAAATCCCTCCTTAATACTGTCACTTAAACAAATACAAACCAGGCCAGTGTTCCACGACTACAAAACATTTAAAACTAGGGGCCCGATGTACAAAATTTGTGCAAGAGTAGGCCTTTGCAGCCCTGGCTGCCTTGGCCCTCACAACCCGGCTGCCTAGACCCTCTGTAAAGTTGCTATCTCTCTGCAGCTCCTGTGTTGAGCATCTTCCCCCTGGTGTCAGTACGCATCATACCTACTGGCTGGTCGGCTGGTTGCTTAGCCTTTTATATATATACTAGAGGCCCAGTGCATAAAAATTCCCTGGGGTGTTGGGTCCCTCAGACTGGCCTGCCCCTCTCACAGTCTGGGAGCCTTCAGAGGTGGGAGGCAACCCAGTGATCAGGGGAAGGTGATGCCCACCTCCGCTGCTGCCACTGCTAGCAGCGCAAGCTTCAGCCAGCCCTGGTTACCTGAGCCTCAGGTGGCCTTGGGCAGCTGGGCAGCTGCCACCCTCGGGCTGGCCCTGGGCAGCTGGGGGGCTGATGGTGGATCCAGCCACATCATGTGCCTGCTGTCCACCCCTCCCCCAATGGGGCTGAAAGGACTGAGAGACTCTGGCTGGCTGGGCTGAGGGGACTGGGTGCCACCATCTTTGTGATAGCGTGATGGTCAATTTGCATATCCCCTCTTTATTATACAGGCTAGATGGCATGAGAAGCAAGGATTAAACAGAAAGGTGTCTAACTTCATCTTTGAGGCTAACCTAACACGTACATTTAAGTCATAGTGTCAGTCCTGACTCCTATGTGCTTTCCCTGCCTGTTGAGATACTCCTTGATGCCCTCCACTCCCATATCCTGGGCCTCCTTTAATCAGCATCCTCACTGAAATGGTCTGAGCACAGTCCCCTGCATTGATTACCTGGCTATCATAATGGCTTCCTCTTCAGCTCCTTCCTTCCAGGCCAATCCTCTCCAGTTCATTCTCCACAAGTTGCCAGCATCGTCTTTCCAAAGCACTTATGTCCATCACCCCACACATGCTGCTGAACACATTTAATGACTCCTTGTTGCTGAAGGAGACAGTTTAAATTCCATAGTGTGGTTCAAAGGCCCTTGATGAGGCAACTGTCACATGCCATTCTTTTTTTCCAGCTTTTGAAATTTTACACCCTAGAAGCATCTAACTTAAAGGAACGTGTGTTATTTATAACATTACAACCCAACTCTTGATAACATCCCTCCCCTTTCTCTAATGGTTTCTTGCCATCACCTTGAACTTCCCTAACAGTGTCTATTGAGGGAAGACACTTAATACTTGATGGATCTGCAGAGAAGAGGGGAGTTTCACACTTCGGGGCCAGGTGTTTTATGTGAGCAATGCTGCAGAAGCAGAAAAGTCATTTGCCAATTCATGAATTATGCATAGATTTCTACTTCCCAAAGGTAATTCCTTAAAAACAAAGTTCATTCATTGATTACTTTCTTTCAGTAAGTGGAAATGTTGCCTGAAATTTGTTTCTTGGTGTGAAACACAAGACTTTAGAGATTCAAATACACCCTTAGAAAAGCATACATTTTCATCTCCTCGCTGACAATGACTGAGTCAGAAGGCTCTTCTTACAGCAATTACCAGTTGGAGGAGAAGTGTAAACTTCAGCATAATCGTGAGCTGGTTCATTTTTCTTTCTTCACATATTAGCCTGGGTTTGGTATGAAGTCAGCCCACACATACCTTAATAGATCCTACTTTACTATACCACCTTTGCCTGACAAAGGCAGTGGATTCATCACAGATGCAATCTTCTACTCAACAAGTACTTACGGAGTATCTACTCTGGGCCAGAAATATTCTGAAAGATGGGATCATTTGGTGAAATGATTGGCATGTTCAATACTATAGAGCTTGGCTTTAATTAACAGGCAAACTGTGAAGATGGTTTTACATGTTATGCTATAGACACTATGGAGATATGCATGGGAAATTATGTAAACCTGTCATCTCCTTTTGCTCCTCTGGACAACTAGCAGGCCCCCACATCTGTGTCCCGATTCACATTAATAATCTCACCATGCAAGACATCCTGGAAGATCCCTGATCTTGCAAAACTAAGGCATATACATTAAGTGTCCTGATTATGGTCCCACTACAAATTCCTGTGCAAGTGTGTGTGTGTGTGTGTGTGTGTGTGTGTGTGTATGATGGATAAGAGTAGGGGGTGGATAGAGAGAGAAAAGAAAGGAGAGTAAAAGCAAAAAAGCAACCACATGCACTTACTTTTATTGAGTGCCTACTGCATGCCAAGCACCCAGCATACCCTAGTTCATTCATGCCTTAGAGCACTTTTAGGTAAATATTATTATTCCCTATTTTACAGATGAAGTGACTAGTGTATAGATTGTAACTAGGGAACCAGTTAAGTCCTCTCCTTTCTACTATTCCCAGGTAGCCCCAAATCTAGTGCTCTCTCTGTTCCATCACACCTCTCCAACCCAGCTGCAAAAAGGATTCAGTGATCTGAGGATGTCCTTGGATGGGCTATCAACTAAATTCTGTCTTTCCCACATTTTTAATTCTTAAAATCTTGTTTGTGTTGTTTTGGATACATAGCCTCAACCTCTTACTCATAAGCTGAGCTTTTTTTTTCTCCTCTAGGGAAATAAACATCGCCCACAGGGTCATATTTGCTGGTTACGGGTCATGGAAATCTGACTCAATGTCATGTTTCGGTATCTA
Source organism: Vespertilio murinus (assembly GCA_963924515.1). Lineage (NCBI taxonomy): Eukaryota > Metazoa > Chordata > Mammalia > Chiroptera > Vespertilionidae > Vespertilio > Vespertilio murinus. The sequence continues at coordinate 23,581,315 of OZ004704.1, read as the reverse complement.
AAGAAAGATTTCAAATGGAACATAAGGATGTGGTTCAGTAACCTCTGTCTATTGTGCTTCTGCCTCATATTTTGGAGTGGATTCAGGAGCTGAGGAAGGTCACTGGATGTTAGACTTCCAGCCGAGCGTGATATTCAAACTGTCACCAATCAGCACTGACCAATCAAACGGAGTACACATCAGAGGAGTTCTGATCTCTGGGGTCCCTGCCTGAACCAGACACTAATCCTTTGGCTTCTGGATCATGGAAGAATTTGGAGGGTCCCAGAAGAGCAGCTGGAATGGCCAGGGTCCCGGGCAGGCATTTAGGATAACTTAGAGGAGTGATTCTTTACCACATGAAATAGCTACCGTATTTGCCGGCATATAAGACAATTTTTTGGCCCTGAAAAATACGTATTTGCTGGCGTATAAGACGACTGGGCGTATAAGACGACCCCCTAACATTTCCACTAAAAATACAGAGTTTGTTATATACTCGCTGTATAAGACTACCCCCCACTTGGAGGCATATTTTTCAGGGCCAAAAAATCGTCTTATACGCCAGCAAATACGGTATATTTAAAATTTTAAAAAACCATTGCAGCCATATTAGTGCTTACTGATTGTATATTGGACCTGCTTCTGGTCCTCTTCCCTGCCTTAGAATTCCTGATTCCTCTTCCCCAGCAGGTGACTTCCCTATACTAGGCTGGCGTTGCTTCTGAAGAGGTGGGCTGGAAAGGGATAACAAGTAAACGTGAGGAATTGTTCAGTCTTTCTTCGGCCTTCTTGCTCATCTGAAAGCCTATGGGAGTGACTGCTGCCATTCACCAAGATCCATTCTTCCCTTTCTATAATAACCCAACTCTGCAGTTCCAGCTGGGCACATGGCTGCCAAGCTAGGCGCTACATTTCCTTGAACCGTAGGGTGATCATTCATTGGTTCTAGTCAATGGGATTATACTACTTTCAAACTGTACTATTAACAAAAATGACTGGGTTCCCTTGTCCCTTCATTCTTTTTTTTAACTTTATTTTATTTTATTGATTTTCCACAGAGAGGAAGAGAGAGAGATAGAGAGCTAGAAACATTGATGAGAAAGAATCATCGATCAGCTGCCTCTTGCACCCCCCCCCCACACACTGGGGATGTGCCCGCAACCAAGGCACATGCCCTTGACTGGAATCGAACCTGGGATCCTTCAGTCCGCAGGCCAATGCTCTATCCACTGAGCCAAATGGGTTTCGGCCCTTCATTCTTTCTGATGGCTGAAATGTATGCAAAAGATAATGTAGCCACCTTGAACCAGAAAGTTGCTACCTGCTAAAGATGGCAGATCTGTTTTGCTATCTTGGACTCCTTAGCTCTGGACCATAAGAAGGGAGAGAAATGTTAAGCCCTTCTTGTTTAAGCCACACTATATTAGGGGATCTTTGTCACAGCAGCTTAGACTTTACCATAACATATACTGCTCATTGGTGGTGTCATTAGTTGGTTTGGTTTCAGTGGTATTGGTTGGCTTGGTTTCCATAACTTATCACTTTTGAAAACAGGAGGGAGATGCTGGCTCTGTACAAAAGGTATGGCATATGCAAAGGCTGTGATGCAAAAACAAAAATAAAATGCAAAGACACAAAGTGCTTTAAGAGAACTGGAAGAGACCTTATATGGACAAAAGATGAATTGTATGGGGAAACTGTCAAGAGAAGATGTTGCAGAGATAAGTCTCAATAGTTATGGTCAGTGACTTTAATCTGAGTCCAGGAAGATTCACTGACAAGTTTTGCGTAGAGAATAAAGTGAGCAATATGATCCAATTTCTTTTTTAAAATTTTTAAAAATTTATTAAGGTATTATATGATCCAATTTCTTTTAATCATTATTGTTATTATTACTGTTTAACTAATTTTAGAGGGAGAGGAAGAGAGAGAGATATGATTGATTGTCTGCCTTCCCAGAGATTGAACCTGCATTCTTTTGGTGTATGGAATGACACTCCAATCAACTGAGCCACCCAGCTAGGGCTCCATAAGACCCTCTTGATATTATTTAAGAAAAAAAGGGAGGGGGAATGTGACATTTCAGATAGTCTGTACCACTGGAAGTCAGATGTGTGTAGGGTTCTGCTAAGTTGCTTGAAATACTGAGCCCTGTAGAAGGCTTCATTACTAACTTTCTTACTCCTAGGGCTATAAGGATGGGCACTAAGCCTATCACAGTGTCCCTTCCTCTTGACAACAGTGATTGGCCCGATGGGTAAGTATATAACCTTTTGGACCACTCTTGGTCTTCCCTTGGGTTGATATAGGTTCTGGATGAAAGAAGAAATCTCTTTTTTTTGTTTGTTGGTGTTGCTAAGCTAAGAACACAAGTACAGATCTGTCTGTATTAATCTTCCTTGGCTGTAATGGAGAAAGTTTATCTTCAATAATAGAATATTCTACCAATGCCGTGAGAGAAATAGAACTGGGATATTGGCCAGAGAATTCTGGTGGTGTCTGAGTTGTTGGTTTCAGACGATGTGGCCTTATTCCTGAAGCTCTCCACTTGATCCCATGGCTTCATGAACCAGCGAGTCCCTTATTTAAGTGTGAATGAGCCAGGCCTTTGTCACTTGCAGGATTCAAATAATACACAGCCAGTTTCCAAAGCTTACCTATCACACAATTACTAATGAGTGCCCAAGTGCTCACAGAGTCACATGAATTAACCTGTTCCCTCCCTGGCTTAACATTAGCATTTTGCCAAGGGCCTTCTAGAATGAATGCTTTGATGCAAAGGAGTCTTCCGGTGGAGGGAGAGATTTTCTGGAGCACCTGGACTTTCTACAGTCTCTACAGAGTTATGTGGGGCCATGAAGCGAGCACCTGCAGCTTCTCCTCCATCTCTACATCCCCTCTGTGGTAGCTGGGAAGAGGGGTCGGAGCTAATAGATGTTCAGGACTTATTTTAATGAGTCCTCTTTTGGACCTTGGACCTCCAACCCTGTCCTTCCTCTTCAGGTCCTCTCTCCACTCCACTGAAGCAAGATGTGGGTAGGTCAGTAAGCAGAGAATTCACCACTAAAGAGCAATTGCCACCAATACTGCCACACTTCAGGGGAGGACAGTTTGCAACTAATTACTTCCCATGAAAATACCCAAACATAATTTTGTTTATTATTAAAAATTTCCAATAATAGATTTATCTTCCCCATTAAGTAATACATTATTCTCTACAAAACACATGGCGAACTAGAATTACTAGGCACTGCTTATATTAAATTGTTGTTTAATAAATTAAAACTCCTATGGTTATGAATAAACTGGGTCATCTGCACATTTTGTAAATTAGTAGTTTCTTGTAGTTATTCTCTCCTGGTCAAAGCCTAAAAGAGGGGGAGAGGAAAAATGATTATCATTATTATTTTATTGTTTTCAAGCAAACTACTGCTCTCTGCACTGTAGTTTAAAATAAACCACTCAGTCTAATACAGTAGAATCAATATTATTGAGTATCAATCAATAAGAATGAATCTTAAAGACTGTGGCTTATAGAAGCTACAACTACTGGACATATAAGACTTGGTAAGTAACTAACCTCAGTATTTGAAGATTCTTAATGCAATAAGCATTGGCCAAAGTGACTTTAGTTATTGGTCAAAATGTTTTCCCCTGTTACAGCTTTTGGGTGGGTTGAGAGTCTTTTCTTTCTGATTTTAGGATGCCAACTTCTTTGTCATCTTTTTAATTTGAGGTGATTAATAGAGATTTCCCATAGTCATATCCAAACTGGTTGACACTATTAAAGAACCAATTACAAGAACTCTTCAAGTAACAAAATTCTTATTTAGAGAAATATATGATGCAAATAGATTGCTGCATTCTTTCTATCTTTTTTAAAAAAATTCTCTACCCACTCAAAGGTCAGCAGGGACAGTAATCAACGGAGCTACACTACGACGGTTGCCCCACCTTCTGGCAATACAATGGAATTGTTTGAACCCAACTGCATTTCTTCCCTTGAAGAGAGAACACACTAGGTATACCCTACTCACGTACCCTTCTTTTTAAACAGCTGTAGCTAAATTATTTTTATTGAGCTAATTTCCCTCTTCATATCTATACACAGGGATTCTTTAAGCACATTCCACTTCAATGTCTCTCTTTTAAACTATTGTCAATTACCTCAGAAATCTTTTTCTTTCCTGAGCAGTGTCCTCCTCTTCCATAACTTCCTTCACCTTCCCTCTCCTTTCTCACTAAGAGGCAAAATACAAAACCAATTTTTGTATCTTGTCTAATATATTATATTAGACAAGTGTTGGTAGTAAAGAGGAAAATAAGTCAAATATTGGAACTGTAGATGACATAACAAGGAGTCAGTGTTCATACTCAGTAGTTTCCTTTAGAATCTACAAAAAAACAAAACAAAAACAAAAAAACCCGCCCCTATGTTTATCTACTTCTGACTAAGCCATGTAATGTTATATTTATTTTACATTCAATATTTTTCTGTTGAGCCGAAACTGGTTTGGCTCAGTAGATAGAGCATCGGCCTGCGGATTCCAGGGTTCCGGGTTCGATTCCGGTCAAGGGCATGTACATGGGTTGTGGGCACATTCCCAGTGGGGGGTGTGCAGGAGGCAGCTGAACTGTGTTACTCTCTCATCAATGTTTCTAATTCTCTATCCCTCTCCCTTCCTCTCCATAAAAAATCAATAAAATTATTTAAAAAATATTTTTCTGTTGAAACATTAATTTTAAAGTGAATAACTTCTTCCGTGTTTAGTCCCAAGTATATGGTAGTTGAGCTCCATTAAACAGGCTCACATTATTTCTATGTGTGCTATAAATGACAGATAATTAACTTTTTCATCACAGTATTCTGGAAGTTAAATATCTTTATTAAAAATTAGTTTTTCTTATTATTTATTCATTTACTTATTGAGAGACACAATAGATATTCAACATAGTGTAAGTTCAAGGTGATCATGTTGATTTGATACACTTATCTGTTACTACTAGAGGCCTGGTACATGAATTCATGCACGGGTGGGGCTCCTTGGCCTGGCCAGCAATTGGGGCCAATTGGGGCCAGCCAGTGGCTGGGGGAGGGACTATGGGAGCTTGACTGTGGGAGTGCACTGACCACCAGGGGGCAGCTCCTGCACCGAGTGTCTGCCCCCTGGTGGTCAGTGCACATCAAAGCTACCAACTGGTCATCCAGTTGTAACAGTCACTGAGGCATATATATTCACCGGACATCTAGTATATATATATATATATATATATATATATATATATATATACACACACACACACATACTATATATATATATATATATATATATATATATATATATATATATCAGCAACAGTTAAAAGTGGATGACCAGTCTATATATATATTAGATGCCAGGTGAATGAAATTCATGCACTGGGGTAGGGTGTGCGTGTGTGACTCTGCTGACCTGGTTGCCCCCAACTGCTCCCCACCCCCGCTGGCCTGGTCACCCCATGCAGCCTGCTGTTCAGTCGTTTGGTTGTCCCTCACTAACCCCCCTGTCAGTCTGGTCACCCCATGCAGCACATGTTTACTCATCTGTCGGGTTGTTTCAGTCATGACGGCCCCTGGTTTTTTATATATTAGGATATGATTACCAAAGAGCATTAGCTAACACCTCTATCACATCACATAAGTACCATTTTGTGTGTGTGTGTGTGTGTGTGGTGGGAACAATTAAGATGTAGTCTCTAAGCAACTTTGAAGTTTATAACACAGTACTGTACTCTATAGTCGTGATGGTGGGCATTAGATCCCCAGGGCTTATTATCTACAGGTTGGAAGTTCAGTTGTCTTCCAGAGATACTTCTCACAATTCACTTGCCCCCAACTACCATGGTTAAGTATCTTTATTAAAAAAAATTAAATGCTTAAGCAATTATCAAAGTAGTAATTATTGACAGGGAAAATAATAAAACAATAGTAAAGTGGACAAAATAAAAAAGAAAGTCCCATTCCTTAGACCCTTCTTCATCTCTCACCAGAAATAATTAAGAGTTTGTAATATTCTCTTTAGGATTTTTTATACCCAGTCACAAGCATATTTCTCTTTTTTAGAGAGAAATGAAATTCTCTCTCTCTCATAATCTTTTTTTTAAAACTCATGGGCATCTTAAATAAATACAAGAAAAAAATTATAATTTCCTGCTGGTTAAATAATTATTTCTGCTAAAAAAAAATAGTGGGTTCATATGATGCTAGTCCATCTGAGATCAGAAAGTGGTAGGGCGGGCAGAAGAACGTTCGCTCATTTCTGCAGGCAAGAGTTCACCTGTCTACAGCATCAGAAAGAAACCAAGCAATTATTTTTCATAGATGGTTCAGAGAACCATGGTTCAAACCATGTAGGTTTCACCAAACTTGAAGGTAATCTTTCTTTTTTTAATGACCGTAGTTGACTATGATAATAAGTAGGTAATAAGTGCACATTTTCATGTATACTGTGGCTCATCCTTCTGAATCTTCGAGATACATTTTCACATTTTGCAAATCCACCCGCTTTTACCTCTCTTAAAGAAAAGCCAAAGTGGAAGCCACAGTTTTGAGTACACCCTTCAGCCAACCATTTATAGCCGTCTAACCTAGACTGCCCGATTCCCCCAAAATGTGGACACTAACCTTAAACAAATTCTAAGTTTTTTTTTCTTTTTTAAAATATATTTTATTGAGTTTTCACAGAGAGGAAGGGAGAGGCATAGAGAGCTAGAAACATTGATGAGAGAGAAACATCGATCAGCTAAGCTTTCATGTCCGTGTGATCTTGCAGCTTCTTATCCAACCAGCTGCAAACAAGTCAGCTTATGCTACTCACCCAAGAGGAATGTAAGCTTCTGTAGCCCATCCCAACGTGAGAACACTGTACTTCCCCCTCTGCTGCAGTACCTGTACCTGCTGAGAGCCAGCTTCTGACCACTTCCGGTTTTGAAGTCTCCTTGTTCACAATTTGTGTATTACTCTATAAAATTCTCATCAAGTAAAGCTCTCTGTGTTTTATTTTAACACCTCTTCACAGTATATGCTCAAACAATGGAGACTGCAGAAAACTCAAAGTAGCCGTATGTCTTTTTTTTAATGTGCAAATGGCAAAAGACAAATACATTTTTCTTTTTTTCCCCTTTAGTCCTCCTTGGAAGCCAAGCAAATACAATGCTAAACTACACAGCCATGGCTGATTTACTCCTCTTGACTGACAGGTGGTGTTGAGTTGCAGCCTGTCCTTTTTCTGTATTCCTAGCAATCTATCTCCTCACAAAAATCAGCAATGTGAGCATGATTTTGTTGATCAGAAGTAGCTCGAGACTGCAATGTACTTCTTCCTCCATCACCTCACCTTTGTAGATCTCTGTTATGCCACCAATGTCATTCCTTGGATGCTGGTTCATTTCTTACCCAGGAGGAAAACCATTTCTTTTTTTTTTTTTTTTCCAATTCCACTTTTCATTGTCCTGGTAATGACAGATTACAATACGCCTACAGTGATGGTTTATGATCACTACACGGCCATCTGCAAGTGCTTGTAGCAGATGCTAACAAAATGCCCACAGGTGCCTGCCTCTTTCTGGTTGTTGCTCCTTATATATATGGCTTTGCAAATGGTCTGCATGGACCATCTGGATGTATTGTCTGTCTTTCTGTGGGCCCGTGAGACCAACCATTTTGACTGCAAACTCAGATACCCACGTCAAAGAAATTGCCATGTTTGTGGAGCCACACTGTCTTTGGAATCCCGAATATGTTGGAATTGTAGGCTTTTAACTCAACTTTCTTCCTCTGAAATGTGCAATAGAGGAAGCAGAAGGCATTATATTATGAGTGGCAGTAATTCTTAGTTGCAGCTATGAAGAATTTGTCCTGTAAAAAGTTTCTTTGTGTTGTGTGCTCCTAGTACTTGGGCATAATTATTTTTCTAACGTAGATTGATTTTTGCCAGAGGGAGAGCAGAACTGTAATTCGCCTGCATCATTGACTCTCCACATTAATGTTTTTTAAAATAATTGCTTCTTTCCCTTCATTAGGGAAAATGGTGCCTATACGACAACATGATGTTTACCCACTACCCTAAAATACTTCCTTGAGCTGATTTTCTCCAGGCCTCTTCCCTTTTCATTCGCTGAAGATTGAGATTCCGCCTCCCTGGTGAAGGGAATGGTCTCGGCCTCTAATTGGTCCTGATGGATGATTTTTTTCTTTGTTGAAAGCAGACTATTTTTTTCTCATGAATCACTAGCTCCTCTTTTGTTAGTTTTTTTATTTTTTGTCAATATAGGAAGATAGCTGGCTTGAAAATGAGCTTTTTATTTATTTTTTGGACCGGGACGTTCCAGTATTGCCAGGACTACCCATCAAGTCAGGTCATCATGCAACCCTCAGTCCTTCCCACTTAGCCTATGCTTATGACTGAGCTGACCCTGAAAGTTAGAAAATTGTTCTTCACTGGCCACTTTCTCCAATAATTAGTATATTTTTTAATAATACCACCGTCTTGCAATGCCAAGCAGCCAAGTGAATGTTAAAGGGAAATAATCATCTTGTAATTCAGACTGGTAGGAAACAGTCATTTCTAATTACTTGTCATAAGAGAAGACAATGCAATTAAAGTCTCTGGCTTAGACTAGAGCCTCCACGCAGCCACTGTCTCCGTTGATTCATATTTTGGACTGTCTGAAAAGGCAAAGTCAGCCAGATTGACCATGTGCGCATCCAAATTGGCTTTTATCATGATGGAAGACACCTTACAGATGTTTTATTTTTTGGTGGGTGTTATTATATAGACTTGGAGAGCTGGTTATTAAAAGCCAAGGTCCTTAGGTATAGAAGAGTTACTAGGGATTATTTCAGAATGAGATTTAGGCATGCTTATACATGCAGTAGGTGCTTAAGCATCCCAATAAACATCTTTTTTTTTTTTGAGGACCCATCATGGTAAGATGCTTAGGGTACAAAGATAATTTTGTTGCTCTACCCAAAAGACACCTTTCAGCTCTCGCTCTACTTAGTTTTTGTGGTAAAGATAATATTCTGAATTCACCAAGTTCTATTCTATTTTCCTCTTCTTGGATGTACAGGGAGACTGCATTTTCTGATCACTCTTGTAGTTAATTTGAAAATTACTTCTGGCCAAAACCTCTAGAGGGAAGTGATATGTGTCACTTCTGTGCTGTCTCTTACCCTGTAATGGTTGTTGAGGCCTAATCTTAAGATGGTAGAGAAACAGGATGGAACCAGCCTGGACCCTTGGCACTGTTCAGGGTCAGGTTCCTCAGGGTCCTGTCGTAGACTGAGTGTGAGGGGGAAACCAACATGTAGAAGCCACTGTGACTCAGGTTTTTGTTGTTGTTGTTGCTGCTGCAGCATCACCTAGCTTATTCTGATTTACAGCCTCCTTGAAGGCATCTGACTCTGCCAACTTCCCTTGGATTATGTGACTCAAAGCTCTCCCGATTTTCCTGCTACTTATTTAACTTCATCTTCTCAGCTCTTAAATTTTTTTCCCCAGTCCAAGTCTTAAAATATTGGAGTTTTTTTAGTTTTATAGCCTGGGTTTTCTTCTCCTCTCATTCTATTCAGTCTTCCTGTATCGATTGCCATATGACAAGGAATCTCAAATCTATATCTCTATCCCACTCTTCTTTCCTAAATTATAGCTTCCTATTCACATCTACCTATCTACTGGATGTCTCACATGCATCTTAAGCCCAATCTATTCAAAATTTAACTTAAAAGCTCTCCTTTCCTCAAACCAGTACCTCTTTCAGTTTTCCTGTCCTCGGTGAATGGTGTCACCATGTGTTGAGGCTATTCTCCAGGGATGGCCCCAATGAACCATATGTCCCCATATTTACACTCTCATTGAGACCCCCACATTGCATCATCCTGGCACTGTGACCCACTTTAACCAATGGAATGTGGCAAAAGTGAGACATAGCACTGACAGCTTCCACTTTGCACTCATGGGAGCCCTGAACTGCCACCTAAGATGTCCAGCTACTCTTCTGGAGAATCCCTCTGGAGACAGTGAAGCCCTGAGTTTACATGGAAAGAAGAAAGAAGCCCAACTCTCTGAACATCCCAGCTGAGCCAGTGTCCCAGCTGCCTGCACCAAGTTCCAGACAGACGACTGCAGCCATCTTGGATGTTCTAGCCCAAGTTGCTATCTGACTGCAAACACATGACGCAGCCCAAGCAAGACCAACAGAAGAACCATCCAGCTGAGCACCATCAACGGACAGAATAATGAGAAATAATAAAGCATTTATCTGTTTAGTCATTAAATATTGAGTGAAGTTATTATTTAATAGGTACTCAGTTTGTTATAGAGAAATATAGATAACTAAACACCATCTCCCCAGACACTTGGATATCATCTTTATATTTCCTTTCTTCATTCTTCACATCTAGTTCTAAGCCTCTTTGATTATATCTCCTAAATATTTTTGATTAGCTCCCCCTTTTTCTACGTCATTGCATAGTTCAGATTTCTATCACCCCCCTTCTCTAGTATTGAATCCTCGTGTAGCAAGAGGGATGGCCTAAAATACAAATACAGTTATGGTCTTTGCAGGTCACCTAAAACCCTATGATGAGTTTCTATTGTTCTTAGGATACAATTCACACTTTTTAACATTGCTTTAAAATCTGGAGATGCTCTGGTTCTTGCCTATTTCCCAGCCTTATCTTATATGACTCTACAGGCCAATCATCCCCAATTTGTTTTAATTTTCCAGGGTGTCATGCTGTCTCTTGACTCCTTGCTCTTTTACTTGTTCTACTTAAAATACTTTCTCTCCTGGTCATCACTTCCTTTTCTCTTTGCCAAATTCTACTCATCCTTCAGATATCAGTTTAAATATAATTTCCTCCTGGAAGCCTTCTTGGTTCCTTCGAGCCTGGATGAGTTATCCTTGTATAATGCTCCCATGTCTTTTATGAGTTCTTTCATTCATCTAATTTATGTGGAGCTTATGCTCTGAATCATACCTTGTTGTCTTTTCCCCCTATAATTATACTCATCATCCTCCCCTGCAATTATTTGTTAGGGGAGCTCTCCCACTAGCTTGGAGGTTCTTCAAGGGAAAGGATCATGCTTATCTCATTCCACTTTGTACCCCCAGTTTTTAACATGCAATAGATGCTCAATACATAAGTAATAAATACATGAAATTAAATTTAGTCTTGATAGGAAGTATAACTAGTGGAAGGAAATTAATATCCAATCGGTACTTAGTTCTGATAAAGATACCACTTAATATTTTAGTAGCTATTAGACAAGTGAAAAAAGTTCATGGTTAATGGCAATGAGTACAATTTTCAGTGACAAATTAAGATAAAAACTCAAGTTCAATTTGGTTTTCTGAAATCATAATTATCCATGAATTGGAGGGCTGTATAGAGACCTTTAAGCATTAAGCTAGCAGTTGTGATTCAGGACCATTGCAAACATCATTCTAGATAAGAAACTAACCCCCAAAGTCAATATGTTATTTATTTCGTGGAGAGCCCTAATAGTGTCCAAGTACTCTGAAACCACCTTGAATGTATTTGCTACAAAGAGACATGGTACTAGGAATACTTTCATCTACTCTGGAAGACCAAAAATGCCTCAAGTATGAGTGGTTTCCAGGGTGTTCAGATCTGGTAATTGTGGTCATTCCTAGTAATGGTTCTACCCCTGCTTGACTGCCATTAGGTAGCCTGGAAAATGCTAGGTAGCCAATTTTCCTTACGTATCTTACCGTCTTCAAAGGTCTTCAGATAACTGCCTCTGGTTGTTGGCCCTATTTCAGGGAAATTTCTGCAAGTAACCTGGAATAGCAACCAACGATTATAGATAGGGCAGACAAACAAGCAAATCCCCTGCCGTCATGAAATACATATTAGTGGTCATCTGCAGCCATGCTTGATGACCATTTCTAGTCCAAGGGGTCCTTGTGTTCATTATAAAACCCTTCTACTTTTAGCCTAATTTCAGTAGTCCTTTTGAATTTTAGGCTTTATAGGAAGCCACCTCAAGTCCTTTTTGAAAACATGACGGATGTAAATAAACATTCCATGTAGCAGTTGTTTATTAAATTAAGATGTAGGCTATATTCCAAAGAGTAGTTTCTCTGGGTGCTGGGAATATGTGTGAACTTCATTTTTTAATGGTTTCTGAAAAATGCTTTGCATTGAGAATATTATTTTACAATAAGAAATAACAAAATAAAGATCAATAAAATTCAGAGGTAGAAGGGTTCTGACAGGAATTTTTTGTCTCAGTTTTGGGGGCCAGAAGCCTGAGATCAGGATGCTGGCAGGATTGGTTCTTTCTCTTGACTGTGAGAGAAAATCTGTTTCATGCTTGCCCCTAGTTTCTGGTGGTCTGCTGGCAATCTTTGGCATTTATGGCTTGTAGAAGCATCATCCAACCTCCGTTTTTATCTTCACAAGGTGTTCTATCTGTGTGCACGTGTCTGTGTCTAAATTTTCCATTTTTATAAGAACACCAGTCATATTGGATTAGGGGTCCAGCCTACTACAACATGACTCCACCTTAACTAACTATAATTGCAATCATTCTATTTCCAAACAAGGTCACATTCTGAGGTACGGGGCTTTAGGTATCCAACATATGAATTTGGGGGCGGGGGATGGGGATGGGTGGGACACAATTCAACCCATAAGAGATATGGAGTAAATGGATTGCAAAAACTCTTAGTAGCTGGTCTATTTTGAGGGATGAGGTCTGGAACAAGAGGGATATGAAGAGTCTGACTGAAATTTGAACCTGGTTCTCAGGGTGCCCGAGTTTAGTTTCTTCTAGAGCACACCCAAGCCCTGGCCCATGTTCATGGCCACCTGAGAAATTTGTGACAGTCATGCCTCAGGTTGACTACATTGCAAAGGCTTTTCTAATGGAAACTGTGCATCTGAGCCCTCCAGCTGGAGCAGGTGGATAGTTGGCATTGGGTATGCTATTCTTTGGTATTGCAGTGGTGAATGAACTTCAATCTTTAGTAATTATGCAGGTCTCTTGATCTAGAACTTTAAAAAGTAAATTGACCATTATGGCCAAAGGTTAAAAAACAAACAAACCGCCGAAACCGGTTTGGCTCAGTGGATAGAGCGTCAGCCTGCGGACTGAAAGGTCCCAGGTTCGATTCCGGTCAAGGGCATGTACCTTGGTTGCGGGCACATCCCCAGTGGGGGGCGTGCAAGAGGCAGCTGATTAATGTTTCTCTCTCATGGATGTTTCTAGCTTTCTATCCCTCTTCCCTTCCTCTCTGTAAAAAATCAATAAAATATATTAAAAAAACAAACAAACAAATCCCACACACCACACCCTCAAAAAACTTTAAATAGCAAAATTCAATAATTTCTCCCTTCTCAACCCCTCATGTTTCTAGAGAATGGGTCAATCTTCAAGACTGTGGCTTTGAAACTATTCAGAATAAAGAGAAAAACGAGTTACGGAGTTGAACTCCCAAGTTTTTTTTATAAGTACAAAGCTTGAAAAGTGAATGAATAATTGTGCGCTAGAATTTGCTGAAATTACCTCTTTTTCTTGATCGCTCCATTTATCACTCTTATTTTATAGACCAATATGAACTACTTGCACTCGGCATTGGAGACATGTTCTTCCTGTAAACAGATGCACTAAAAAGCCTTTAAAAATATTGTTAGGAAGTTTTAAACGCTTTAGTGGATGCCTTTGGAATATTGAGATACAGACTTCCTGGCTGATTGAACATTATGCAGCTAGGAGTTCTCCCTCAGACCAGAGGGCTTGTGATCCAGCAAAGCACTGGCGTGGGGGAAATGGTGATTCCAGGCACCTAACAAGAGTCTGAGACATCACATCATGCTTTCTGTAAGGGAATTAGCAGAGAGCGCTCTCAGTGTGCCTTCAAAAGAAGAACCTAAGCAGACAGCCTTGCTAATTTAGCATATAGATTTAGAATACAGAAGAGCATCTATCAACTCATCAAAAGTCAATGAAAACATGGGTTATTGGCCAAAGAAAAGGAGTTAATCTCTTTCTCTGTCTCTCTCTCAGGAAGAGTTATTGGAACATCACTAAGCCCTTAATGGTTCTTTAATGTGGGAGCCAATTTGAAAGGGAAGTTTGACTGTTTGAAAGACTCTTTTATATTAAAAATTAGAACTTGGGCAGTTATATAATTGTTATTAATTTAAAGTATACTGGCTCTAGCAATGGTGGGCAGATAAGATTATTTTAATGTCTTCTTTTTTTTTTTGAAGGACTTTTGATCTTATTCTAAAACTCTTTGAATCCTGAAGAATCTTCTCCTGTGTGACAGAGATTGTGTAGCAGCGATTATCCACTCAGCCCAGATTCATTCCACGATTTGAAAAAAACACACAAAACAAAACACGTTATTTGCTAACACATACCAGACTTCACACAGGCAAAAGGTAAGCCCACAGGTCCAGTAACAAGATTTGCTGTGTTAAATGCAATTGGGTCTCACATTGTAAGCAGTTAAATGTCTTAATTTGTTCTTTTCTTCCTACCATAATAAAATGAGGGTAAACTTGGACACGCAGCAGCTCTGCAAAGAGAAAATTTCTCCTTGTTCATTGTATCCCAAACCCACCTTTTCTCCTGAAATTTGATTTCCAAAGTGCCTCACAGTCCTTAAGCCAGGTGACTGCAATGAGTCCACTTGGAACATTCATAATTATCTGAAGTAAAAGCACATTCTAGAAGCCAGACACACTTAAGACAATCAAATGGGGTTAGTCACCAAGTAGAGATAACTCTTTTAGCCTCTAATTGTGCCCTTTAGCCTACGGACTCCTGCACAAGTTGCTAAAGGCTATCACCTTGGCTTTGAAATAAATAGTATGAATCTCTCTGGGGTAAGTACTTCTGTGTCCTCTTTTACAATTCATTTTTCTGGTGATAAACCCATTTGGAGGTTTGCCTGTGGCTTAAAGAAGGAAAACTATAGTGTGCTTCCTAAAGGACCACAAGAAAACCTGTCTATAGAGGCCCTTCAACCACAGGCCTCAATATTTCAATATTAAATATTATACATTTTAAAATCCTCACCTGAGGATATTTTTTTCCATTGATTTCTAGAGAGAGTGGAAAGGAGGGAGGAGAGAGAGGGAGAGAGAGACATCTATGTGAGACACATTGATAGGTTGCCTCTCACACGTGCTCCTACCAGAGTTGGGGAACCTGCAACTGAGTTTCATGCCCTAGACCAGGAATCAAACTCACAACCCTTCAGACTGCCCGCTGATGCTCTAACCATTGAGTGCCTGACCAGGGCCATATTAAAAATTTTTTTTAACATATCAGTTAGCCTTCCATCTTCAGGAAGGTCAATTGAGGAAGTGATATAGTTTTTAGAAAATCAAAGAAATACAATGTAGGGAGGGATGTGGATTTGGCCATCTTTATGTTTCTTCTTCTTCTTGCCTTCTTCTTGTTGTTGTTCTTGTTCTTCTTGTTCTTCGTCTTTGTCTTCTTCTTCAACAACAAAATTGTGCTGGGACACATGTTTCCTATTACTTGATTAGCCTGCGGAGTACTGGACTCCCTTGTTTTTGCAGGTCCCTTGTGAAGAGGAGAACTGCTGTGCTCTGTGAATAAAGCCAACTTTCTATGCAGTAGAAGTAACTGTATTGACTGGAAAAGAGATGTCAAACTTCTCCCTTATGTTTTTATTTTTCCCGAGTGGCACAGTCAGGTGAAGGTTGGTATTGAGGAAGAATAAGAAAGATAGACCAATATTAAAGGCAGAAGAGGTATTTTAAGGAAAAAACGATGGTACTTATTAAATTGTGACCTTAAAGTAAACATAATGACAATATTTTAAAGAATCCCAAGAACTTCCAGGGATAGAATTATAAGTACTTTTGCTCATTTTAATGTGATTTTATGCATGTGCAATAGCCTAATATTCCCAGCTCAATTAGAAAACTTTCCATTGCAAGTAACAGCAAAACCAACTCACATCGGATTAAATACTAACCTAATGCTCAGGTTTCATGAAACTGCAGAGGTGTGAATTCCAGAACTGGTTGGACTGCAGCCCAAGGCTGTCCTTGTGGACTTGGTTTCTTCCACCTTCTCATCTACAAAGCGGGCCTTACCCTAAGGCTAGGCCCTTTGAGGTTATAGGATATCTGTCTGTGCAATTAGGTCTACCCGCTTCTTCTCTCTTATCCTGAGGAAGATAAGGTGCTTTCCTCAAAAATCTAACTCAAGTTCTGAGAGTCCTGCTGATTGGACCATTCATTAGCTTAAACCTAGGCCACTTGAAACAATATCTATGGTAAGGGGGTGAGATTATCCTGATGGTTTATAGCAATCAGACCTCAGCTCTGGAGCTGATGGAAGGGTTAATACCACCAAAACAATAAGACCATTGCAGATTCGATGTTGGGAAGGCAACAGATTTTCCACTATAAGTACTCTGGGAGACAGTGAAGTCAAGATTCCCCATCCTAGGGTTGTCCTTAAAAATAGGCAGTGAAAGATGCAATAGTAACTTTAAAGGTGTTAAAAATCTTTGTTTTTATTATTTTTTATTGAAGCTTATTTCTGAGAGATATTAGAGAAGGTGAGATTGTGAGGTTATTCAACAGACCTTCCCATTTATGGTACTCATACTTTTCTTGGATGAATCACAGAAAAGTATACTGATCTACACACTGGTTCAATTGAAAGTGTCAAAAACAATTCTTAAATTCCATACCAGCGGATGGAGATCAGTTACACTGAACTACCACAAATGTTTCAGCCAAATTACCAAAATGTTCTATAAAGTGACTTATTTGAAGAGCAAAATATCTTACTTTTTTTTTGTCTTTTGACAAAGATAGACTAAGAAGTTAGACAAGGAAAAGTTACCCCATTCAAAAGATTCCCCAAATAGAAAAAAAAATGGCATATATTAAATACTCTTGAAATATCAAAACAAGATAATCCTTGGGCTGCCTTAATCAGTTTGGCTCTGGGGATAGAGCGTCGGCCTGCAGACTAAAGGGTCCCAGGTTCGATTCTGGTTAAAGGCATGTTCCTTGGTTGTGGGCACATCCCCAGTAGGGGGTGTGCAGGAGGCAGCTGATTGATGTTTCTCTTTCATCAGTGTTTCTAACTCTCTCTCCCTCTCACTTCCACTCTGTAAAAAATCAATAAAATGTTAAAAAAAAGAAAAAGATAATCCTTGGGTCCAGAATAGAATCTGGTTTAGCTGGTCAAATCGACAACCAGTATCAGAATTTACAAGGGTCATTTCATCAGCTTTCTGAAAGGCAGGGCATTCTTTACTTTGTCTATCAGAATAAATTGTCTTATAATACATTTTCCAGTACTAACTCATGTCAACTGCCTGTTCTAAAGTCAGCTTAAGGTGTATATGCACTTTCTAAGATGGGTCAAGGCTGACTAGCCCTCGGTACAATGCTTGAGATCTTTGGACACTAGTTTTAGAGCTTTTCCTCCTGAGTGCTGGGTGAAGGTAGGAGAAAGATACATTAGACATGTAAATCACTCTTTCCTTTAGTAGTTAATCTCTTGACATGCCACATATATTTTTTGGAGGGGTATTATTTCTGCACTGAGAAATGCATACTTTAACCATATTATTGGGAGGGTGGTAGTGGGGTTTCCTAATGAAACCACTACTTTACAGTGGAAATTTCTTAGAATTAGGCCCTTGAATAAAGAGTGCTAGTGAATTCCAACCATTTCCACAGCTGCCCTGGCACTTACCTCCCTTTTATACATTCACTAAAGGTCTGGTGCATGAATTTGTGCACTGGTGAGGTCCAGCTGGGTGCCCTGATGGGGCAATAGGTAGGGAGGGCAGGGCCAGCCAGGGGGAGGGACATGAGAGGTTGGCTGGTCAGCCACACCCCCTGGTTCCATGAGACAATTTGCATGTTAGCCAATGTATTAATTGTTCAATCAATGTTTCTCAAATTGTGTTCTGTGGAACTCAAGTGACAGAGGATGTTGAGAAGAGTCTGCAATAGAGTTTCTTGATGAAATATATTTAGGAAAATGTAGGTTTAACAAATTTAAGTGGACTACTACAAAATAGCTCAGGCCTTTTTATTTTTAATTTTTATTGATTTCAGAGAGAAAGGAAGAGAGAGAAAGAGAGAGAGATAGTAGGAGCATCAATGATGACAGAGAATCCTTGATCGGCTGTCTCCTGCATGCCCCCTACTGGGGATCTAGCTCACAACCAGTGAGACATAGCTTAGGCCTCTAATATGCATTCTATATCGCCAGGAAAAAAGATATGCGGTGCTTCCCACACATATATGACCATGGAGTCATTTTCTTGGTGATCCTATAACATGTCTGAGGAACACCCTTTGGGAAATGTTCATCCACGTCATATTACCACGTTTTGTGGGTTGCCTCTTGTTGCCTTTTGTTATTGGATGCTCCTAGGACTCTAGCCCATGACAAAGCCCAGTAAGGAAAGCTTTGTCACTTTTCCCAAGGAGTAATAGGATGGAAAAAGACCCAAAAGCTATTATCTCAAGGAGAGCAGATCTGATTCAAAGTCAGAAGCCTCTGATTCATCCTAATTGTTGTATTTCTGAGGGCAGAAGACATTTGCCATAACCTCTAACCGGATCCCTTTTCCCATCTTAAAAGTACATCCTGCTAGGCAAAATGAGGTTGTGATAAACTTGGAGAGGGACAACACTGTGATTTTAGACAACTGACGTAAGTTTTATAGAAGCATTTCTTTTTTGCAGCCCACTTTGAAGGCAAGGATGAACGCAGCACATGTACACGGCAAATGGAGACGGGGATCTGGTGTCAGCTACAAGTTCTTCTGAAGACCTGCGTCCGCCCCGGGGGAACAGAACTCTAATTATCTGCATTAAGGGGCTATGGCTGGAAAGCGCACAGCCTCTCTGGAGCAGCAGCGGGGCCACAGGGGCACGGCTCCCGGGCCAGGCCCTGCCAGAACCGAATGTCCAGATGAATCCTTTCTTTATTCAAGCCTAGACTACATTTCATTGTAGAGTTTTGGTAATTGAATAAACTCCAATAAACTGTCTTCTCTGGTGTAGATGTAGAAGAAGGATTTTCATATTTTATAATGTTCTTATGTTTTTCATATTCGGAAAGCAATAAATGGTAAGTGTGGGCACAACACACAAAAGCATGCAGATAGAATAAAGATCATCCCTAATCCCACTAATTGGAAATAATTGCTATTGATAGCTTTGTTTATCTACTTAAATATTTTCTTTCTTTTGGAGATGGTACATGCTTATTTGGCAGGATGCTTTGAGAATATTTCTGAACTCTCTGTGGCCCTAATGCTGTAGGCTAGAATTTATTTTGGGGGCAACGCTCTCTTCCCAGAAGAGCTACAAAGATGAGCCTGTCTGGCCATAAAAAGGCAAGTGCAGCAAGAGTGTGTTCACACTGTAGCCCTGGATATTGGTGAAATAATTCTGCTACTACCACTTGTACTACATTACTCCTAACACATGGTGATCCCGGTGCTAATAGAACTGCTATTTTCTTTATGCTAGAATAACTCTATTTTAAATGCATTATCCTAGTTAATCCTTACAATAATATGATGTCATGTTCTATTATTATCTTCACTATGCAAAGGGAAGATAAGCAACTTTGTCCCTCAGCCTGGCCTGTGGGGATTGGTCCAAAACAGGCTCTCCAACATCCCCTGAGGGGTCCTAAATTGAGAGAGGGCAGTTCTCAGGTGACACACCCCAGAATTGGGCTCCCTTCTCTCTGATTCCAGGTGCGTCGTCACCCAAGAACCACAGCTGCCAAGTCACCACAGCTCAGCAGCTCCTATGCTGAGCATCTAACCCCCATTGGAGCGTCCGCCCCCTGGTGGTCATTGAGCATCATAGCTGCCAGTTGGACAATTGGACGATCACTTAGGCTTTTGTGTATATAGATATTTGTCAAATGAAAGGATTCACAGCAGAGCAAGTTAGCAGGAGCTGATCAAAAAAAAAAAAAAAGATTTAGCTACAGGTTGTAAACTGGTGGCCTAATAATGATATTAGACTTGCAGATATATTTTGTGGAGTCTCACAATTTTGACTGGCATTGTGTCAGGAAATGTTTGAAATTGTTGTCAACATTTAAAAAGCTGGAGATTTCATATGAAGACCATTGGTTGAAGCCACATTGCTGCTTCCATTCTTTCTGGAGAATTTGTTTTTGTTTGCTATAGCTTATACCACCTTTATTATCTCCTTTGGCTCTCATTTGCAAAGCCTAACTGGTCCTTACAATCATTTAGGTTTGTAACCCCTGACTTAATGCCAAAAGATGAGGAGGGATCCTTTTGTGGCCTAGATTAGCACCCTTAGGTCTTTAAGAAAGCCAGTGGAAAGAGAGCTAGTAAAATGTTTTCTTTTGATAAAGAAATTGTTTGTAGATCACATGTTAGAATAACATTCCTATACTTTGCTTTGAAATGCATTATAATTAAATGAACTTTCATTTAAATTACAGTAGATATACTAAACTACTCTGGTAGCTACTAAAACTCTTTTATGAAAGACAAAAAATTCACCTTTCTGTGGAAATAGTAGCAGCTACTGTCTCCCAAACATTGCCAAAAAAAGAAGGATACAACTTATAGTGGCCATTGGCATATTGCATCATAAAGCGTCAAAAATTTCTAAGGAACTTGCTTGCTCTTACCGCTACCTACAAATTTGGGACAGAGTGCCAGTAAAGATACAAGTGCAATTTGTTTTTCCCTCTTTTTTTAAAAATATATTTTATTGATTTTTCACAGAGAGGAAGGTAGAGGGACAGAGAGTTAGAAACATCGATGAAAGAGAAACATCGACCAGCTGCCTCTTGGACACCCCCCACTGGGGATGTGCCCACAACCAAGGCACATGCCCTTGACCGGAATCGAACCTGGGACCTTTCAGTCCCCAGACCAACGCTCTATCCACTGAGCCAAACCGGTTTCGGCATGTTTTTCCCTCTTTTTAAAAATGTTTGTTAATTGATCTTTTGAGAGAGAGAGAGAGAGAGAGAGAGAGAGAGAGAGAGAGAGAGAGAAACATCTATTTGTTGTCCCACTTATGCATTCATTGATTGATTCCTGTACCTGCCCTGACTGGGAATTGAACTTGCAACCTTGATGTATTGCTCTAACCAACTGAGCTACTTGGCCAGGTCTACCCGTGTATTTTGGAAAGCAACAGTGTCATAGGATGCCACTGTTTTGCAACATTTATGCCCTGTTTCAAAAACAGAGAAAAAGACCCTTGCAAAACAGAGTACAGTGAGAGGGGAATCTTGGGGCAACACTGGGGAAAGTGACAGAACACAGCCACGCTAAAGAGCTTGACTTGGTTTTCTCTAGCCAGTGTTGGAAGGTGACGATCATTTGGCTATTTCAGATCATTCCCACTGGCGTTCGCTTGGTCTCTCCCGGTTATGTGCCTCATCTCAAGGTGTTTGAAGGCAATTCCTTAGTGACTCCTGCGATTAGCTGGTAAATTTGAGTTGAACTAAAACATGCATAATATGCCTATGCAAATATGCATTATTGCCGTCATCTGACTATGGAACCTTGGACCAAAAGCTATAGTAGAAAGCTTGGTTTTCCCTTCCCCAAGTCAGAAAACCAACCTGAGCCCCCCTCCAAAAAAACAAATAAAACATCCATGGAATACAAAGTTGATTTGAGTATTTTATTTATAAATGTACATTTACTATAAAAGCCGTTGCATTTTAGACAACTTTTTATTTGTTTTGTGTTTTTTTTTTTTTACTATTTCTCAGAGGCATTTTAGAATAAATATTTTAAATGAAGGTTAGTGTAACTGATATAGAACATTGGCCCACCCAGAACAGTAAGATCTTTTGGACGGACTCACACATGAGGTGGATCATTTCAGTTCGTTAAGTCTTACACTGCGTATAGATAACTAGACTATGTGTTGCATTAATACCACACTACATAGGAAGAATGAGACGATGGCATGAAAGTTTGCTCGTGAATAACAGTTACCCATTTTTTTTTCTTAAGAAAGAGGAGGGACTGGCTTTCGGAGTATGAGAAAAAAAAAATCAGACGTATTTCCTTGGGAACAATAAATCACTCCACTTGTATCATTTTTTAAAAAAGCAAACACATTTACATAGTAGCTCCACAGAGCAGAGCATTTTTTTTTCTCCCTGGGATCTCAAAGATTATTTGAAAAGAAATAGATCACACTCATTATGCTGCCTTGGAAAAAACAAGCTCTAGTCTGCCTGAGCTGCCATGTAACAGACTCCAAATGAAATATAAATCATATAGAAATAGAAACGGTTGGCAATTAGAATTTAGAAAATGTTGGAGATTATTCTGTGCTGGTGACTATTGTTCATTATGGGAAAGCACATCTCGCAGTCAGAGAATGGGCTTTATTTTTCTTGACTCGATTCTAGCTTCAATACATGTACAATGAGTCTCACTAAGAAATGTGTATAAATGGGTCTGTGAAACCAGAAGAGAATGTGCAATATTCATATAATCCCCTACATAACGGATGGAGTTCCACATGTAAAAAGGATCCTATAAAAACCGGTTATGAATGATCGCATTGTACATGTTTTTTGTGCATTATTTCTGGTAAAAGTACTCTGCTAGTATCATGCAAAGTGTAAACATCACATTATCAAAATATTTAATAAAACATGCAGGTGGTTAATCAAAATATTGAACTTAGTCTGTACATTTTCAAAAGTTTTTTCATGTTAATGTTTTCTCTTTTTCTTTTTTTTTTTAATTTTATTTATTTTTTCCCCTGTAAAACAGCAAACACCTCCAGGAGAAGTCTTGGGAACTTGGAAGTGACTTCATCTCTCTTCAATGTTCTGCATCCATAATTCATACTGTGTGCAACAGCTTTGCATTTTCTAAGGCACAATTTTTTAATGAAGTGATGTGTGAATTTCAATCCGACCACAGCTCATCCAAATGACAAAATGGTCAAAACACCTCCAGTGGCTGAGGGAATTTCTGCACTTATATGGAACCCACATGCAGAGAACCATCTAGCATGTAAATAAATAATTGCTAGCCATACTCAATAGGTCAGGGAAAAAAAAATTATTGCTTACGTAACAGAAGAACACCTACTGGGTCTCCTTTAATGACTACAAGGATCTATTAGGCGGATATCCACAGTCTACATTCACAAAAGGTCCTCTTCCCTTCCTTGCCACCGTTTCAAGGCAGAATAAATAGTCCCCCCGTTCCCCAGGCTTAAAGAAGACAGCCTGGAGATTTAAAACGTGATGCTTCTTAGTCACTAGGTTCCCCTCTAAAACACGACACGGGGCTGAAAAAGTAAGCCGCTCTCCACAAGAGTTCCTCCCCGAAGGCCTCCGTGAGCAAGGTGCAGAATGCCTGACAGCAGAGAGAGCTGGTGACGCAGGAGAACGAGGAAGAGCAGATGCCCCCTCGGGTGGGCAGCGCACACGTGACCTGCAGGCTCTTGCTGATGACACTCCCGTGGCTTTTCACATCACATGCCGTTTGGATTCTATTAGGATGAACTCCATGCTGTTCTTAGGCATCTGTGCCCTCAAGGAGACCTTGCAGGCAAGGGTGAGCAGCGGTCTCACTTAATGAAGGTCGGGTCTCGATGAGGGTTTCCTTATGCCTTATGCTGAGTCTTTTACTGAATGTAGAGTCTGAAGAGAAGCAAGCAACAAAGCCCTGGTGGCTGGCGTGGGCCCGCCACTCTTTTGAAGATCAAAACTCCCTCACGTATTTTGGGAAGGACTTTGGAAGTGATGGCCAAAATGTTTTCCTCTGGGTTCCCCTGCCCTCGGGCCATGTCCAGGGGGCAAGTCTAGCTGATGTGGCAAAGGTTCTCTTTCTCCGATGGACCAGACTCTACCAAGGACATAACCTTCAAAGCACACTAACCCTAATACTCACGGTGCAATAATTTACTGGTATGACTTCTGCCTCGAAAGGTGAGTAACACAAAGGTTTCAGGATTACAGTATATATGATCAGACTAGTGCCACTGCATTAAAAACAAGTTATAGCTTGGAGCTATATGATGTGGTTTTAGTATCCGAAATGCATGACTGGTAAGCTCCTGTCTTAAAAGACCCCGCGTCTCAAGTTGGCATGTCTTGCACTTTCTGCAGCTCAATTTTGTAAACACAAAGGTATTTAATTCCTAGAAATACTAAAACAAAAACAGGTTCATTGAATCATCTATCTCACCAACTCCCCAAAGAAGAGAATAACACATTTTAAACCATAAGCCTGCCCGGCCATGCTAAGACCTTCTTTTGAACTAGTCAGAATCATCATCGTTCAATATTCTTTTGTAAATATTGTGCAAATGCAAAAAATAAAAATAAAAACAAAAACCAGGTAAAAACACAAACTCTGTGCTGTGGAAGAACAGATACCACCTTTTAGAATAGCCTTTCAGAAATTAGATGAATGCTGAGAAGCCCCTGGACGTGGGATTCCGCTAAACAATTGCCGGGGGACACTCTCAAGAGAGAAGCGGTGAGTGATCCGGGGTCTTGGAAACCATGTCACAATGTTGTGGGTTGGCCGGCACCTGTGATAGAGAAATCAGAGCGACGCTTGGTTAAAGTAACCAATGCTTCTTGCTTCAGATGCTTAAAACTTTCCCAAATTAGCCATGGCCTCTGCCAAAGCCTCTTTCCTCTAGGGCAGTGTTTCCCAAAGTGTGGTACGCGTACCCCCGGGGGTACGGGAAGAGTTTGGTGGGGGTACGCGTTGCACCGGAGTTTGGTGGGGATATGCACTGCACCGTGCTTAGCTGCGCCTAATTCTACCTTCTCATGAGTCAAGTCAAGACAGCCTTGTGAGGCGTGAGATGGTCCGGTGTGCAAATAAATGTTATTTAAAATATAACTTTTATTTATATTTTATTATGAATAATTTTATTTTTTGTTTATTATTATTTTGTGTATGTACCAAAAAAATAAAAAATAAATATATTTTGATTGTTATTAAAATACATCCATTTAAAAAATATATATTTTATTGATATTTTACAGAGAGGAAGAGAGAGAGAGATAGAGAGCTAGAAACGTCAATGAGAGAGAAACATCGACCAGCTGCCTCTTGCACACCCCCTACTGGGGATGTGCCCACAACCAAGGTACATGCCCTTGACTGGAATCGAACCTGGGACTTTTCAGTCTGCAGACCAATGCTCTACCATTGAGCCAAACCAGTTTCGGCACATCCATTTTTTTTTGATGAGGGGTATTCAGCGTTACAAAAATTATAGAAGGGGTACACATCCATCAAAAGTTTGGGAAACTGCTCTGGGGAGAAAAACGTGTTTCCCCTCCCGCTCAGTGTGGTCTCAGGAGGAGCAGTATCGGTGTCACCTTTCTGAGCCCCATCCCAGAACTTCACCAGAGCCCCAGAGATTCCCAGGCCCTGGAAGATTCGGTTGAAATCCTCCGATTTCACATCTACCATATGATCTCCATCTGGTTTTCTACTTTGCCTTCTTGGCAACTAAGCAAGAAAATGTTCTCTCTTCTCTCAGTTTCTTTAGGTTTTGGTTTCTCTAAGAATAAAGACATTGCCGCTGGAGGGATGTGACTCATGACTCAGAAGCAGGATTGCTAGAGCAGCAATGAAAAAAACACAGAACACTCAGTGAAATCTGAATGTCAGAGAAACAACACGATACAATGTTCAGCCTACGTGTCTATCCATATGACATTTGGGATATAATAGTGCTAAATCCCGAACAGGCAACATTTGAAACATACGCCTACAAAAGTAATTCATTGTTTCTCTGAAATTCAAATTTAAGAGGGCAAAATAATATGTAATTGTGCATCTTCTCTCTCTCTCTCTCTCTCTCTCTCTCTCTCTCTCTCTCTCTCTGGCACCCTATCTAGAAGGATGGTTTGGGTCCCATTAGTTCCCGCTGAAAGCTTCACAAACTTTCTCCTTCACTTTAGGAGCCACAGTTGTGACGAGGCAACTGCACCACTGGAGAAGACCCCGGGGATTTTGCATTAAACACGTCTCATGCGAGTGAATGATGGAGCAGACACAAAGACCCCGCCACCCAGCGCCCAGGCACAAATGGCACAAGTGAGACGAGTGCCGGCGCGATCCCTGACAGGTAATCTGTTTTGCACTTCCATCGTCATTTACATGCGAACTTAAAAACTGTTTACATTGCTTTTAGGAATTGCATTTTAATATGCTGTTATGCTATTTTTCCTCTCCCAGAGAAAAAATTTCATTTAAATGTGACTAGTTACTTGAAGAAAATGGGATTATATATTCAGGTTTTATTATTCCATACAATGAAGTTATTTTGTTTCACTTAGCATGCCTATGATGTAAAACCACCCCTCGAATCTATCCATCTCCCCTCTCCTCAACTCAGATCAAAATCAAATAAAGAAAAAAAAAATAAAAATGATTTTTAGCTATTTCTTTCCATCCTGACTCTTTTATTGCATCGGGGATATAGTCAACCAATTCAAGTGCATTTATATTTCTCTAACTCATTATCATCCCCTCCACCCATTCTCTCCTAACATGTATGTTTTTCTTATGGCACCGAGAAAAAAGAATAAGCAGTATTTTCAGATGTGCTGGACATACTCCCTGTGATGCTCGGACTTCAAGTTTAGCCTCAAATGATATTAACATTTATCTGGAAAACTAGACGTGAGGGAAGAGTAAGGAAAATTCAGAAAAAATAACTGGAGTGAAGGTGGCCATTATGACTCAGTGTTAAAACATACTGTGAAGCTATAATAATTAAAATTGTTTGACATGAGATAAGAAATACGTAGATCAATAAACCATATGATATCCAGAAATAGACCCGAATAGATATGTGAACTTAGTTTATGAGAAAGCTGGCATTGTTAATTAGTGATGAAAAAAGGGATTATTCATTAAGTTATATTCACACAATTGGCTAATTGGGGAGGGGAGAGGGGAGCTGGATATCTAGCTCATTTCTTACCCCAAAATACAATCCTGATGTCACAGATCTACATGTGAAAAAGAAGACAAAAAACAATTCTAGGAGAAATCTCAGCTACACTTATGACATTGGAGCAGTGCTAGCTTTTCTAAGTAGGATGCAAAACACAGAATCAAAATAAATAAATAAATAAACAAACAAACAAACAAATAGATAGATTAAAAAATATGTTAAGTTACCTAAGTAAAAACCTTTTCTACGAAAAAAAAATCATAAAGTAGAAAGGTGAATGATAAATGCAACAAGCAGCAAATATAAAATAAAAGAAAGATGTCTTTAATTTATAAAAACTCATTAAGTCAAGTGCCCGTAGAACAATGGGCAAAGGATAAAGAAGTACTTTTTTTTTTAAATAGACAAAGAAATATAAATGGTGAATACACGTATAAAAAGGTGGTCAAACTCACTTACAATTAAAGACATACAGATCAAAGTACCTAGCAGAGTGGACATTTAAAAGTCTGGTGATACCCAGAGCTGACAGACTTGGAGGGAAAGGGCTCTTATACACTCCACAGGAAGAGCGCTTCTCTGGGAGATAGTAGGGCAACCAGTCTGCCAGTGAGGAAGCACGTGCCTTTTAGCTCCACAGTCCCACAGCTCACCATCTACCCTGAGGAAATACATCCCAATGTTCATCCAGACATATGCTCAGGAAGTTCATGGGAGCATTTAACAAATAATATTAGAAAACTGGGAGCCTGAAATGCCCATTCATGGAGACTTAGTTTTAAATTATGGTAAATCCATACAATGGGATTGTATGCAGCTATTAAAAAACCACTGGGAAGCCGAAACCGGTTTGGCTCACTGGATAGAGCGTCGGCCTGCGGACTGAAAGGTCCCAAGTTTGATTCCGGCCAGGGGCATGTACCTTGGTTGCGGGCAAATCCCTGGTCGGGGGTGTGCAGGAGGCAGCTGGTCGATGTTTCTTTCTCATCGATGTTTCTAGCTCTCTATCTCTCTCCCTTTCTCTCTGTAAAAAATCAATAAAATACATTTTTTAAAAACCATTGGGAAGAATGAGGAGGAAGGACATGTTATATGGAAAAACCGTCAAGATATATTATTAAGTTAAAAACAACAGCAAGGGGCCGAAACCGGTTTGGCTCGGTGGATAGAGCGGGCAGGCTGAAAGGTCCCAGGTTCGATTCCGGTCAAGGCATATACCTTGTGTGCAGGCACATCCCCAGTAGGGGATGTGCAAGAGGCAGCTGATCAATGATTCTCTCTCATCGATGTTTCTAACTCTCTATCTCTCTCTCTTCCTCTCTGTAAAAAAAATCAATAAAATATATAAAAAAATAGCAAGGGAAATGAAGTGCAGAACACTGATCATGTGGTTTACCTTTGTGAAATAGAAACCAACACATGTGCATCTGTGTGTGTCTGTGTGTACACCTACACAAATATACATTCTGCCCCTCTGCCCAAGCAATTATTAGAAAGTGATTACAGTGGTTAACTTTGGATTTTTGTTTTTATTTTACTTTTAATTTGGTATCTTTCCAAATATTTAATTTTTCTAAGCTGATACCCCTTATAACTTTTACTTATTTATTTTTTAATGTCTAGGGAGATAGTAAGACTTTTTATTTCTTCTTAGGATCTTAGCATTCTAAAAAAAAAGTCCTAGTAAAATATTGCATTAAAATATAAAATAACCAAAGGAAAAAAATCCTATCTTTAGTCTACCTCCAAATCATTTTCTTATTTTTCATCTCCTGAGACTGTTACTGAAACTCCACATTCCTTGTCTTTAGATTTGGAATTAAAAACAGTTAATGCCCCTTATGGTTGAATCCATAGGAAAAAAATTCCTGGCCTAGATCCGAAAAGCTAATTTCCAAAAGAAATGACAATGAATCATCCAACTTCTCAATTAAAACAAAAATCTGGATGAAAACAGGTTGCTGTCACCCAGAAGTGGGTTCATGCTTGCTTTCTGCTGGCATCCTTCAAGCACTTTAAATTATGGAAGATCTGGCCCAACAGTCAGGCAACCTAACAGTGCCCTCTTCTGGTTACATGGTTCACACTCAGCTGGCTGAGAAGAAGTATAATTTATAGATGATAGAAAGAATCACCTTGAAAATGGGAATAAAGGGTTTAGTTTTCATTTCTAATGTATAAAGACAAAAACATTTAATACCAGATTTTACATGTTTAATACTTAGAATCAATGTCAATATTATATGTTTACACCATGTGTAAACATGGTATACATGGTATAAATATATAACATATTTATAGCATATGTTTATATATGCTCGATGTACATGGTATAAACATATAAATATTACAACATAGATGTTACATGTGTATATTACATATAATATCTGATATAAATGTATATACATGTATATAAATGTATATAATATAAAATATAATATGTAATATAAATAGTCCAGTTTGATGGTATCAGCTCAGCTCTAAGTTGGAACTGTTCTGGCCTGAAGTAAAAAAAATGTTTATGATAGATCAAAATCACCTGAATTTGATTAAATTTTATTTCATACAACTTTACTAAAAATGCAGCTATTTCTCAGATTATACTAAACCTACAGCTATATAAGAATTTAATTTCAATTTTTACTCTTAAAGTATTTAGTCTTATAGATTTAGAGATCCATATTTAAAAAGCTATAAAAATGTCACTTCCATTACTTGGAGAAATAACAAAACATTCTCATACTTCAAACACCATCTCTTAATTCCCTCACCCCCATTTTTTTAAAAGAAAGAGTTTCTAACCAATGAATTCTCATAGAAGAGTCTCTTGTTGTCTAGGCCAGGCACCAGAAGGGCTGGCTATATTTACGGTGGAGAGTGAGGCTGGATTCAGAGGTTTAGCCACTGGCTATTTTCAGATTTTCTAAACAGCAGCTGGGCAACAGCACCCCCTGGTGCCCCACGAGCTACCATGAACCTTCTGTGGTAGGAAACCCAGACCCAGGATCCCAGGGCAGGCTGCTCTAGGGGGCTTCAAGACAGCACACACTTGTTAAGCTCTGATTATATACTCAGGTATCTTGGACGAGGGCAGGGGTTCACAAAGAGCAGAAGCCATCATTTGGCCTCTTAGGAACTTCAGATTTAGTCAGGACCAACAACATACTGTGTCATGAAACTCCTGAACGTAGGACATGCAGCTACAGAGGAGCTGGTGCTTGATTTGATGAACAATGGAGAGACATTTCTTCACACTTCAACCCCCTTCCCTCCAATGGTGCTGATTTTCAAAAGATATGTCTCAGCAAGCAAACAGTGTTTTACAGACCTTCTATCTGCCTTCTCTCTCACCAAAGTCTCTATGGTGAGCTCAGGCAATGCCTCAAACTTGGCCCACAGTTTTTATCTGCTGGTGAATTAATGCACTTCAGGATGAAAAGAATTTAGCCACACCCAAGCAGTACTTCTAGTAAGAAACAAGTGGTAATTAAGGGGTTACTTCATTATTTCATCCTCCACCTAGATGGTAATAAATCTTTCCCTCAGGGTAGGAGTGTCAACTGATGGGCAGAAATAACTGAGTTCCTCAAATGGGTCCTAGAAAGGCATACTATTGCACTCACTCATCTCAAGGTATTTCACCCAGTACTTACTTCTGGATCGCAGGTAGCAATCATTACAGTTTAGAAGACCATTTCGAATCCTAACATCCGTCCCACTCATTGCATCTCCAAGCTGTCCTTTACAAATTCCACACTATAGGGGAGAGAGAGCAGAAGTTATAAGATGCATAAGGAATCTCTTTATGATGCTTAGTTACTGTGTGCATGAATAGCGCAATAATCACTTTTACAACCTCCACATTTGTTGAGCATCTGCTATGTGTTAGGTGCTGCACTAAGAACTGACTTATAGCCCTAGTTGGTTTGGCTCAGTGGATAGAGCATCAGCCTGGGGACCGAAGGGTTCCGGGTTTGATTCCAGTCAAGGGCACATGCCCAGGTTGTGGGCTTGATCCCAGTAGGGGGCGTGCAGGAGGCAGCCAATCAATGATTTTCTCTCATCACTGATGTTTCTATCTCTCTCTCCTGTCCTCTCTGAAATCAATTAAAAATATTTAAAAAAAAGAACTGACTTACAGCAACAATATACTTTTAGCATTTTATGGTAACTCCTTGCATTTTACAGAGAAGGACGAAGTTAGCTGATTTGTCCAAGGTTGTAAACTTGCTAAGTGGTGTTGGGTTAATCCCAAAGCCTAGGCAGTTAACCTCTATCACATGCCTTTTCTCAATCAAGATGGAAGAACCATTTTATTATTTTTTAAAATTAAAGTTATTGGGGTGACATTGATTAATAAATTTATATAGGTTTCAAGAGTAAAATTCTGTAATACATCCTCTTTATATTGCATCGTGTGTTTGCCAAAGTCAAACCTTCTTCTGTTACCATATATTTGACCTATGAACCATTTTAAACAGATTACATGCTAGTGATTCTAAAGAAACACACGGTTAGCAGATTATGAATGAAAATTTGTCTGTAAATAATCAGTAAATGCTTTCCAGCAGTGTTGGTAAGTTCTGTCAGGTCAAAATTCCTTGGAAATAGCTCTTCACCTTATCTTTCCACATTAAAGGCAGTGACAGCCAGATAACAAATCCACTGAGAATGGCACTTCCTTCAGCTAAGTCAGCATGAGTGCAGACAGAAGCGGTGGGGCAGACTGCTGGGTGCACCAGAGGAGCGGCAGTTGGTTCTGATGCCAGCCTCTCGCCAGGAGATCAGGACTGGGCTCAGGAGTAGAGGGCCAGCCTCAGACTCATGTTTTAAGTCACTGGGGACAGAGGGAGGCTTCATCCAAATTATGTTACAAGTTGCATCTACATTGCACAGGTATGCATCGTAAAGCAGCAGGTCCGACCAGGAAGTGAACGATGAGAGAGAATAATGGGCTTGACAGCTTAGAAAGGGAGTCTCTTGTCTCCTGAGAATTTGCATTCTCTTTGTCACCTCTCTCTCTTTTTATTTTATTGACTTTTTACAGAGAGGAAGAGAGAGGGATAGAGAGTTAGAAACATCGATGAGAGAGAATCATCGATCAGCTGCCTCTGGCACATCCCCAGTAGGTACATGCCCTTGACCGGAATCGAACCTGGGACCTTTCAGTCCACACGCTCTCTCCACTGAGCCAAACTGGGTTCGGCTCTTTGTCACCTCTTTATTTTGAGTTCTGGTAAAGTTTCAGAGAGCAAACTCTGGTGTTGGAGCATATTATCTTGGCATTACCATGAGATTTTAAGATGTAAAGGCCTTGAACCTCAAAATACTCCAAGACCATTTAAGACATTGGTTAGTTTTCCAATGAGAATATTGATAAATTGAGTCTCATGAACTCTCCATATTGTGTTTTGTCCAAGACAAGCTTTGCTTCCCAGTGAGAATTGATGCTATTAAATTCTGGGATGACCTCATTGACTTTCCCTTAGCTTATCAGTAAGGTGGGAGTTCTTTTAACCCCATGCAAGTGTACTTTATAGCTGAGGAATCTACCATCAAGACATAGGATGAAATTCAAGAAGGACAAAGAAAGCACAATAGGATTATAAAGTGAAAGAAATGACTCTTATCAGAGGAAGAAGGTTTAGTTTCAAAAATTGTATATTAATTTGAAAGATGTCTATGAGATAAAAAGAAAAAAAAAGATGGGAAATACTGAAAGAAGCCAACTTATCAATTTTATAATAAATCAGGTATAACTGGTTAAATCACGTACTTAGCAGGAAATCTGGGATTAGACTCTAAGCCTGCTCATTTTCAGTATACTTATTAATCCATTCATCTAAAAACGTTGACAGACACCATGTCTGCTAGGTGCAGAGGAAATAGTGGTAAGCCAGGCAGACATGGCTCCTGCTTTCATGGGGTTGATCATTTGTTAAAGGACGTGATAATTAAACAAGGCAGCAGTGAGCGGTGCGGACCGTGAAAGGTTCTGTGAGACCCCGTAGCAAAGGCGGGAGACTCCGTCTGGGGAAGCAGCGCAGCTTCTCAGAGGAAGTGCTATTCAGTTCGGAATCGCAGACACCTTCAACGTTGCCACTAGCTCTAACCACACTGAAACGACAGCAAATCTTTCAACATTAAGTCACAAGAGTTTGAGCAGCTGCCAGGATATTACCTTCCCAATACATTCTCATGCCCTAAAAAGTGTGGAATTATCACGGCCCTCCCAGGGCAGCATTCTCAGCTTCCTGCCAGAATAGATGCTCTTCGGCAACAAAACCCAGTTTCACAAAGCCACACCGCACAAACCTGTTCTGCTGCTTCTAAGCTGACGTCCCAGAGGAACGCATGGGAGCTGAGCGCTTCCTCCCGAAGGCTGGGTTCCATGCACACTCTGTGCACACAGGAGGACCGGCCTCGGGGGCAAAGGCCAGCAGGGTTTCCAGGAGGCATGTGTGTCTCAGCCCAGAGCGACGCCAGAGGACACCGTGTGCTCAGAGAGGAGAGTGATGGATACATACCCGGAAGCACTGGATGTGGAAGTAGAGATTGAGGGTCTCAATGATCATCGCCGCTCCTTTCCCCAGCGGAAGGCCACAGGATGAGCACAGCTTCTTCCCGCTTATAGACCTAGGTCAGAGCCATGTGTGACAATCAACCTCCCATTCAGAATAGGTCATGAAATACCCAAACATGTAGCCTCATGCAAAAGAAAAAAATGAAAACATGGGTTTAAAAAATGTTTATCTCATGAGCGAAAGGACAGTTACTGAGCTGATAATGAGCAGCAACGAAGCATTAGATATAATTGGCAAACAAGTGCTAGACTAAATACAATGGGCCTCCATTGTGGCAGAGAATCTGGCGTGCATGCATACATGCATGTGTACGCATGTGTTTCAGTTAATTGATACAAGAAGTGTGTGTTGTTTATTCAACCGCAATGATCAAATGCCTTGAAATGATTCCATGTATTCATCACATGTATTATATACGCCCTACAAGATCACCAAACTTAGCTTTACTAAGATTTCAATGCTGCTTTAATATTTTCTATAATTGATTCATTGGCCCACGAGAGCTTTTCTTTTACCTATTAAGAAAAGAAATCTTGCCGAAATCGGTTTGGCTCAATGGATAGAGCATTGGCCTGTGGACTGAAAGGTCCCAGGTTCGATTCCGGTCAAGGGCATGTACATTGGTTGCGGGCACATCCCCAGTAGGGGGTGTGCAGGAGGCAGCTGGTCAATGTTTCTCTCTCATGGACGTTTCTAGCTCTCTATCTCTCTCCCTTCCTCTCTGTAAAATATCAATAAAATATATTTTAAAAAGCAAGCAAGAAAGAAAAGAAATCTTGCCGAAACAGGTTTGGCTCAATGGATAGAGCGTCGGCCTGTGGACTGAAAGGTCCCAGGTTCGATTCCGGTCAAGGGAATGTACCTAGGTTGCAGGCACATCACCAGTAGGGGGTGTGCAAGAGGCAGCTGATCGATGCCTCTCTCTCATCGATGTTTCTAGCTTTCTATCCCTCTCTCTTCCTCTCTGTAAAAACTCAATAAAATATATTAAAAAAAGGAAATCTTTTTTTGTGTGTATAAAAATAGAGAGGCAGTTGTGATATAGCCCCACAGGCCACAGGCCAATATGGGATCAGACCCCTGCTTTGTCCCTAGGTTCTGGGATCTGGTGTAAAGAACTCACTTTGGGTTTCTCTTTCACCTTCAAAACGAGAGGGTTGGACCAGATGATCTCTACAGCTCCTTCCAGCATAGACTCTGCAACTATAACCTGGGCACTCAACATCCTCTTGGAGTTGTAAGCCCCTTGAAGGCATGGGCTGCCTGGACCCCATCTCTGTACCCCGCTCCTCCCCCCAGCCCAGCAACCAGCTCAGCGCCTGCCAGTGGACAAGAATCAAGCCCAGCAGACCCACACCAGGCGAGGGACTGGTGTCTCCCGGGGCGGCGTGCCCACAGCTAAGATCAGCTGGCAACGGTGCCCATCGTCTGGAAAGCGCTCGGAATTACACAAGAAGGTTGAAACTGTGCAACACCATTCATCAGCCAACAGGTTACAGAGGGACAGCAGAAACAGAGGGAAGGAAGAAAACAGAAAAGAGGGAGAGTTGCCCCAAGCAAACCCTATTTATTAGGATTCCCCTCTACCCAGGAGTTAAATGAAATGTCTCGATCAAAGACACCTTGGTGGACTCCTCAGTAACTGGTCTCTCCCGAGAACGGGAACTCGGGCAGCTTTTAAGACTATCATGGAGCCCAATTAACGTGCCTCCTTAGAGAGCCCGAGGAGGGGGAGGACGGATGCAGCTTCGAGGCTCGGCCCCGCCTGGGTCTCGGTAAGAGCCATCCGCCTAGAAGGACCCAGCCATCTTGGAGGGGAAGGCGCCGACTCAGGAGCCCGGCAACTGTCTGGTGGATTTTATTATTAGATTGCGATTTCCACAGAATGTAATTAAAGGCCCCTGGCCACAGCCGTGCCAACGTCATGCACTTGGCTTTCTCCCTCCGCCTGCCTCTGTGTGTGTGTGTGTGTGTGTGTGTGTGTGTGTGTGTGTGCGCGGAGAGAGAATTGATGGACAAACTCCTCAAAATCATTTGGCAAGCATTAATTCGGTTCAAATTATGCTTGGCAGGCGCTAGTCAGAACAAAGGCGCCTCCGAGAGGCTTGCTGACCTCTTGTGCCGGTTTGGTGACTGGCCAGGAGGGGTGGGAGGACCGGGGGACAAGTGTCCCGCCTGGAAGTTCTCTCGAGGGCTTTTCCTGTGACGTGGTAAAGGAGCCAAACATTATGACAAGGAGAGAGAAGCCATTTTTAGTGAGGAAACGACCCTATGAGAGAAGACATTTTAGTAAGGAAATAAAATACTTCCCTGATAACCAAAGAAAAGTCCACCGAGTGTCCTAGAGGTAATTATTTCTAAAGAACAAAAACCAGTAAATCAGCCTGGCAAAGATCATACGTGCAATGGCTGTATAGTTCAGACCAGGCTGGCACTGTTGAATGGAAAAGCCAGAATAGTTTTTCATCTTTAGGTTTTGCCAGGTTCTTTGCTTAGTTAAAATTGCATGCTGAGCCCAAACCGGTTTGGCTCAGTGGATAGAGCATCGGCCTGCGGACTGAAAGGTCCCGGGTTCGATTCCGGTCAAGGGCATGTACCTTGGTTGCGGGCACATCCCCAGGAGGGGGTGTGCAAGAGGCAGGTGATTGATGATTCTCTCTCATCGATGTTTCTAACTCTCTATCCCTCTCTCTCCTCTCTGTAAAAAATCAATAAAAATATTTTAAAAACTAAAAATAAGTAAAATTGCACGCCGAGTTAGATATAAAAATCATAGAATGGGGGGAGAGGGGCGCGGTGAGTAGGGATTTAGGGAACAGCGTGTGCAGAGAGCCCGGAAATAAAGGGCAGAACTTGAAGGAGGTATTTTCCAGTGGGGTAGCCCCCACCCCCATCAATACATCCGTCTTGAGGACACGTGATGAGGGGCAGTGCTCACAACATTTAATAACGGCCACGTCGTAGGCATCCACAGAGCAGAGTGGCCCCCAGCCAGACGCTGCCAGAACGGTCTCACAGGTGTGGCTGGGTGCACAGCCCTGCCTGAGACTAGCTGTCAGTTCTGGGCTCTTGCTTATAAAAGTTCATTTCACTTGTAAAGAAAGGGACAGGACACAGAAAAAAAACAAAACAAAACAAAAAAAAAAAAAAAAAAACAAGGACAAGAGAAATGCCAACACAGGAGCGAACAGAGAACGAGTCCATCTGTCTTCTCACTGGTTTTGGAATAGCTCCCTGAGCCCACTGCCCACCCCCACCTCCTCCTCAGGCAGAGCTCGTTTCCTCCAAAATGTCACGTTTTCAGGTAATGCCCTAGAGCCATGGTCAGCAAACTGTGGCTCTCGAGCCACATGCGGCTCTTTGGCCCTTGAGTGTGGCTCTTCCACAAAATACCACGGCCTGGGCGAGTCTATGTTGAAGAAGTGGCGTTAGAAGAAGTTTAAATTGAAAAAATTTGGCTCTCAAAAGAAATTTCAATCGTTGTCCTGTTGGTATTTGGCTCTGGCTCTGTTGACTAATGAGTTTGCCGACTACTGCCCTAGAGGATAAATACCAGTGCCTAAAAAATGGTCAGAAATCAATCACTGCAATAATCAATAACAATCATGATTACTTCTGTGTGATTTCAGTGTCTATTTATTCCGAGTGTCATCTAGGCGCATAGAAACAAAATTGGTTAGACATAAGAAAAAAGGGGGGAATGGTTCAAACTCCATTTTTAAAATGTAGCAGAAAAATAAGGTAACAAGTTGAACATAAAAAACAAACCATCCTCATCCTCATCACCATCTTGTCATTATCTACCACCAGCTACACCACATAGTACTTGTTATTCGTCAAGTACAAAACCTCGCAGGTAGGTAGTATTATTATTGCCATTTTATACATGAAGAAACTGAAGCAGAGAAAGATTAATCAACTTGCTCAAAGCCTTACACCGGCAAGTGGCAGAGTTAAAACCTGAATCCAGGTGGTCTGGCTTCTAGGTAGAGAGACTCGCTGAAGTATAATGAACGTTGTATTTAAAAAGCTGATTACAAAGAACCTCTGGTTCACATATGATCTTACCATTGACCTGTGGTATCATTTTGAATTCCTCTACCATTAAAGCTGTCAAGTACTTTGAATAAGTTATTTAATCTCCTTGAGCCTCTATTTCCTCCTCTGAAAAATGAGAATAATAACTCAATGGAAGTTATTTATTGAAATAACTTAAGATATTAAGTGAGTTAATTTATAAAAAGAAGCGAATAGCTATGGTAACCCTTCAACACAGGGCCTGTTATATTGAAATGTATCAAAAATATTAGAAACTATTATTATAAAAATATATAAGCTTTACAATATTAAAATATAGCCTAAGGTAGCTACCTAAAAGGGAGAGAATGATAATGAGAGGAAACATTTTTTCCCTTAAAAGAATATTTGTCAATAGATTTTGAGACAATTTAACTCACTTGAAGAAATTGTTAACACAACATGCCTGAAAATTCTTCTCAATGTTTAGATTTGTGGGTTAAAGGCATTACTCGGCCTCTTTCAAACAGATAAACTCAGAGCGTATCATTCCTTGCCTGGGAGGCTGTCCTAAATTTCCATAAACATTTGTTACCTTGTCAATGAGATTCAAGAGAGAGAAAGCCCAAAAATGCTGCTAACACCTTGCTATCACACACTTTTTCATTTCCCCCTTTCTTAGTCAATATGTTAAAAAGAAAAAGGAATTCGGGTCTATCTATTGGTTACTCACTTCCGCCTTTCACTCGGGGACTCAATCTGGTGGTTAATGCTGTTATCCAACGGGAGGGTTTTTGGCTTCACATCTTCTAAAGTGTTCACTGGCAGGTTTGGCACCTGCTGATTCCGGGATGGACCTGCGGCCAATCAAGAACATAAACTTAGAGCTCAGTAACACCACCTTTGCTTAGTAAGCCACCTTTCTTTCTTTCTTTCTTTCTTTCTTTCTTTCTTTCTTTCTTTCTTTCTTTTTTTTCTTTCTTAAAATATATTTTATTAATCTTTTTACAGAGAGAAAGGGAGAGGGATAAAGAGTTAGAAACATTAATGAGAGAGAAACATCAATCAGCTGCCTCCTGCACACCCCCTACTGTGGATGTGCCTGCAACCAAGGTACATGCCCTTGACCAGAATCTAACCTGGGACCCTTGAGTCCACAGGTTAATGCTCTGTCCACTGAGCCAAACCGGTTAGGGCTAAGCCACCTTTCTTTAAAGTGCTAATGCCTGCTGAGGTCTCAAGGTGAGTCCACGGAGAGTCTGGCACTTGGTGGTGGGAGTTTATTCAGGGTGCTATAGAGCATAAGCTAGAAGAGAAGCTTGTAGCCAATAGAAATCCTCTGTCTGGATGATGAGCGGGGCTGTCGTACAATAATTTAAACATCGGTGGGTCTTCTCCTTCCTTACCCTGAGCCAGCTGTGGGTTCACTCCACTGTGTGGGGCCCCAGCTTCTGTATCCAGCTGATCATTTGGATGGGTTCCTTTTGATACAGGGTTCTC
Source organism: Vespertilio murinus (assembly GCA_963924515.1). Classification (NCBI taxonomy): domain Eukaryota; kingdom Metazoa; phylum Chordata; class Mammalia; order Chiroptera; family Vespertilionidae; genus Vespertilio; species Vespertilio murinus. The sequence goes on along the minus strand of OZ004704.1, from coordinate 23,542,216 downwards.
AGAATCAGTCAAGGCCCCTTGAATAAGTCTGTTAAAATACGTAAGTATATTTCAGAACAGAGATAAAAGCAACTGAACTAAAATGATTGATCTTATCCTTTAGGGTATGGAAGCACCAATTTCAATATGAAAAAAGCAACACCACAAATGAGGGCTAACTAAATGCTTAGTTATTCTTTTTATTTTAAACTAGGTTTAAATGCTCTGAATTACTACTCATTTTTATTATCTATCAATATAACAAGCTTGAGAATCCATCATTTCTGATGTCCTTCCCACCTCCCTGCCCACGAAGCAATTCATTCTAATAAATTCAAGAGAAGCCAGAGCTAACGGCTGGACTCCCCCAGATTTTCATGAGACGACTTATTATAGAAATCATTTGCACCACGTGGGACTTTGGCAGCTCGTGGTTGCCTACATAGCCTTTTTATAGCGCCTGTGTATAAAGAAAGGAGGGGTTGAAGAGATTTTAAAGGGTCCCTGGCAATAATAGAGACTGTTTGGAGAACCAAAAAAAATTCACATGAAACGCTTATCAGTGGTGCTCAAAAACTCCTGATGGGTGGCTTTCATTTCATAGAACTGGACAGTCCCTTTACCCAGCGTTAACTGGAAGCAGATGTGCTGTTCCAGGGGCTCCGCAGACTCTGGACATGGGCCCCGAGCCCCTATATCCCACACCTCACCCAGTCTTCTCACTGATGGGCAGAGGAGGGTTCTCAGAGCAAATCCCACCAGAAGAGCCAATAGGAACCTTCTCAAGATGGGTTTGATACCTGCTGATCCCTACCCCAAATTGACCAGTCTTTGCAAATAACCCTTCGATAGCCATTCCTCTGAGGACGGCATGTGTGTACGTGCAACCTGGTCCAGCATGCACACTTATCAGCATCTACCTAGTATCTCAGAGCTGCAGAGGCAAGCATCTGTCTCATAAAGAACTTGCTCACGGCAGAGCCTCCTGGGTTTCTGTGGGTCCATTCTAGGTTAGGTGTGGGGTGGAAGCAACAAACTCACCATTGCCCAAAGCTACAATCAGATTCTGCTCCCATGGAATAGACTAGAACCCATGAGTGTGTGTGTGTGTGTGTGTGTGTGTGTGTGTGTGTGTGTGTGTAAGGGTTACCCATACCCACTCAATTTGTTGGTTGTTCTTTATATTATCACACAGAGTAAACGTGGCTTCTCACGGCTCAGAGGATACCAACAGCAGAGTTCAGGTCCACAGTGAAGCCACAGTGGGTGGGACGCCAGCACATGTCTTCAACCTCCATCCCTCCAGACACATCAACTAGTTTGGTGAGCAATGTTCAGGTTTAGGGCTTTGAATGGACCACATGCTCCTTCTCTGATCTATACTGTCTCCTCTCATTCGAGAAAGGCTTCGCCTACTTAAAATCAGGCTATTTATATTCAATTGCATAAGGACACTGACTTCAGCGTCATTAGAATGTGTTCAAGGAATATGCATTGTATTACTGGAATGATCGTTTCAAAGGCGAATATGATTTGCATCAGCAATGAGCACTCTTCCCGGGAGAGAGTAGGCAGAGCCCAGTTTTGCGCATTTAGACCGACAGCCTGGTCCGTGGGGCATACCTGCCCTTTTCCTCCGGGGGACAGCTTCCTCCAGGCTCAAGCAGCAAGCCATTGTTGCCTCCCGGGCATGTCTTCTGTCTTGTCTCTTGTTCTTCTTCACAACAGTTTCCCAGATCCATCTTATTCTAACAGGGAAAATAAGGATAATCTTAAATATAAATTAAACCCCACAGGACAACACACACCTCTGGCTATGGGATAGTTGAAGCTTCCCCCGCACCTGTGCTCTCCCCACAAAATCACATTACCTGCAAGTTAAGGAACAGTTGTTCACACTAACTGAATAGTCACTGAGCTATAAGGATTTAAAATAAACGTGCAACCTGGATCTTTTTCCCAGAAGTTATCATAGAGGGGAACAGTTTAGAAAACCCACTGTTTCAACATCAAACAGTCACAGAACTGCTAATTTCAGGACCAATGGCTTTCTAGTGCCCACCATTATTTTCTTTAATGCAGATTACAGATGATCCAGGGTCTGGAATGACTTCTGTCTACCACCGACCTCCATGCCCTTGTGTGGGGGATATGGAGGTAGACCAGCTGCCCTGGGCTCTCTCCAGCCCTTGAAGACACGTGTAAATTGCATGTGGAATGTTAAGAGTGGGTTAGAAGCAGCTCTGATGGAGGCTGGTGGAGAGCCTGCTGTTGGCATTCTGCTGCTGCCACCAGGGCAAGGGGAGGTGTGCTCTGGCAGAGAGGAATGCTCGCCTATTGAGTGAACGAGTGATGGGCAGAAAGAAGTTTCCCAGCACATGGCCCGTGAATTAGGACCTAACCAGCCAGTGCAGAGAGACGTTGGTATCCAGCCTGTGGGGCAGACCTGGCCTCAGCAACAGCCATACTGCTCCTCGGGCAATGGCACCAGGATCTGGCCATCGAGTGACAATACCATGGTGTATGATGGCCATGTGGCGTAGCTGACATGATCCTAGGGAAATAGCCAGTCCTGGATCTAAACTCATGGAAAACTTGGTTGTGTGGCTTTATACTTCTTTTGGGTTTATTTCACAAAATGCTGTTAATCTATAGTCTCACCACTGTCCCACTGCCTTCAGTCACGGAGGAGGATGTCGACAGCTGGTCTGCAGAACTTGAAGAAATAGTAAATGGAACCACAGTGTCTTCAATTATTTTGCGCTCCTAGGAGGAAGAACGGGGATTAATGAAAGGGGGAAAAAATCAAGTATCGTATTTGTCAAGAGAAAAATTTCATTAACTAACTTTAGAAAAAAGACACCAGAATTATATGCAAACAAGCAGGGCATTAAAAAAAAGGTCTTATTTTCTAAAAGCACATAAATAAGATAATACTCTCTATGGGCAATGATTTAGAAATTAGCATTTGATTTAATAGAAAAACAAAGTCTTCACAAATTAATTAGTTAGTGAGATTCAAGAAGCCTTATTAGAAATGCTGTAGGGATTAGATTATGTACAAAAATTATTATCGAAGATAAAATTCACTATATTATTAATCATAAACAAATTTTAGATAATATAGATAAAATGTAGCTCCCTTTAAATGATCTAATGTGGTCTGGTTTGTTCATCTAAAAAATATGAAACCTACAAAACCAGATATTCTTCTCTCCCCCCTGCCCCATTCCCTAGCATGCACTCAGCCTCTGGTACTAAATCTCTTCTGTACCAGAGTGACTGCAGTGGTAAAATTCATTTGGCCTTGATATCAAAATTATCCTCATGAAATTAATTCACAACCAAACTTGCTTGCTCAAACAAACACACTAACAAAGACATTGATATCAATGTCCTCTCTCTAAGATAAACCAAGAATCTGACTCTCTGACTAGAGATCAGATATAAGTATCTTGTTGCCCTTGACCATGACTCAGCACACCCAATCACAAACTGAATTTGGAGGAATTGTGGTCTTTTCGTGCCTACAGGGTATGACTTTCTTAAAGAGGTCCCTGGGCTCTGCTATGGGTGAAGATAACCAGCCACAGCCAAGCGTACACACAAACCACAGACACAAAAGCATGGGTAGCCTTTGAGGAACTAGGACCACAAGGTCCAGTTCCTTCTGGGGAATTTCCTACCTCCTCATAGTATCTGCGCTCTTCTTCTTCCACTTCCTTTTGGGCCTTTTCCCACTCTTCTTTCAGCTTGTCCTGCTCTTTCTGGTATCTCTCCTGTCACAGAATTTCCAGAGACTGTTCTGAGCTGACCATTGCACACGTCATTGGGACATCCCCCCTCAAAGCCAACATGTAGAGAGACCGTCTTCTCGTAACATTCTGAATCTAACCCGTTCGTGCAACACAAGGGGAAGAGCATTGGGTGACACTCAAACATGTTAGGAACCTAAAAACCCCAGGGTGGGGGCAAAAGTAGGTTTACAGTTGCCCTTATGGAAAACAAGACAAAATAAGTAATTAATAAATAATAATGCAAGTTTAAAACTGTTTTGTGTTCCCACAACTGAAAATCTACTTTTGCCCCATTGGGTATTTCCTGCTATTGTTTTGTAGGACTATTTTTCAGATATACGAAAAGGCATTTGCTTGCGAAAAGAGAAAAGATGAAAAGGTTGGAAGATTCTAAACTCTTCCTTCACTTGAGTTTTGTCCGAGGAGGTTAGCTACACCACTAGTTTTGCCATTCTGCTAGTAGAAATATGTTTGCTGCTGGGAGAGTTTAGTAAAGGGGGGAAAAAAACAATGAACCCTGGAGAAAGGTCCAAAGTGGACAAGATGGTAATTAGTTGGGCAGCCAAATTACTCTTTGCTTGAAGCCATTGGACCCAAATGCAATGTCCCCAGCTTTAAGTAACTTCTGAATTCAGAGTAGCTTTTAAACAGCCTACTTCAAGGCTTCAGTATCAGAACTGCCATTTCTTGTTTCCAGAAATAATACAACGCTAGTCACCACGTCTGGGGGACAAGAATAACCTACTTTGAAAAAGAACAGCTTTGAAAATGTGACCCGAGTTCCCGACCGCTGACTGGAAGAAAGGAATAAATGGCGATGAAAATTAATGCCTGAAATGAGAACGGACACCCCTGGATGCTTGGGAATGGCACCCCTGATGTGACGGAGGCAAAGGAACCAGCCACGTGCATGACATCACAGTCAAATGCGTTAGGCTAATTATTGCCAAATTTCTCTCTCTGAGGCTCAAACAAGCCTGAGCCCCTCTCCTCCTGGGGACGCGCTGGCATCTCCTCCAGGTCTCACCTGTCATTACCTTAGGAGCAGAAGGGCTGTACTGGGATTGTGAGAGCCTGGTGTTCATGTGAATGCTCTGGCAAAGCCACGGTTGGCCAACCCCTGGCGGGCTTTTCTTTCCAGGTAAACATGTTACAAACACCTAACATTGTAAAACCTAGCACTGTAAAGTTTTAGACAGGAACGTCAGGGGCTTTTCAAATAGAGAAAACAGACCTCAAAACTTCACAAAAGCTGGAAGACAAGAGAAGCATTTTAGGTTCATTGGTTCTAGAACAGCCGTGGGCAAACTACGGCCCGCAGGCTGGATCTGGCCCGTTTGGCTGTTCTATCCGGCCCGAGGAGCTGAAAGAGCAGAGCGGAGGGTTCTCTTGCTCTCCCCTCCGCTCCTTCACCAGCAGCCCAAGATGAGAGTGCCAGCATGGTCAGGTTGCTTCTGTTTCGGCCCTCTAGTCCAGTTTAAGAACCCATTGTGGCCCTCGAGTCAAAAAGTTTGCCCACCCCTGGTCTAGAAGCTCACATCACGTGCTCCCCTCCCCAGGAGGACGCACTGATACCTGTGATACGGGGCGTGAAAGATGTATGTCTCCCCTCCCCTTGTTTCCCACAGACACTTTCCCCAAAGCCCACAGCCCACCATGCACCACACCGGGTACCAATGCGGTGAGGCAGGAAGGAGACATACGCCTGCATCTGGAACCCTGGTCCCCGTCCAGAGTGTAACAGACAGGGTGCCACGTGGCGAGCGCACTTGCCTGCGGTCTGTACTCTGTACTCTGTGGAATCTCTGACTCTGGGCTGGGCAGCTCTCAGCTGGAAAATGGGACCCTATTTATGAGAGAACAGCAGAAGGCTGGGGCTGGGCTGGCCTCTCTCTTCCGAAGGACCCAGAAGTCCCAATGTGACGTGGCTGAATCCAGTTCTTACTAACATTTTCATACTGAAGATTTACCTCTATGCAATGTTGAAAAGGATAAAATTTACCGTATTTGCCGGCGTATAAGAGACTGGGCGTATAAGACGACCCCCTAACATTTCCACCCAAAATACAGAGTTTGTTATATACTCGCCGTATAAAACTACCCCCCACTTGGAGGCATATTTTTCAGGGCCAAAAAATCGTCTTATACGCCTGCAACTACAGTTAGCTGTCTAAAACGATCCTGGTCCTACCCCCTGGTAAGTAAGCCAAAGGGATTAGAGCAAAAATATTTTTTAAGAAGTAAAATAAAGTTGCATTAAGTATTGCTTTCTACACAGCAGCAGAAAGACAAAAAATTAATGAGATTTAAAAATTTTATTTAGATTTATTTTGGGGTAAAATCAGTACTATTGGGGGTATCTTGGAAAGTGCACAAGTTTTCAAGTCATCCAGACTTGGATTGGAAACCAAGTTCAACCCTTGTTAGTTGTGTGACCTGGTGGTATTCATTCAACTTCTTTGAGTCTTAGTTTCTCCAACTGCAAGTGGGGGCTGATGAGATCTACTCTGGAGAGCTTTATGAGAACTAAATCAGATGCACGATGCCACACGCCAACCACAGTTCCCGGCACAGCCCAAGTGCTCAGCAGAGGCTACTTCCTCAGGGTACCAGCTTCCTTTTGGAAGCCCCGTGGCCCAACCAACGTGGCATGGGAAGTGAGAGTTAGCAGCTTTTACTCGAAGGTAGAGCAAATATTTCTACTTAAGAAACAAGAGCCAAGCTAAATTTTATTTCACATGGATGCTTTTGAAATGCTTTTAACAGCCCTTAGCAAGTTTGGCTCAGTGGACAGAGCACCGGCCTGTGGACTGAAGGGCCCCGGCTCGATTCTGATCAAGGCACGTACCTCGACTGCAGGCCCTGGTTAGGAAGCATGAAGGAGGCAATCAATGCGTGTGTCTCTCTCACATTGATGTTCCTCTCTGTCTCTCCCCCTCCCTTCCACTCTCTCTAAAAATCAATGGAAAAATATCCTCAGGGGAGGATTAACAACAAAGCTACAAGAAAGCTTTTGACAATTCATTTCCACCACAACTGGGGCTAGAATTTTGTTGACAACAAAAGAGGAGAGGACTGCCTGAGTTGGCGTTAATCAGTACGTGGAACTTCAAAAAGTATTTTTTTTTTTTAAAAGTGAAATGCTTTTTCCTTGTGTTCATCCCTATAACCTCTGGCATGAGGAATTAGACACAGGGCATTGTGTCTGCAAAATGAATTAACAGACTCACTGGCTTCTGAGAAGAATTCCATTCCACATTTTCCTGTGCTGAAAGTCTATTTAATACGACAGAAATTAAAAGAGCATCAGAGAAAAAAAAGAAGAAAAAAAAAAGAGGCAGCGAACCCAGGTGCCTTACCTGGAGCAGACGCTCCTGCTCCTGCTGCCATTTCTCCTGCCGCCTGCGCTCCTCTTCCGGGTCCCAGGCCCAGAACTTGAACTGCTTAGAGAATAAAAACATGATCAGAGCGGAGCCACGTCCTCAAGGCCTGGCCTGCGCGAGGGACACGAGGAGCCGGTGGGCGGGCGCCTGATGGACACACGGGAGCTGAGCCTCCGTTTCTCTAACGGTCCTCTTTGTCGGCGGCGGCACCGCTACTTAATCTTAGTCCCTCTCTGGCTCCCTTCCAGGAGGCTGATAGGCTCCCTCGAACCTTTTAGGAGCTAATGAAAACACGGAGTAATTAGCCCCTGGCACGGGCGGGCTTTTGCTTCATTTCTTTTAGAAGCGATTTCTTAAATGAATTCACGCGCGGGGAGCGTAAGATGCTTCTTCTGCATATTGATCCTGGGTGCGGGCCAAGGGGCCCGCTGATCTCAGCAGAGCTGCGTTTTGTGGCAAGGGAGAGTAGGACTCCGTCATTGCTTACCCTGCGGCTGCTCCCCACACCGGCCTTCTCTAACCACTCACCCCTGCCCACCAGCGGCACCTGAGACCAGGCAATGGGGAGCCCCAGACTTGGAACCCACATAACAAACAGTCCAACCCAAAGACTCTTTTTTTGTTGTTTTTGTTTGTCTTAAAAGTTTTTTTTTTTTTTTTTTTTTTTTTTTTGAGTTTGGGAACCAGGTCAGCGAACAGAAATAATGGGAGAAAAATGCATGAGTCAAAGCGGACACCCAGGCCACAGGGTGTAAGATTGAGAGGGTCCGGGGGAGGGGATGGGTGGAAATCCCAGCTGGTCCTTGGGGAATCAGCAAAAAGGGGTCTGCAGTGTTGAATGTCGGCTCCCCCATCGCCCAGAGTAGGTGCTGAGGCAAACCAGGTTTCCCAGTAACGGTACTTCCTCCCTTCCCCCCGACGGGGTACTCTGGGGGAGACACTTAAAACTGCTTGGGAATCTTGAAAGAAAAAGTGAGGTCAGGTGGGAGAGTTAGGGAGAAAGGGAAGAGTCTGGGGTACAGTCAAGGAAGGCAACGTTCCGAGAAGATTTGAGGGACAGCGGTGATTCTGCGGCTGCACCGAGGGGCTCTGTGCTCGGTGACTGAGCCACAGAGGAACTGGGTTCCACAGACGGGTGGGGAGTTCAAGGTGAGCAAGGGTGACGGGCTCAGCCCTGGGAACACCCAGTTGAGAGAAGAGCCAGATCCGCAGAGAGTGTTCAGATAAAACCGAGCAGCATGGCACTGGATAGTGTCACATGTCTTGATACTTTAACTAGCAAATGCTTATTTTATTTCACTTAAATAAAAAATGGAAACCTAAATGTGTGGTTACTATAACTCAAGGTACTGACTGCGACAAGGGGTGTAACTAAGGCTGGGCCCTACTGCCAGCTTGACTATGTTGAATGATGGTTCTCATAAAAAAAAAAAAAAGATTTTGAATGCTTACACAAAGTGCATATTTTAATACTAATTCCTACTGTCATATGCATTTTAATTGCTTCTTTTAGGTTTTAGTTCCCTGACTCACCCTTTTGATTCCAGATCATAGCTCTGCATAATGATAACCCAAATCTTCCTAATTCACCTGGCAGTGTATGTGTAATTTCACCTATTCTTTTATAATGGTTCGAAGCCCGTTTTTTTAAATGGGATTCTCTATAAGCGAATCAAATTCTCTATAATTAAAATCACACTAAACACATGATCTCACTCCTCAGAATGAGTTACTCACAGGTGTAGTCGCAGGTGACTTTTCACTGCTGGGGGAATCCCCTGGACAGAAAGAGAGAAAAAGAAGATCACAGTGTGAGCAGCTTCGCACTGTATTTCTCGTTGATCCTCTCAGTGGAGTGTGGCTCCTATGTCAGCTTCAAACCAATTTTTTTTTTGTAAGCCAAGAGCATTAGAAGATCAGAATAAAGCAGACCCCTGAAGCAGTTGGTACCCATCACCAAAAGTAGTCAGAACCAGTGTAACAAGACTGATTGCCATCAATTAGCACCCAGTTCTAAGCGCTAGGAAGCAAAATCTATTCCTACTAGTGCTGGATTTTAATACACCTTACATTCCGGCTTGATTGACAGTTCCCTCCCTGTCTGCCATGGAAAAGTGTCATACAGAGAGAGGCCAAATAAAGAGAGTGACACAGTTAACAAGAGAACCATGTTCCCGGTAAACGCTTCTCATCTTTGCTTTTTTTAAAAAAGAAAAGGACAATAAAGAGGTGAATATTATTATTTCTTTAGATTTTCAAAATCAAAGTTAAATCCTGTGAATTTCTCCCCCCAATTTTAGTATAACAGGTACTGATATCAAAGAACGAGCTCTTTGCTAACTGTGTGCCAGAAACAAGCATTTTTGCCTCCTGAGGTCAGACATGAAGAAAAATACCAGACATTATTGGTTGCCTACAACATGGATTTGTTTGCACAAAAGAAATACAGCTAGCCAGTACGCATGTTACCTGACTGGGAGAAAAACTGGGAACGTCGCCAAGAGTTCTGAACTCTCAGCGGAAGGCTGGCAGTGCCAGGCGACTCTAGATCAAATGGCAGAACGGAACAAAGAGAAAATCATGAGAACGCGGGGTGAGAGTTGCGTAGCATCTTCTCCCAGGCCCAGGTGTGGCTATCCCAGAACCGAGAGGGAAAGCATCTAAAGTATAAACTATATCAATAAAACTCCACACACACCCTGAAGACATGGACAAAAGTCAACGGAAATGAGACAGCTCATGCCATTGCCTATCTTCCTGGGTGTCAAGTGACATTTGATGGGCTCCCACGTAAAGGTGATACTGTAAAAATGTTGAATCTCAAAATAATAAGATGCCACAGTATGAAAGAACAAAATGCACAGTGTGCATTGCTTTTGGAGAACACTAGGAAAAATATAAAAGACAGTCGAGATGAGTTCAGTTATTATTGTATATTCTTCATAAAGGTTGTGCATGGAAGTCTGGGGCAGGAGTTATATGTGTCACAAGAGCATGTAAATGTCTGTGTCACGGGACAGCCCCACGCAGACACAAGCTCATCTGCATCCCGAAGCTAGCGCTGTGCCCATTTGTTATTATTCTCAATGCACGTAATGGATTTTTTTTTTTTGCACAAAAGCCATACAGCTAGCCAGTATGCACTTGAATGTGCACATATGTTCCTGAAACACCAACTTGAGGTATCTTTCTACTGTTGGGAGAGTTGAGAAAAGGAAACTTGTCATCTTTAAATGTATCTGATGAAGGTTTGCAGAGTAATTAAAGACTATTTGTGCACGTGTGTATGTTTAAGGGAAGTCTGTGGGACAAGTTTAGGGCCCAGTGGCCTGTGAGGTCAGCCTGCAGACAGATAGCTTTATGGAAATGGGGAGATAGACTGTCTGCGGGAGCAAGTACTAGGTGTGGCTCCAGGTTTCCCCATCTTAAACCTATAGCTCCTGTGGACTTGAGGTGCGACCTCCAACTAGCCAGTTGCAGGTGCACTGACTTTTCATATCTGGGCAAAGACCTATCCTTTCCCTGTCTCTCCAGATAAAGACAAATCATAGCTTTTAAGATTACACTTATTAGAGGCCTCCGTGAAAAGATACGAGTTTATAGCTTTTAAACAAATGTTACTGCTATTTCTATATCTGCACAATGACCAAGTGCTAGAAACAGGGCAGAATTTAAACTTGTCTAACTATGGCCAATTGCCGGCCTAATTATAAGGCTATTTTTTTGTCAATTCCCTTCCGAAGGACCGAAAGATTGAAAATACATGTCTTGAAGACAGTATTGAACTTGTTTCCACATTAAGAAACTAGTGATCATCAGTGCATGCTCCAATAACTTCCTTCCCAAGTACTTCCTGCTATGCAGAGAGAGCTCAACTTATCTCTCGGCCCTCAACAAAGGTTAATAGAAGCCAACTCAGATTCTGTCCCAAACAGCTGACCACCCTATAAAAAAAAAAGTAAAAATAAATCCCCAGCCACAATGTGCCTACACCATCCTCTCTTTGCCAGGACTGCTCAATCTATAGAATAAGCTGGGGAAAGTACACTCAAAAAGAAAAGCAAGATACCTTACAGTTCTTGCCTCCGGAGCTTAGCTGTTTTCCTATCTACAAAGAACTCACACCAGTAAAGCCCAGGGGTCTGTTCTGAAGAACAGTCCCTATGGATCATGGACTTCTTAGGACACCCCCTACTCTTCACATCACTAAGGCTCCTTTTGGGGTGACTGTAGGCGCCTAGATGGCTCACCAGGATAAAGGGATTCAAGTTGGGCTCTTAAATAGCAAAGGGTGAATTCACAACCTACACATGGCCAAAAGGTACTTGGGAGTTTGCAGTGGTCAGTGCCTTCTACAACTCCCATAGGCCCTAAACTCCTATATTTTTAGAGGTCACCCCTCCACACATTATATCAAACATATGAAACATAGTAAAATATACCCCCAGCATATACACGTATTTAATACACACACACACACACACACACACACACACACACATCTATTCTTGCTATAATCATTTTTGGAAAGATTAACGGTTTTGCTTATGAGTAATACATTTAACCTATGATGCGGACTGATTTCTTGGTGCACACCCAGCAATTATTATGAAGTGAGAAAGTCTGACTTTCTTCTAAGATTATTGTCAAGTGGATATTTTATAAAGACTACATAATTAACAATCAATGGGGTTGATATAATATTAAGATTATAAACGTTTTGTTAAAGTTACTGATTTTCCCCCCATTTTGGAGACAAATAAAATTGTTTTAAGGCATCAAACACTTGGGTAGGCCTTATGCCTGTGGTGCCTGGCTGACAAGATGGTCTTGGCCGCTGGGGTCCGTGGCTGGGCCACAGAGAACGCAGCCCCAGAATTCTATTCTGAAATCCATAATCCAGGCACTGGGCTCTGCAAACACCATGGCCAAAGGGACCTCAACATAAAGGAAGTAATCCTCATTCACAGGAAGTAATATTTTACTGCAGATGGGCCCAGAAGAACATGTAGGACTAAAATGAAACATTTCATTGTCTTTACCTTGAGAATTGAAGTTTGGCAAATGTAACTGGTTGGTTTCAGGCATTTTGTCCAGAAATGGAAACGTCAGGGTTGCTTCTGGTTCTGGAGACTTTGGCTTTACCACCTGGATCAGGAGCAAGGGACACAGGCATGATGAACAAGCGTCACAGTGGCAGCCCCCGGCCCTGTGAAGCCACGCTGATTTAAATGTCACTGCTTTCATCCACCCTGTAATTCACCTTTTGTGACAGCACCAACTCCACCTTCCCACTCATTTCGTTTTCCGGTTTCTTCCGGTCTCTTTCTTCTGGCACATCGTTCCTCAGCTTGGGGCTGGAGGAGAACTCCACCGAGGCCACCGTCGGGCTGGACCGAGTCACGGTCGTCGTAAAATGCTGTGGCTCTGAAATGGAGTTACAGTCAGAAACGTAAAGAAGTTGCATGACCGTGTGACAAGGTGTATAACGGAGCCAAAGATGCCAGCATTCTCTATGCTCTCCCATGCTATTATTTTAAAAAAAACACAAACAAACACCAAGCAACATAAAACACATAAAAGAATCCCACTATGAAAACCATAAGTTCTTGGTAAGAGCCAGAGCTTACATAGGAATAACACTGCACGAGACAAAATGCTGACATGCAATATTCTGATAGGTGGGCTGGGTAGGCGAACGTCTCCAAGTAGTTTCCATCCAAAGGACTGCGGGGCGGCCTGACTCCTCCTTTTGCATTCCGATGTTCCTTCTTATCATCACAGGTTCATAACGGGATGTGTTGAGGATTGCATAGTGTACCCAATGCAATGAAAACAAACTGCTCTTTGACAGATAGGGAAGAGGTAGGCACGCTCTAGGGCAGGTGGAAAAGTCACCCACTGAGGGGCCTATCAGAATGAGGGGGTATAACCTAGTTTGGAATTTTTAATAATGACAGTTCACTTATTCTAACGTGCCATTTAAAACGAATTTGGAATTGGAAGAGGGTGAAAGGCTTCTATGTTTACCAAAATAAGAAATGTGTTGAAAATACTGAAAAGCATTCATTTAAGAGACATTCCTATCTGTGGCATGACTTTATTCTTTCAAACTATTATTTTAAACTATTCACCAGCTTTATGATTTCAGTGTCTATTTTTATGATATATATTTTTAATCTGTCTTAAAAATGGCTGTTGCTGTGTGTTAAAATATGGCCCTCAGTTTTTATCATTATTTATTTGGGGCAATAGAATCTTATTTATGAGGATGGAGATATACACTTTGAAGAAAACAAAGCAAAGCAAGGTTTTTAGCGCCAGATAAATCATAGTCAGAATTTCCCTAAATAGCCTCTAGGTGGCAGCACAACCCCACACCAGTGTTAGAGTCTACCTTTCGGTCGCTCATTAAGGAGGAATTCTTGGCTCTATTTCTTGACTGTTAGATTTTAAGAGTTACCATGACTTACTTTAAAACTAATCTGTTATGAAACAAACCTGATGAGGCAAGTTCTGTATTCCCTTCTTTTAGGTTTTCGCCATCTTTCTCATCTTCTTGGCTGTTTGGTTCCATTTCCTCAGAGGTTGCCTGAAAAAAAGATTTTTATCCCCCTTGAATAAATAATCCCTTTGAAGGCTGTAAAAAGGTAGAGGACTTCTTTCTTTTTAAAAAAATGATGCTATTTGGGCAAACAAGGCGAGTTGCCTATCTGCATGCATTCTTTCCTATTTCTCAGGCAGCTTTCTGGTGAAGGGCTGGCTTTGTGGAAGCAGCAAGCTGGGAAGGAGAGGAGAGACACTGAGGCAGCAGCACAGTACGAGGGCACACCCACACCCACACCCACACCCACTGCACCTGCCCACCTCCTCAGATGGCCTCAGGTGCACATCCCCATTTTTTTTTCTTTTCACCACCAAATTTTCAAAATCATAGTTACCACCCACTTGCTCCCAAATGTCTCTAATGTTGGCTTAAGGTCCTATCACCACTGGGGAAAAACTACTTTTGTTAAGACTACAATTAACCTCTCAATAGCTTGTCTTCAGCATAGATGCCTGTGGTTCTTAGCATTGTGGAGTTTATTCTTAATGATCTCTTCTCAACAACTCTATTATCCAAATTCTTTTAAAAAATATATTTTATTGATTTTTTACAGAGAGGAAGGGAGAGGGATAGAGAGCTAGAAACATCGGTGAGAGAGAAACATCAACCAGGTGCCTCCTGCACACCCCCCAATGGGGATATGCCCGCAACCAATGTACATGCCCTTGACCGGAATCGAACCCAGGACCTTTCAGTCCGCAGACCGATGCTCTACCACTGAGCCAAACAGGTTTTGGCTATTATTCGAATTCTTATTCTCTCTCTCTCTCTCTCTCTCTCTCTCTCTCTCTCTCTCTCTCTCTCAACTTTTCTCTTACTGATTCTTGGTCCTTTTTTCATAAAAACATGGTTTACTCCTGAAAACTTCAATTATTTTCCTCCACCTGTGCTGAGCCACCTCAAATGTATCCATTATTGCCATGGGTTCACCATTATATTCTTTATCCATTTATGACTTGTACTTAAATCTTTAACCCCTAGAGCCCATCACAGCTTCAGTCCAGCTGACCGACCATCACTGTCATGGTAAACGTCATGCTAAATGTCAGCCTCGAACAAGCCTCTCTTCCAAATCGATGATTTCTGATTATGGCATTAATTTTTCCCATCACACAGATTAAACTGTGAGGTGTTTCTTGACTCAGGCCTCATGAGTGTCCATCATTTACCAAGTCCTACCAAGGCTTTAACACAATATTTTCACATCCCTCATTCCTTTATGGTTTTTCAGCTAGGGATCTCTCTGGTTTGGATCTTGCTGTCTAATTCACGTGGCACATCACCATGATGCTCATCTCTCTCAGTAGCACCTCAGTTATGTCAGTGCTATGCTTGATATTCCATAACATTAAAAGGATTTGGAACAACCTAAATGCCCAACAATTAAGGAATAGTTGTTCAAAAAAGGAAACATCATCCTATATAATAAAAGGGTAACATGCAAGTTGTCCCCTTGACTGGGAGTTCCACCAGAGTTCGACCAGGGGCGGGGCTGGCCCGCAGCCTGAGGCCCCTCCCCTGGCCTGCCCAGCCAGATCTGCCCCTATCAGGACTGGCAGGCTAGACCCCACCTGTACACAAACTTGTGCACTGGGCCTCTAGTGCAATCATAAAGGGATATTGAATAGCCAATGATATGTGAAAATATTTATAATGTAATGTTAAGTTTAAAAATGTATACTGTATAGACATATGATGCCTACATAGTACTACTGAATGTACACTTAAAATGGTGAAGATGTTATTTGCATTTTACCATAATAAAAAATTAAAAAAAAATTAAAAAATAAAAATTATTTGCAATTCTTTTAAGTATAAAAAATGCACAACTTTAAGTAATATGCTTTCCTAGCTTCTAGAAGATTTTACAACAGCATCTAGTGGCAAAAGGTGCCTTTTCTTTTGGAGGAAGAGGTAGTTTTAAAATCTTCCTAATTAGATAGACATTTTCTAATGATGGATAGCCATGTATCAATTTTAGAAAAACATAATATTAAATTAAAATGCACTTTTAAAACCCAGGGCAGGAAATAGCACTGCATTTATAATCATTAATGAACTTTGCAACTTTCTAATATATCCACAAGCCTGAACTGAATCCTTTTAAGAGATTTAATGAATGAAAATAGTTACTAAGTAAATGGAACATTCTCTTATTATATTTGCTACATGTATATATAAATGTGTGTGTACATTGTTATATTAATTACTGATATGATAGTAGCATTTGATGAACAATCAGTCGAGCATTACAAAAGAATAAGTTGGGTTTATAAGTTAAAGTGCTCCCCCATACACACATAGAAATTTTAATATATGATAGTATTTTTTTGGTTTTATGACATTAATATATAAAACACTGACAGAAATACTGATTTTTAGGTTTCCCCCCGACAAATGGCTTAGATTATAGAAAACTATCTGAGGTTGGGCAACAAATTTGCAGTTAAACATTGATGAATGATGCTCTTGAGGATACTGGTGTTTCCAATTACTAGAAATAAAATAACTACAAAAAAGCAAGCCAAAGTGTCCCCAGCCCCAAAATGAAGAAAAAAATGGACATATTTTATTGAATATCAGATGCCATCAATTTTAAGTTGTATTATTTTAGGTACTACTAAGAAAAAACAAAACAAAACAAAAAACACAGCCTGTTACATATGACGCACTATTGCTAATAAGACATCCTGATTCTGAGATGCTCCAATGTGGAAAGCGTGCTGCTTGGAATCAGTGCCATAAGACTACTCAAGTCCTTTAGACATCCTTTAGAAAGGAGACAAAACTCTCAAGCACGACTTCACTTAGGATTACTTTATCAGCACGCCACATTCCAGCAACATTTTACTTATGCGAGACTAATGGAGAACTCCCACTTTCGAGAATTCTCACATTTTGAGTGCATTTCTATGTGGCTTAACTCTCACGTATTGAGCTCCACGATGACCCAATTTATCTTCCCTTAAATGATGCTTCAAGGTTACCATAGCCACGATCAATATTTCCTGCATTTACCGTATGTCAGCATCCTTAGGTTACGTGGCATGGACTCTCACTCAATTGTCAGAACAGGCTTATTAGTATAAATCGGGACCACCGTGATTCCCTTCATACAGGTGAGGGAAGTGAGGCCCCGGAGGCTGACTTACCCAGGATCCCACTGCCAGTAGGTAGGGGATGTGGGAACCCTGCCCTGCGCTGGTAACCGCAGTGCCCCATCCTCTGGGCTGGGAGTCACACCCACTTTCAAGATGTCCCCTGAGACCTCAAGGTTTGGGTCGGTAAGAAGCAATCCAAGGGTCCCAAGGTTCCTGCTGAAATGATTCAAACTGCCTTTTCAGTTCCCTTTCCTTGCTATCCATTCTACCTCATTCTTCTCATTCTACGTCTCATCTATGTATTCTGCAAAAACTCTGGGATCTTTTGGGAGGCCAGTTAGCGCAGTCTCTACTTCCCAGGGCAGCTTGAGACCAGACTGCTCCAGCCATCACTCCACCTTAGGGCTTTCCAATCAGCCCAGTTTCTGGGCGGGTAGGGGGCACTGGCCCAGCACAGTATCCGACAGAGAGCAGATACATAATCTATGTGAGGTGAGCACATGTTATATGCATTATTTATGGAATGTGGACTCTCAAGCTTAATTTAAATGCATACTAGTCATCAAAATCAGGCTATTGCTAGCAAAATATTCAAGATAGATGAGGAGAAAAAGCAAACCACAGTACAATTTGAATAACATGAGCCCATTTAAAAAATATTTTATAGCCGAGCCAGCATGGCTCCGTGGTTGAGCGTTAACCTATGAACCAGGAGGTCATGGTTCAATTCCTGGTCACCACAGTGGGCTCAATCCCCAGTGTGGGGTGGGCAGGAGGCAGCCAATCAGTGATTCTCTCTCATTGTTGATGTTTCTATCTTTCTCTCCCTCTCCCTTCCTCTCTGAAATTAATAAAAATATATTTAAAATATTTCATATGCGCTGATAAAAATAGGATGCACATTAAAAAATCTTAGTACTAATTTCTGAGTGGCTAGAGTACTAGGTACTTTGTATTTTCTGTATAATTTTCTGTATTCTAGCAATATCTATCGACTATTCGTAATCAAGGGAAATCCCCAAAGCCAGTTTAATGAACTTATGTCTGGACATTCTATCTTGGAGGCTTGTTACTTTTTAAAATATATATATATATATATATATATATATATATATATATATATATATATTTTATTGATATTTTACAGAGAGGAAGGGAGAGATATAGAGAGCTAGAAATGTCGATGAGAGAGAAACATCGACCAGCTGCCTCTTGCACACCCCCTGCCGGGGACGTGACCGCAACCAATGTACATGCCCTTGACCGGAATCGAACCCGGGACCTTTCAGTCCGCAGACCAACGCTCCACCACTGAGCCAAACCGGTGTTGGCAGAGGCTTGTTACTTTCATACTCATATCATTATTTCAAAAGAAATGAGTTCAAAACTGGCAGTTTTCAGCAAGCCCACTGTGCTGGAGAATTCACTCTCTGACCCACACTTTCCTCCTCAAGAGAGGAAGGGCCTTTCCTTCTCGGGAACGAAAACAAGTAAATAAAACAGATCCCTGGACACCAGTGAATGAGAGCACAGAAAAGTCACAGCGGCCTAAGCCAGGAGCTGGCTTCCCCTTGACTGAGAACATGATCCAAACCGGCTCGGGTGCCGGACGTAGCCCCGAGGCCACAGGAGGGAGGTGGCGGTTTCCTGGCTCGAGAGGGACAAGGTCCAGCCACAAAACCTACCAGGCATCTCGCTGCTTATTTTAACAAGACTCTTACTGGTGGCCTGGCCCGGAGACCAACACCGAAGAACACTGTGGAAATAAGAGGCCGGAGACCAGGAACCGTCCTGAGACCTGGGGCGTGGGCGGTCCCCGTTTCCAGGGCGGAGGGACTATGAGAACTTGGACTGATCATTGAACCTCGACGGTGGAAAGACGTGCAGTCCAAGGTCGTCTGCTACACGACCATTCTGTGACTCTGAGAGGTTCCCTGGCTCCAGGCTTGAATAACTTATCTGGACCCCAGCCTGGAAAATCAGCCTGCTTACTAGTAGGTCTTGGCTCTGTGACCCGGGTGCCGTATATGCCATGCGTGTTTCCCCTCTCACTTTTACATCTCCGAATAGGGGTCTGTTTTCACTGGACGAAAGAGGATCTACGTGAACAGTCAGCCTCTCCATTCCCTAAGCCTTTTTCCTTTTGCCTTAAACATGTCAAACCAACAACCCGAGGCTCTGATCCAGGTAAGATGGGCTGGGTTTGATTTTTTTTTTGGTCCCTGACGTATACTTTAAGTCTGTAAACACTCCTTCCTGTACCTAAAGATCTTTAAGGACTCTTAAAGAGCCTTAAACCCAACACTCTGACGACTACTTCTAGAGGGAGAAAAACAGCATCTAAAGAAATGTCTGTTGACATTTGACATCTCGAAGGAATGTGCAGTTGGTCTCAGTTGGAAGGAAAACAGCACCTACTCAAATGCCTTCACGCTGTTCTCACTGCAGCACGAGATGTTTCATGAAAGGTCTGCTTGTCTGTTTTCCTGGACCAGAAGATGTTAGGAAAGTACTGAATTCTCAAGAGGAAGGCACGGGTCTTTGTCAAGGTGGAGAAAACATACCTAGTTATTTAGTCTGAGAAAAGCAGAAGTAGTAGTCTATGCATCTACTTGCTGAGTTCCCTCTGTCCTTGGTCAATGAGGGAGAATTGCTGAAAACCTGGTGGGAGGGGAGGCCTGGCCAGCAGGGGGCGCGCAGCATCATTTGGGATGAGTTGGATCAAGGGTCATGAGTTGGAGTGACAAAGAGATCAACTGGTGAGCGTCCTAGGGGTGCAAATGGTAGAGGGAAGCCAGAATCGGGAAAAAGTGAAGAAGAAGAGAAGCAAAAGGAGCTGCAGGAAGAATCATGGGAGAAGGTGCAAGGGCGATCGTCTTCTGGGAAAAGCTGTGCACGTCCGCATGTGCGTCAGAATTGCAACAGGGAAGACTGACAGGTGGAGCTGGAAGACGACAAGGAATTCATCGCCTGTATATAATTCACACCTGCTCAAGATGCTAATTTTGATGATCTTACTTTAATGTAAAACAACTTTATGCCTATCACCATTTCCGACTTTTGAAAAATGTAATGTGACTTTCTCTTTTTGTTGTATGACAATATTAAAAATAACTTAAGGGCACCTCTGTCTATGAGTTGCTTTAATGTCATGCCAAGTGTTCTGTGTACGTGAATTCTCCCAATATTATTATTATCTTTATTTTACATATAAGCTGAGGCTCAGGCAGTTTAACTTGCTCAGGCGGGGTTTGATCTTTGGAGTATTTTAGGCATCTTAGGAAAGTCATTTTTTGTACCATTAAGAAAAGAAGAGATTCAAGCACAAATATAATGTACAGGGGATTAAGAATGCACTGGGATAGCTTTGAGGGAAATAGAAAACATCTTTTGGTAGGTTACTGATCAAGATAAATTTATTCTCATATTAGATAAACCAAATTCTCTTCCAATCCTGAATTCTAGGGGTCTATTTGTGCTATGGCATGGCTTCCTTACAGAAGCCAATATTTTAAAATGAGAATAAAAAGTGTTATGTTTCCACTGGGAACTAGCGCAGAGATGAGCAGGAGGAGACGGGAAACCTTTCCCTCTCTTTGGAGTCACCCTCATGACCTCTCAGCCCCGTGACCCCCTCCTGTGGGCTCCTCACCACTGCCCCTGCCTTTGTTTCTGCTATGCCAACATGTGGAATACGGGAATCCTGGGATATTCCCAGCATATGGAATGGCCTGCTGCCCTCCTCCATATGAGTGCAAATCCTACACTTACCGTCAAGAAATCCACATCCCACAAAAGACCTTCCTGATAAACCCCAACCCATAATGATCATACCTGTTCTTGGCAATCTTACATCCCTTCTACTCTTTTGACCCTATCACCTAGCACTTAATTAGATATAGTTGCTTTATGAAAAGTGCTTTCCCAGAAAGTTTATGAGTTTCCTTTTTTATTTAAAAAAATGTGGCACAGAGTAGGTCCTTAGTTCACTGGTCCTCACTAGTGAACAGGCAACCAGACGTCTCAATGGAGGATGATCTGGAGTTGCTGGTATCAGTAGACATAGCAGGGTAACCTTGATAATCATGAGAGTGAGCCTAGCTTAATGTAGGTTTTATTTCTAAAGTAAGAGAGCTGTGGTCCCAAGAGTTCCCAATGAGAAAGATGAGGTAGAAGGAAACTGAAGTGAAGACATAACGTTGCACCACGTGGTCCTGTTGGCACAAGAGGTTGACACGCTTGTCCTCCTGGAGGCCAAGGCCACCCTTCACTGCTGCTCTGGTCTGAATGAATGCCCTTGCCGCCGGTGGCTGTGCCCTTTGACTAGTTCCAGCTCGCCCCGAAGGAACTGTGACATTTCACTGGTGGGGGAGTCTACTCCTCTGTAAAAAGTGTGTCTGTTGGGAATGCAGTTTTTGGAAGAAAGACACTATTTAAAAAGAAGAACACTATTCCTTTGACAGCCCCACAGAACAGGGCAAACGAGCTAGAAACAGCAAACCAGGTCCAAGCTGGTATCCGGCCCAAGCAGCCCCGCATTTCAAGCCGGCCGCTGTATTTTGCCATCACCGATCAAGCCTACCGTGGTGATAAGAATACACAAGCTGTAACGCGGTCAGGAAACGCTTTCCTTGGAATATGGAAAAGGAAGTCTGACGAGGAGCAGGTTGCTTGGAGAAGTGATTCTTTTAGAATGTCTTCTGGAACAACACATTCTGGATGGCAAACGTTTGGTGTCAAGTTTTAGGTAAGCATGAAGAGTGTTTCAGTAAGGAGCCAACATTTAATGTAGCACAGCTAACACCTTGGCTTCGAGTCTGATAGATCCACCCAGGTGGTTGTCTACCCAGAGCATAAGGAGAGAGGCCGTGCCATAGTTAACTCCGGGGCCTAACATATCCTGGCGACAGGGACAATAAATGACCATTGGAACCACCAGAGCTTATTAAACTAGAAATTACTCCAAACCGGGCAGCTTTCCAAGGAAGGGACACAGAGGAGGACTCGCAGGCGTTTCCAGCAGTCTGGACTTGCCCCCGAGGCTGCCAGCATCAGGCCGGTTTCCAGGGGGAAGTTCATACGGCCACCATTTTGTTTGGGTTTGCCTTGTTATAAACTGCATAAACTTCTGAAATGACCTGATTTCCTTCAGATCACCTAATTTTTGCTTCTCTTAAAATAAGATGTGTTGTGTGTGTGTGTGGGGGGGGGCTACGCAGTCAACGTGAAATCTCTCAACCCATCCCCTCTTTGTTCTTAGAGAGTTTAGATGCACAACCACGTTAAAGTGGAAAATACGTTGCATTGAAAGAGAAAAGGCAATTTTGTGTTTATTTTGACCATTGAAAATAAGACAATTAGCAATTATTGAGGAGCAAACAAACACACACAAAAAAACCCTTTCTCCTGCTTTAGGAGTCATGTACTTAAGGCCACAGTCTCTGTGCAGGATGGCTAAAGCCCCCCCCACCCCCACCCACAAACACAAAGAGTTAAAAGCTTAGAACAAGAGAGATTATATAGTTGCTATGTAAGGAAGTCTAGGCCTTATACCATCTGCCCTCTTCACTTATTCCTTTAATTTCTGTCAGGAATGAAACCTGTTCAGCCAGGGGGAGGGTTTCCAAACTCAAACAACAACATGGTCAGAGGCCGGAGCTGGTGAGGGGGAGAGAGGCCTGCCGGTCAGCGGAGCCCCCAGGATGCGATCTCGCAGGTAATCTGCTGGGCCAGAGTAAGCCCTGTGTGTCTCTGTGATGTGGCAAGTGACGGGGGGGGGGGGGGGGGGACCACACGTGTGGCACCTACACGATTGCTTTTCCAAGGCACAGTGAGAAAGAGCTGTGCTTGACAATGCGTGCCAAGGGCCAGCAGCCTGAGAGACAGGGTCACCAAACTGAGCAATGGAAAAGGTTTCTGAAGGGGACTTAGAAAAGGCTTGTCAGGAAGTGTGGCGAAAGAGAAATAAGGACAGAACGACTGTCCCAGAAAAGCAATTCCAACACTGTCATGTCTAGTTCATTTTGGTAGCTTCTCATTTAAGAGCATAAGTCACTGGGGCTGGTGTGGCTCGGTTGGGCATGGCTCTGGGCACCAAAAAGGTGGCTGGCTCGATTCCAGGTCAGGGCACCTCCCTGGGCTGCGGGCTTGATCCCCAGGAGGGGTTGTGCAGGAGGCAGCCGATCGATGTTCCCCTCTCTCTCTCCCTCCCCCTCTCTCTAAAATCAATGAAAACCTATTTAAAGAAATTGTAAGAGCATAAGCTAATGCTGACTCTTACTAGGGGAACTCAATGTTTCATCTCTTGGTGATTTGTAAGAACTCTTCAGAGAGGGTAACATGCACATGGAAAGTCAAATGAAATTCCAGGTCGGGAGACTCAGCATTTGCCTGGCTCATAAAACCTTGCTCCTGGAGACCAGCGAGCCTGTTGCCATGGTGAGGAAATTATTCTGGTCGATTCCAATTGGAACCTCATAGCTCTGTGGGGAAGAATTACATCCTCCCAGCTCTCTAAGAAAACATATTTTATTTTTCAAAAGACAAATGCCAGAGATAAGAAAAAGAATACCCGGGCGGGGGAGGGGGGAGGAGTGAGAGTGGGGAGAGGAAGGAGGCTTAGCTTAGCTGGGTCATCTCATCTACTCGGCCCTGGAGCTGGAAGACAAGGTTTCCTCACCACCAAACCTTTCTAGGCGCTGGGGGAAATTCATGACAGTTTTCCCCATCCTTTGGAATTCCAACCCCAAGGCTATAAATTAAAACTGCAGACATTGGCCTCTGGTGAGAACAAATGGGGTTGAGCAGCGTCCAGCTTGCACCCCGAAAGCTGGCCTGCGTCTGTGCTGGTGGGAGTTTGGATTTGGTCAGCAGGAGCCTCCTGGGGTGGAACCTTCCTGATGGTATTTATACTCCAAAGGGGCAAATACAATGTTCTTTAGAGTTTTCTTTTGCTGCTGTTCTTGAGTTACCCTACGTTTTTCAGCTTGGACATTGAATGGTGCTTCTAATTACTCCGAATTTAGTTTGATTATGAATGAGTTTTTGTTGGTTTATTTATTTTTTAAAATATATTTTTTATTTATTTCAGAGCGGGAGGAAGAGGGAAAGAGGGACAGAAGCATCAATGATGAGAGAGAATCATTGATCAGCTTCCTTCTGCATGAGCCCCCCACTGGGGATCGAACCCACAGTCCGGGCATGTGTGCTTAAGCCCAGGACCTTTCAGTCCACAGGCTGATGCTCTATCCACTGAGCAAAACCAGCCAGGGCGAGTTTTTTTTTTTTTTAAGTTAATAAGAAAGCTGCCCTTTTATGCATATTATCAAGGATGGAAAGCCAGGTTTTGAGGGCAGCAGTTATTTTCAAATTGTCTTAACAAGTCTGATGGGGTCCTGAACAAACAGGACATAAAAAAAAAGGTTTAAGAGAGATTGATTTATTTTTCTATAGCACCTGGCTCCAAAAATGTGATGACAAGTTTTTCTATCCCTATTTTATATTACACCATCTACTATACCCACTGGTTATATTTGAACTGTGCTCCCCCTCCCCCCTCAACTCCACATTCATATGTTGAAATCATGACCCTTACCTAGTCCCTCGGAATGTGATATTATTTGAATGTGATATTATTTGAATGTGATATTATTTGCAGGTGTAATTAGTTACGAAGAGGTCCACAGGGTGGGCCCTAATCCAGTATGACGCATGTCCTTATGAAAAAGGGAAGATTTGGACACCGTCACGCTCCCAGGGAGAGCGCCCCGGGAAGATGAAGGCAGAGATCAGGGGATGCATCTACAAGCTCAGGAAAGTCAGAGGCTGCTGCACCACCAGGAGCCGCCAGCAGGAGGCGTGGGGCAGATTCTCCCTCACAGCCAAAGGAGGAACCAACCCGGCCAACACCTTGCTTTTGGACTTCTAGCCAACAAGGCTCTGAGACAGTTCATTTCTGTTATTTAAGCCAGTCAGTTTGTGGTACTTTGCTAGGGCAGCCCTAGCAAATAAACCCATGTAGAAAGAAATGGCCATTATCAAGCCCTACTTACTTTTAAAAACAGATTCATCCACAATGGAATTACCCCAAAGAGGGGGGAAAAAAGTCTGGTTCTTACCGTCAGATCTTGGGGAACCGAATTTGGCTTCTGTATGCTGATCTCAATGCTATTGCTGCCTTGTTTCAGCTCCACTGGGGACCCGTGCACTCTGGCCACACCTTCGAACACCTGGGATTTGGTTAATGAGGGCACGAGTTCTTCCGTGGGACACTCGCTTTCCTTCTCCACCTCATCACCGTGGACCGTTTCTCCATTCATGCTGACTTTCCCATCTACCTATAAAAACCAGAATGAACAAAAACACGCTATTTCCCCAAAGAAAGAGTAACAAAATAACACATTCAGGATCGCCTGACAACATTACCATCGATAATCATAGTTCTCCAAAGAAGTGCATCTCTTACGTGCTTCGGTTGGCTCTGGCAATTAGGGCTCCTATAAATGTTATCTGAGCAGGTCTCTTGAAAAGCTTCTCCACCTTCTCAGGCCACTGAACATTAAATTACATCTCACGTTCACCTAACTTAGGGTGTGCTTTTGTTTTAGAGTAAAGAAAATCAAAGAAACTTATGTATAAACTAGAGGCCCAAGGCTCGAAATTCGTGCTAAGGGCTTGGCCCTCACAGCCCGGGCTGCATCTATTGGTCATTCTAGAAGGTCTTTATGGAAGATAGTTCCGCCTCTGGTCTAATTAGCATATTAGCTCTTTATTATATGTATCAACACATGCCACATATTTGGGTTCCAGTAATTTGTCATTTAAGTTCTGTGATTCCACAATTTCGAGGGTTTTTTTTCTTTACTGGTTAGCATATAAACTAAGTAGAAGCCATCTCAGATCAGGACTATTTTATAAGTTATCCTGGGAGGGGGGGGGTTAAGGGAAAACGGGTACTTTTTTTTTTTGACATGATCATGGATGGCAGGGAACCTAATGCTTGCTATAGTACAATAAATCTCTACTTCCAGTTAATTTTATAATCCCCCCCTTTTTTTCAAGAAAAACAGCCATGCACATGAAAATATTTTTATTCTGCACTTAGGTGTAGGGAAGGCAGTGAGAGCGGGAAAGGAGGGGTGGAGAGGTGGTTAGCTGGGCTTGTTGAGAGGCATCTAGAAGCCTCTGTCTTGAGGGAGGCCTGAGCCAGTATGGAAAATAATTGGGAGCAGAAGCTTTGTAGTTCAGGGACCTCAGACTAAGTTCTGGTTTGACAACCTACTAGCCATGTCACCTTCAACCTCAACCCCTCATCTGCAAAATGTACATAATAGTATCTCCTGCTATTATGGTGATTTTATGGATTAATCTATGTCCAGAGTTTAGAACCATACCTGCCCATTTTAAGTATGGAAATCTTAGTTATTATTATTGAAAAGTTATCTCCCCCGCCCAAACTGGTGGGCGGAGTTTAACACATGACCAGTGTAAGGTTCTCCCCCCTCCCAAACTGGTGGGTGGAGCTAACACATGACTGGCACCTGTCACAGAGACACCTCCAAGACATTGAACCACCAATCAGCACGGGCCAGTATCTTTAGAGCCCACCCCTTCCTGTTCTGCCCTGGGCCCAACCCCCTCCCATTCTGTCCTTTAAAAGGGACCCCAGGCAAGACACGTGTTGCTGTTGCTGATCCACCATCAGCCCGGCTGGGTCTGGTCCCCTGTCCCCTCCCCCACCAATTCTGATCTCTTTACCTCCCATTACCGGGGAATAAACTTTACTTTAAAATTCCCTGTTGTTCTGTTTCCTGTTTCCTTTCAAACATAACAATTATTAGTAGGCCTTCCAAAATCTTTCAGAAGGAACCGTGAAAGGCTGGATGTTAGTTATACTTTATTCACCTAGGCTAGCGGCTTGCATACTCTATTGTCTGTACTCCATAAGGAAGAACTTTAAATCACAACTAAGCATACACAATTATAACTGAAACCAGAGTTTTGCAAAAACAATGTTTACCTTTATTGTGTGTGATATACTAGGCATTTCTTTTATTGTAGTCTATTATACTTAATTTATTTTCAATGTTGTTTCCAAACCAATAAATTTTACATATATAAATTGGTTTCATAACATAGGAATAGGAGGCAACTTTCAGGCTAAAAATCACTGCCCAGCCAGCGTGGCTCAGTGGCTGAGCATCGACCTATGAACCAGGTCTTTGGTTTGATTCCCTGTCAGGGCACATGCCCAGGCTGCTGGCTCGATCCCCAGTGGGAGGTGTGCAGGAGGCAGCTGGCTGATATTTCTATCTCTCTCCCCCACCCCCCTCTCTCAAATCATTTTAAAAAAAGAAAAGAAAAACACTGCCTTAAACTATTTCACTTAATCCTCCTTTACTCTTAATTCTGTTGTACTGGGAAACTGAGCCTGTATTCCCTGCTCCCTTACCTCTGCTCCATTCCCCCCTCTCTCCACACACAAACTCACTCACACACATACTGCACCCCTTAGCTTCTGTCCTGGCATTATCTGGGAACAACTGTTTATTCCATCTTACCCTTAACCACAAGTGGGTCCACCCACTCAGTGGTGGGGCTATGAATAAGGCTGAGAGCGGCTAAGGCCTAACAAGCATGTCAAACTCACGGCTGCATGTGAGTTTGACATGCTTGGGATGACTCAAGAGCTCACTGGTCAAGAGTGAGCCCAGCTTTAAGAGGATTTCTACTCAAGTGGCCCCATCGTCCTCTCCATCAGAGCTCTTCCTGAGGCCTCTACCCAGTCTTG
The DNA here is from genome assembly GCA_963924515.1 of Vespertilio murinus. NCBI lineage: Eukaryota > Metazoa > Chordata > Mammalia > Chiroptera > Vespertilionidae > Vespertilio > Vespertilio murinus. The sequence goes on along the minus strand of OZ004704.1, from coordinate 23,514,560 downwards.
CCACAAGGGGAAGGAACTGGGTTTTCTCAGGCCCAATTCTCCTGTTTAAATGATTATATTGCATTATTTATACCAGTGAAGAGAAGTGCACATCTACATGACCTGATCCTATGCCTGGGAAGTTAAACACTGCTCTCCCTACTCTCGTTCTGAGTCACCTCAACATCAAACCCTTCTTCATGAAATATGGAGACAGTACATCATTGGGGTCCTCGGTGAATGAGAGCTAGGCAGGACTTAGGTGAGTGCATACGTGTGCATGCATGAGTCTGCACGATGAATAACTCATCGTCTCAGGAAAAAATTCATGGAATAAGTACCCGCTGAGTGCCTACTGTGTCCTCCCGGGCACCTATGCCAGGCTCTCAGGAGGAAGCTGTGAGCAACAAAGTCACAGCCCCAGCCCCTCAAGGGACAAACATCTCAGTTCAACCCAGATCAAACGGACTCGGCATTTTCCTCTGTGCCGCCAAAGCCGAAGGCACCGGTTTTAAAGATGCATTCTTTAAAGAGCTATTTAAGCAAAACTCAGGAAGTGTGCTTTGGTCCCCTCTGAAATTCAATAGGCAGATAGCAAGCAGCACTTTGCTCAATTAGTCTGGTCAGGCAAACTCCCTTCACCGTCACATGGCCGTGTCTGCTAGTGATGAATTCCACCGCTGTCTTCCATTACCAACCCATGTGGCGTGCAGAGACAGCGAGAACCGACTTTCCTTTGTAGTCACCAGAGCTTAAGACAAAGGGCGAGTGCCTCCCCACGATGCGAGGGAAAACACTGGAATTTTTGAAAGTGAAAAGATGCTTGCTTGTCAGACGTTCTTTGGTTCTGGAACATTATTTTACATATTTGTTGGTAAAAAAACAAAACACAACAAAACACAACCAACAACCTAGTTTCTTTCTGCTTAAAAATATTTCAAAAGCCTGTTTCATTCCAGGACTAAGAACATCCCCATATTTCCATGTGTTCCCTGTAATTTTTTTCCCCAACTATTGCCATCATTTAGGATGCAATGTCAATTACTCCCTAAAAGAGAGTTACCGTACACGCTTCTATTTAAACAAAGGCAATTCAAATTTTGTTCTGGAGAGTTTGCAATACCTCCAGATAGTTAGGATACCTAGGGTGCCACTAAATTGGGGTCTGTGAATGCTGATATAGAGAGAGCATGCCATTCCATTAGATCAAGTTAGGAAATAGACTCTGCTCATGGAAATAACTCAACCATCCGTCTCACTGGAGCCCATCAATACTAACAGCAGGAAGTGGAGGCAACCATCTCTCCCCAGCCATTTGCAAACCAAACCTCAGCCATGTCAACTTCACTATAGGTGTGGACACGTTTTTTTGCTTTTGTTTGCATTTCCCTGGGGCAAAAGGCTTCTTTCCAGCTACTCCCTGGAGTGCATTGTGGGTTCTGCTTTTAAGGGGCTCCCCCATACCTTAAAGGTCTTCAGAACCTCTTGAGAGTTCTTGGGCTGGGAGTAAGGCTTGGGTGTCAGCATAGGCACTGCTTTGGGGGCGACAGTTTTGCTTGGAGACCCGCTGCCTCCGGACACGCTGGCATCCAGAATGCTGGTCCGAGCGATGGTGGTCTCCACGGTGGCAGTGAATTTGGGCGGAGGCAGTGACTGCTGCCGCAGGTATTTCATGGGGTTGGGGTCGTTCTGGAAGGGGGAGAAGTTTGGCTCTGTGGAATGGCTTCTTTCCAGGATTTTTGGCATCTCCAGGCGCTCCAGAACGGCCTCGCTGATGGTGAACCTCTCGATGTACTGCTGCAGGATGCCCTCGGCCTCCTCCTGGGACCGCGCGTTCTTGTACGCCTCGTGCAGCTCCCGCTCCCTCCGCTCTCTGAAGCATGGGCACGGGGGAGAGAAGCAACACACAGGTCAACGGCAGCCACAGAAACGGCAGAGACCACACAGGAGCCTCTGTGATAAAGCAACCATTTTTTTTAAGCAAAAACACATCTAGACAATAGTGTACATTCAACAACAACAACAGAAAGGACCCACTTTTCTTGAACAATTTCTCTGTAGGTTTTAATGCTTTTCCTCCGTTCACTGGTCCCATCCTCTCCAGCCATTAGTTTCTCCATTTTTTTCCTTTCTTCCTCTTTCTTGATTAAGTCCTGAGAAGCACTTCTTCTGCGGCTCTTCCACCGAGCCAGGTCCTGCGGGGGGTGGGTTTGGGGGGAGAAAAAAAAAACATATTTTTCAGGCTTTTTCAATTCCATGTCTACTTCTCAGAGTTTAGGGGCACTGACTATGGGCCCAGCTCCGTGCTGGGCATTCCCACCCAGTCCAGTGGTGGTCTGGTTGGAATAAGAAGGCCCCAAGGTGCCGAAACCGGTGTGGCTCAGTGGATAGAGCGTCGATCTGCGGACTGACGGGTCCCGGGTTCGATTCGGTCAAGGCATGTACATTGGTTGCAGGCACATCCCCGGTGGGAGTTGTGCAAGAGGCAGCTGGTCGATGTTTCTCTCTCATCGACATTTCTAGCTCTCTATCTCTCTCCCCTCCTCTCTGTAAAATATCAATAAAATATATTTCTTTTTAAAAATAAGGCCCCAAGGCAAGATGCCTCCCAGCGCAGGGTAGCACGTGTATTTAAAGACAACGTGACATTCGCAATCATATTCCATGGCAGTTTCCAGATTTTAAAGCACTGTCTCATAGGGGATGGTAAAAAAAAAAAAAAACACCTTCATTTCTTGCTTATTATGCCATCTGCATTGTGAGAGGCCTTGTTGACACTATCATGGTAGGAATTAGCCACAGACCTGCCCAACGCCCTCAGGGAAGAAAGAAGAGGCAGAAAGAAAAAAATATCAGCTGTGGGGTCTCACAGAAACGACTACTACAATTCTGTATGTATTCTTTCTTCTGATCCTTACAACAACCTCGCCGCAAAAACCTACAGGCAGTGACGGCCGAGGGACGGAGAGTTACGGTTCTGGAGTCAGATGGACGGCATTGCAGCGTGGGACAGGATCCCCGCTCGCTCTCTCTGCCATGCTGCGGAATCACACCTCTCCACCTCTCTGCACCCCAGTTTCCTCGTCTCTAAACCAGGGATGAGTTTAACGCCCCACTCTTACAAGCTGATTGTGGGAGTTCAATGAGATGGTGCACATAAGGCACCGGGCACGTGGGAAGTGCTCAATGCACAGTAGATGCAGTTATCACGACTAACGGCAGAGTCAGGGTTGCAGCTGCTGTCTTGGAGTGCTCTGTGAGGATGAAATGAAACAACCCCCTCTCTCTCCCTTCATCCCTATTTTTTAAAAGTTCTTCCCGGACAATCGCCAGGTCCCCATCAGACGCTGCAGCCTTCCGTCCCAGCTCTCTCGCTCACTAGCTGGGTGCCTTTGGGCAAGTTTCTCCGCTGTTCGGGGGCTCACTTGTGGGATTGAGGGCGATGGGGCCGGCGGCTGGCTCATCAGGTTACTAAGAGGATTAAAGAATTACTGCACCCTTAGCATAGTGCCTGCTACGGACAAGGCTTTCAATGCCTGCAATTTCCATTTTCTTCATCATCATCATCACCATCATCATCAAATATGGAATCTCAAAAGGCTGCCTCCTCAATTCTTTACCACGTGCCAGCTGTTCCCTGCCTGCTCCCCGCTCCTGTGTGGCCACCCATCTCTCGGGAGGATAGAGCTGCGGATTATCTGTCTGTCATTCCCTCCTCCTCACCCTGCTTTAACCTTCCTTTCATGCCCACCTTCTCTGGGTCACTGTTTGCAATCCTCTAGGTGCCCCCTTCCCCTGCACGGGGCTTCCAAACCCAGGCCTACCCACCCCACCCCATCCCACCTCACCCCACCCTATCCCACCCCAGCCCACCGGACTTTCTGCTTCCGAGGGCCCCTAACCCGCCCCCCGCGCCCGGCCAGCACTCACATCTTGCCACTTGTCGTCCTCCTCCCGCAGCTGGCTGTTGATCAGCTGCAGCTGCTCCTGGCGGGCCCTGCTGTGCGGCTGCACCGCCGCCTCCTCCTCGCACCGCATGTCGAACATACTCGTGCTCCTGGGGGGAGAGAGAGAGAGAGAGAGAGAGAGAGAGAGAGAGAGAGAGAGAGAGAGAGAGAGAGAGAAGCGGCCCCGCATCAGCGCCCTGGGCTGCCTGCATGCCCGGCCCGTTCCGCCGCCCGCGAGGGGGCGCCACCGCGCTCGCTCTGCAGCCGGTCCCTCTCGCCCTCAGCCAGCAACGTGCAGGCTAGCGCCCCCACCTCTTCTCCTTCTGCCGCAAAAGCCAAAATGGGAGCATCTCTGTCTTCATGGGCCAGTCAAATTACATAAGCAGGTGCCAAAGCATGTGGAAAGAAGAGCTAGCAAAGGTATACGAGGCTCTGGGTTCCTCTCATTTGGAGATGTATTAGAAAAAATTAAAAAAAAAAAAAGGGAGGGGGAGCAGGGGAATGGAAAGGTTTAACTTGGGCAGAGTTTGTGCAGGAGGAGGGTGGGGGTCCACGAGGAGAAACTTCATCACAGCGCATGCTCTTTGTGCGAAGACCTGGCTTGAACGCTTTCTACACGAGCTGGGGCAATCTCTCCATTAAAAAAAAAATACAAAAAAAAAAAAATCACACGGCCTTGCGTCTAAGACACCCATCTTTTCATACTGCACTATTGTATGAATTGTGGATGCATCCAGCCACTGCGCGTTAGGGATGCACGCGTGTTTGAGGCGGATATTCCTATTTTCCATAAATCTGCAAGTTGAGAGTGCAGTTGATGGAATCTTGGAATCAAGAAAGCACGGTATTTTATATTGAGATCAAGGGATAAAATAGATAAATCACTATGTCCTTTGCATCCCATGATTCTCAGGATCATTGTTGTCAGGATGCCTCTGCATCTACTCTTTCAAAAGAAAAATACAGGGAAGCCATTGGAAGCCCTACTATAGTCTACAGGCGCTTAGGAAAAGGTAGGTGGGACCCTGAGGTCTTTCCTGAAATGCCTCCATCAAGCTTTGTTCCAGCAGAAGCGTAAGCAGCAAGATGGAAACAGAACGGAAAACTGAAGCAAAGACCTCCCTTCTCTTTCCTTTTCTCTCTCAAAGAAACGAGGGCGCTGGGACCACGTGGGCTTTAACAGTCCCCCCAATCCAGAAATGGGGGGCCCTTGGAAGGTCACTCCAAGAACAGGGGAGCGTGATAGATCGTTTTCGAAGCCAGAGTAACACAGAGAAGAAGAGAAGCCATGCATTTGGGCATCAGCGATGTCCAAAATAGTGTTCGCCAGGGCCAGGCAAGGAGCAGGCAGCATGGCTGGGTGCGGCGGGTTCCTCAGCGGACAGCACTCGGAGGGAGCGTGACCCCCAAGGTGGTGGCTGCTCAGCTGCATTTCAAGCCACTCTGCAAAATGAGTCTGCAAAATTAATCTCTTAGACCAGGGGTGGGCAAACTCTTTGACTCGAGGGCCACAGTGGGTTCTTAAACTGGACCGGAGGGCTGGAACAAAAGCAACCTGACCATGCTGGCACTCTCATCTTGGGCTGCTGGGAAGGAGCAGAGGGGAGAGCCAGAGAACCCTCCGCTCTTTCGGCTCCACGGGCCGGATAGAACAGCCGAATGGGCTGGATCTGACCCGCGGGCCGGAGTTTGCCCACGGCTGCTTTAGATGTTGGACAATTTAAATCTGACCCACCAGAGCTAAAACTGAAGACTGTACTTGTAACCTGTCTTCCCCAAGAGCATTCTAATAGCCTGTCCACAGAGAACATCTATCTGAGCTCAGCTGTGACAAACCACCCTGTGGAGCCGCCCCACATATCAGTGGGTCCTGTGGATTGTGGGCGCCACACCTTCCAGATAAGCTGGAGTCCTCAAGAGGTAGGAGGGACTGCGAGTTTCCCCTTGTTTATTAGCTTTTAGGAAAGATTTAAAAGGAATTTGCAGAGTTAGGTAGAAAAGTATAACCCATATTTTCTTGAACTTCATGGACCACAATTCACTGAAGCAAGTAGGCTTTCAGAAAGAGACTGGAATTCATCCCATTCCTCCTCTCAGAGTTAAAAAAAAAAATTCTTACCTTTACGTATATTCGATTTAGTCAGTTCATCTTTTAAAGCAATTCAGTGTTTGTGAGGATCTTAGCAGGCAAAAATCTCTCTGAGCTGGGGCACTCGCGTAACCTATTCAGTAGCTGGCAGATCGTGGGAGGGAAAGTGGGTTCCTCCCTTTGACTTTGTCATTTATGTAATTTCTCAGGGGCAGAACTTTGGTCTAGGCCACAATGTGTGGCCAGACAGCCAGGTCGTCTTCTGGGAACCCAGGAGGAAAAAAAAATGGCAGCCGTCTCCAAGATTGGGAATCGCCCGTCTCCCATGACAGACAGAGAGAGGACAGGAGGGAGGCTGACTTCTGTCTGGGTTTCTACCTCTGTCCAATCATGAAGTTCGAACTTGCCTCAGCCCAAATGTGGCCAAAAGCTGGCTAGTGAAATAGAAAGAGAAACTTTGGTTTGCCCTCTCCTATACCAGGAAGCCGTATTTTTTCCCAGAGTTGTTTTGTTTTTTAAAGAAATGCCAGCAAACTGGCCAAAAGGGAAACAGCAAAACTATGAGCAATGTCTTTAGGACATTTAAAAAAAAAAAAAAAAAAGGGAAGCAAGCTGAGAATTGAAAATACCAGCCAGAAAATGGGCTGAGTCACTATTCAGAAAATCCTCCCTAGTTCAGAAGTCGGACTCAGCCTCCAAAAGGCAGAAGTGAGCATCTAAGG